>JAJPUD010000856.1:0-109680 GCA_023553655.1 Myrmecobius fasciatus | reverse complement strand
AACCCATTCAGTCTGAAGAAATGGCCTTAGGAAGAAATGCCCAAAAAGAGGCTGCTGGCCTGAGGTGTCAGCTAAATCTATGTCTTTTTTTTTTAGTTAGATGGATACCAGAGACAATTTTTGACTATGTCACTATTTCTCTACCCCCATAGGCCAAGCCTGAGGGCAGGTTTTTAAAAAATTGACCTGAAGCTATTACTTCTTTCTCATAGATCAGTGTTAGCAAATTGCTCCATCTGAAGGTTTCACTGTTGCTGATCAAGTTCTTGAAGAACTGAATGCTCTCCATGGAAATTAGTAACTCATCATCCTTTCTTAATGAAATCCAGAGCCTTATAAGATTGTCTCATACTTAGGCATCTCTCAATTTTATATGCTATTGTTTCTTCCAAGCATCTCAAATAGCTCCTTTAAATTCAGTTTACTCTCATGATTAGCTGTAAAAGAGAGTTACAAGAAATAAGAAGTGGACAAATAATGGAGAAATTACATGGAAAAGGAGATTTATTTTTCTTCTCAACACTGAATTGAAATTGTTGGATTTATTTGTGCAAATAGACAATAATCAAGAAGGCAAAAAGAACCACAAATCTCATAATACCAGAAAATCTCAAAAAATTACCAAAAATATGGATTGCTTCCACACCTTGGGCTATCCAGTTCTTAAACTTTTAGACTGGATTTCTTCTTGGATGATTATTCCAGTTTCAAGGTATTCACCAGGTCCACACCCCTAAAACCATAGTTCATTAACCCCATTGGTGTGCTTACAAGTAGCTCAAAGGAAAGAAGGAATGAAAGAAAGAAAGAAAAAAAGTGAACATTTATTAAGCACCTACTCTATGATGGACACCATGCTAAGTACTTTATAAATATTATCTCTTTTAATCCTCAAAACAATCCTGAGACGTTTACTGAAGTAATATAATAAAAACAGTAGCAGCAAAACTCACACATGAACCTGGGACTTCCACAGAAGTGTCAGTGAAAAGAGAAAAACACATAAGAGTTCACCAGGGGAATGGAAATACATAAATAGGGAATAGATGTGACTAAGGTTAGTGTCAAGAGCTGATATTGCAGAGCCACTTATTACTTCATGCTACTAACGTTGAACTTGGCCTGAAATTATCTGCTGGATACTGTTTCATTGCTTCTTTATAGTCTCTACCATTTCTGTCTTCTGAATACACTGAAATATGTTACCCAGGATACTTTATTGTAGTATGCTTTTTTTTTCTTTAAAAAAAGACCTGTTATTTGAAATCAGAAACCTTAGTTCGAAGATCTCCAGCCTCCTAAACAACAGAGTCTTGCCGCCAGACTTTGGTTCCTCCTCCTTTGAACAACTCAATTGTACTCTGAAGCTGGTCTCTGCTCTTTTGGTCTTATTGTGAAATACTTTTGCCAGAAGTGTTGGTGGGTGGGTGTGTAGAATGAGGAATGGGGGAAATACTAGCTTTACTACAAATAATGATAATAATAATGATAAATAGCTAACATTTATGCAGTACTTGCCATGTGCCAAACACTGTGCTAAGCACTTTACAATTATTATCTCACAACAGAAGAGGTAAAGAACAGATCCTCAAGAATTGACTTCTTTCTACTTAGCTGACCCTTCTGACTCTCTTCTTAGAGTGGAGTCTTGTTTTTTAAGAAAGCTAATAGGGGTGTGGCTAATCCATCCACCATTCAGTTGAGTCAACTTCATCTAATGACTTTTCATTTTCATTCCTTCAGGTTGATTGAGGGACTTCTTTAAGATTAATATATAACCTTTACAATCTGTTAAAATAATCAGGCATAAGCAACAGGGAGAGGAACAGATTCTCAAAGTATTTTTTATACCTCAAGTAGAAAAAAAAAACAAACCAAATGACCAAACATGGGGACAAAAAGCTGTTCACTGTAGAACACTATGCCAGACAACCAAGAGAACAAACAAAACAGTGAAGGACAGTTGATATCAGATGGGGAATTGATAGAGTACAGAAAAGGTCACCAAAAAGTGGCTATATGAAGGAGAGAAGATGACATTTTATTTTTTTTTAATTTATTAATACTTTTTATTTGCAAAACATATGTATGGGTAATTCCTAAACATTAACCCTTACAAAGCTTTCTGTTACAAAATTTTCCCGTCCCTACTCCCCACCCCTCCCCTAGATGGCAGGATATTCATTACATGATAATTGTGTCAGAATACTTAAGAAATCGAATATATCTATAGTTATTGCCACACATCATTTTTTTGTGCAGGAGAAATCGTATCTACAAGAAAGAATAATCCGATAAAGGAAATACAATGTAAGCAAACCTCAATAGAGAACATGAAAATGTTATGTTGTGGTGCACATTTCACATCCCTCTCTCTGGGTGTATATGGCTTTCTTCACTGAACAATTGGAATTGGTTTGAAGCATTTCATTGTTGAAGAGAGTCATGTCCCTTAGAGCTGATCCTCATATAGTATTGTTGTTGCCATGTATAATGATATCCTGGTTCTGCTCATTTCACTCAGCATCAGTTCATGCAAGTCTCTCCAGGCCTCTCTGAAATCGTCCTGCTGGTCGTTTCTCACAGAGCAATAATATTCCATAACATTCATATACCATAATTTATTCAGCCACTCTCCAATTGATGGGCATCCCTTCAGTTTCCAGTTTCTAGCCACTACAAAAAGGGCTGCCACAAACATTCTTGCACATGTGGGGCCCTTTCCCCTCCTCTAAGATCTCTTTGGGATATAGGCCCAATAGAAACACTGCTGGGTCAAAGGGTATGCACAGTTTGATAACTTTTTGAGCATAGCTCCAAATTGCTCTCCAGAATGGCTGGATCCGTTCACAGCTCCACCAACAATGCATCAGTGTCCCAGTCTTCCCACATCCCCTCCAACATTCATCGTTATCTTTTCCTGTCATTTTAGCCAATCTGACAGGTGTGTAGTGGTACCTCAGAGTTGTCTTAATTTGCATTTCTCTGATCAGTAGTGATTTGGAGCAGAAGATGACATTTTATCAAAGAGATGTTCAAAAAGCACAAGAAAAAAACCAAAATGGGAAATCAAAAAGCACAGAAAAAAAGGTGGAAGAAAACAAGAGTATAACAATCCAGTGACATGAACAAAAAAAGGCCATACTATGACAGAAGAGGGACTGAAGATTAATACAGAATGGAAGTAATCTTTTTGAACAATGAGGTTCAGCAATTATAAAGAGGGGGAGGTGGTGAAAAGTGTGACTTTGTAATTAAAATACAAAGATTGGAATTTATTATTTATGTACTATTCTTGTATATATAACATACATTACATACATGTAATGTATTACATATATTTTATATATGTAATTATAATATAAATGATATAATTTAATATAATGACATATATTATAATATGTATTACTATTTATGTACATCACTTCTTTTCTCTGAGTTTCAGTTCTTTCTCTGTAAGGAAGGAGGAAGTTGTACTAGATCACAGAATTTGCTTTGGAAGAAACCTCTGGTCCAAACCTTGCAATGAAGGAATCCCCACAATAATAACCTTGACAACCCATCATCTTCTCCAGTCATCTTCTCTGCTTAAATGCCTCACAGGAAGCAGTGTTTACGATTCTTCGAGTTGGTCCATTTCATTTTAAAATAATTTTCTGTTAGGATCACCTTAAAGCTCTTTAAGTTCTGAACTTGCATTCAGTAAGTTCATTGTACAATTGATTATATAAGGAGGATCACATCCTTTGTACAGTCGATGGTTTATTATTATTATTATACTTGGCTTAAGAATTCTTGCTTTGTGACTTAAAACCTATGTGACTTTGACAAACTATTTCATTTCTCTTCATATCCATTGCCTCATCTGTAGAGATTACTTTCACCTATAAATCTGTGATCCTGTAATATTAGTCATCATTCCAAGAAATGCAGAAATTCTTCTGAGATCATTTGGAGTTTTGAATACAGTGTGCAAGAGGGTTGGAGACACAAAAAGTAGCCCCCAGAATACAGATGATGATGGTATTTCAGTGTCAGAAAGAACTTTAGAAGTGGTCTAGTCCAATGGGTATATTGATGTAAATACCTACCACGTCCTACTTGCCAAATCAGAATCCAACTATTATTGAAGACAATTACTTAGGAAAAACAAATTGCCTCTAATAGAAGAGTAGGAGAAAAGAAAAGAAAGGTAGAAGAAAAGGCAAAAAGCCATATACTAAGACAGAATCAGAGAAACATAAAGATAAAGAGACTAAGAAATACAAAGAGATTTAAAGAGACAGAGATACAGAACCAGCAAGACATAAAGGCAGAGACAGAAAGACAAAGATGGACAGAAAGAGAAAATGAAGAAAAAATTGAAGAACACCTAGAAAGAGGTACATTCAGACACAAATAAATCAGGTTTTTGTGAATCAGGTACCTTTGCATAATGTGTTTGCCAGTTGCTCCTGCTGTAGGGTACCACAAAATCTCTGAATACTCAGAAATCCTTGGTACCTTTGAATTATGGGAAGACCAAGAATTGTGATTAATTAGTTATTACTCTAATAAGCCAATTGGCACCATAGTAGCACACTGAGATTGGAGTTGCTACACTGGAAGCATTAGATTGAACTGCATCAGATTTGGAAATGACAGAAACGTTTAGTTAATTTGATTAAGGCAGATATAGGGGGAGAGAGAATTGAATTCCTAGATTCAAGCCACTTGTAGAACCCTGGGTAAATTGAACCAAGTGAGATTTTTAGTTCTATTCATTTCTTCTGGGACTACCTCAGAGACAAGATGTCTAAACCAAGGTGAAGATAAATCAGACATGAACCATAATCATATTGAGACTTATCTTAGTAGAATTGGGGAACTTTACCAAATTTCTAATTGGCTCCCCATTTGGGAGATAACACCCTCCAAATCAAGGTTGGGAATATTTCCAAACTCCAAAAGAAGGGCCAAGGTGGATTTAGGCAGTCAGCTCATCTAGCATTCCCTATATCATGCTTTTGGACCAAGTGCTGACTTCCTAGACCATATATTTTCTTATGTGATTGATTTCCTCCTGCCATCTTAATGTCTTAAATTTTGATATTCTGCATGTTATAGGACTGAGGGGATGAGGAGAGAGGCACTGGTACTTTAGCTTTCACAGGAAAATTCCCTTGGCCATTTGGCACTGTGAATTTGGCTGGGTAGCAATGGCAATTTTTTTGATGGATATTTCCAGGCACCAGGAAACAGGCAGATTGCTGGTATAGACAGCAAAAAGGTGAATAAAAGGTGACCATTCCGGTAAGTGATAGAGTGCTAATTCATTGACTGTTGCAACCACATGAATTTCAGTCTGAGAGTGGAGAATTTGGAAAGGTATAAAGAAACATGGTGATTTCATACCAACAACAGCCTTGGCTCTTCTGAACTTGTGTGGTCATTGGTATTGTGTGAGTGTGGGACAAAGGAGTTGACCTCAGTTTATTCTATTTCTGACATTACTTACCAAATCAGCGTGGTCTGTTAAGACACACTTTCTGTTGGGAGAGATTGCTCTTCTCCCTGCAGTACCTAATTAATGACTTAAAACATATCAACCTTCTCTTTGACAGAATATCACATAAACAAGATGAAATAGATTCTTGTTAAATCTCGTGGTCTGTTTTATAGCATTTCTTTTGGATTCTATCTTGTGTGGGTCAAGACTCATGCTTGGCCATGATCAAATCTGAGTCAAATCAATAACTATTTGTTAACTGTTTATACTGTGCTAATTGTGGAGAATAAAATATAGGCAGAGAGAAACATATTCTAATGGCTGAAAACAAGGCAACAAAAAAAAATTGGAAAGGTGGAGTTACTTGACTAGAGACATAATAGAGAAAATCTAGAGTACATCCAAGGGAAGAATAAAAATATGGCTATCTTGGATGCCCTCCTTAAAATGGAGGTCTGTGAAGAGCTGTCTAATCAGAAGGAGAAGCTACAGGGACAAAATGTATTTCCAATATGTGAATTCCAAGATTGGAGTGAGTTTCCATGATGAAATTGTTTCTTGGTGTGGTAGAGAAATCAGGAGAGCCCATGGTTTGTCAAGAAGTGATTGGTATTATTTAGCAGTCCTGAAAACTATTTCGTAAGTTAATATTTTATGTATAAAAACATGAAGATAGTATAAGAGTATTTATATTATTGCTGTTAAATTAAGTTTTTCGGTCAGTACTCATTTGTGCATTTTTTGTATTTTAAGCATTTTTGGTAAAGGAAATAAATAGGTTTCTTCTATCAAAAAAGTGATCAATAAGCTTTGGAGTAATAAATTGCAAACATGTTCTTATAGCAATGATTGCTTAAGCACATGCCTGTTTTGCTCTATATTCTATATTTTGTTATATTCTATATTTTATAGTATCAGTGTTATACAGTTAGCTGGATATCTTGTCTGTATTTAGATTCTGCATTCTATTGCATCTTACATAGACATACATATCCCAATTGATACTATTGCATTCATTTATCACTCCCCTTGGCTCAGGAAGTAATGAATATACAAGACACAGAGGTATAAAAGAATTAGCACAAGATTATGTCATTCAGGGCTAAAGGTACCTAAAAGACTGGTCACTCAGCAAATCAGCAGGCGATTTGAATTAGATATACTCAGACCTTGCACAATGCTAAATGTCACAAAATGTTAAAAGGAATTATATACAATAAATGAAGGGAAACATGCTTCAGTGATCTGAGACTTAGCCTAATTTAAATTCCATTAAAAACTTATGGGATGCAATCAAGGCTTGGAAAAGGCAGCTAGATGGATCAGTGGATAGAAGGTTTTTAGCCTGAAGTCAGGAAGATCTGAGTTCAAATACAGTTTCATATTTACTAGCTGTGTAACCTGGGCAATACCTATCCTATTTGCCTCAGTTTCTTCAACTGGAAAATGACTTGGAAGGGAATGGCAAACCATTCCAGTGTCTTTGCAAGGAAATTCTCCAAAAAAAGAGTCACAAACAGTCAGAATGACTGAAAACAGCCACCTCTACCAATAAGACTTGGAAAAATAAAGTCGATCAAGAATACGCTTAATATCAATGTAATAAAAATATAGTTTCATGGTGACTAGTGATCCAGCTCATAAACATGGAACCCAGGGAGATCAACAATGGATATAATTCCAATATATGTAAAATATGATTGCAGCAAAAGCAAATATTGCATCTTAAAAATCTCTTAAAGATAAAAAGAGCTTTAAGTTTTACTGTAAAACTCAATCAATTGAATTATTTGACTTTGTCTCAGTTAATTTGCACAACACTGTAATAACATAATGAGAGCAGAACTGAAAGTTAAGATCTGTTCATTATTAGTCAAGTCTAATGATTTCCCACCTCTCCCATCCATTAGAACCACAGTACTTGATTAAAAGATGGCATGAATAGCAATGACTCTTTAGATTTCTTGATTCAATAAAACTTAGTATTTCACAGCAAATGACAATAAATTCTTGGATGTCACAAAATGACCCACCCCTATGGAAATAACAATTTAGAAGGAGCAGAGAGAAGAGGATTTTGATGTACCATTTGCTGTACTGAATTTTTCCATTTTTTTTGTACAGATCTGTGATTTCATCAATACAGTGAACTTTCAATGGAGCAATTCTCTTTATTGAAACAGACTAACTATACCGGTATAACATAGTTATGGAGTATTACTTCAAGCACTGAGGGATTACATTTTTTGCCATATGGACATATAACTAATGTATATCAGATGTATGACTTGGTATCATTCATTCTCTTTCATGATATCATGCTTCATAGGTTTCATGATATCATGCTTCATAGGTTCACAGATTCTAGTATTAGATAGGAACTAATCACATAGTTCAAAGTCCTCACTTTACATATGAGGAAACAGGCTAAGAAAGGTAGAGTGATTTGCTCAGTGTCACACAGGTAAGTATCAGAACTGGGATAGAAATCTTCTTCCAGATGCAGGGTTCTTTCCACAATACAAATCTGGAATCAAACATAGCCATGCTGATGGAGTTGGGTTGGTTTCTGCATAGGTAAAAACATTCTGACTTTGCCTGAGGGATCCCAAATGATAATATTCATCCCTGCAGCTGCTTCAGTTGGAAGAGACTTTAGGATTTGATAATCATAAAATATTTCAGATGAAAAAATCTACCATTTGAGATACAAAAACAATTTAGTGTTAGTGACACATCATCTAATGACTTTGCTAACAAATCTGCAAGATGTAAATGAAAGGTTATGTCTTCTGACTTCAGAAAGCTTGCTATTTATAGAGCATTTATTGATGTCTGAAGCACATTTAAATATAAATTGCAATACTTAATGCCTAGTTTTATAACATGTCATTCACAACCCATTAAGTATTTTATTGCACGAATTGTATAAGAAACAGATTTATAGCCCTCAATTATGGCATTATTAAGGGATGATGGAATCTCACTAAAGATGTATTTCCTTTCACTTTTTTACAGAACTTTATAGTTACTACATCACGTGAATTAGGCATTTGATGTTCCTTTGTAAGAAATCAGGATACCAGAGCTATGATGTAGCTAGAGTGTCAGAAAAAACAAAACAAAACTAAACCCTTAATAATTTCATTGATGATCATTGTGTTTATTCCAATGCAGCAAAGGACTGGTTGTTTGCCTTATGTTGGGTTTACTCAGGAAGCTATTGTATTATCAAAGGCTTTTTAAAAAACCATCTTTGAAAATTATTAGACATGTTTATTTGTGAACATAGGATAAAAGAAATTTTCTTCTTTCATAAATGGAAGTAGCCAATTAAAAGAACTCTGAGGTTAGAAAATATGATAAAATGTGAAAATAGGAAAGGAGGAGCATTTGATAAGTGAAATGGTCCTACCACTATGGAAAACAGTTTGAAATTAATCTCAAACCATTACAAAACTCTTCTTAGCCTAGTGATCCAACTCATGAACATGGAACCCATGGAAATCAACAATAGATATAAAGAAATTATAGATACCAATATAGTCATAGAAAAACTCATTTTTTTTTCAAGAATAAGAAACAGAAAATGATGTACATGAACAAATGGTGGGATATAAACATAACAGAATATTATTGCTCCATAGGAAAAAAATGGAAAGGAAGAATTTACAAGAGCATGAGAAGCCTTAGATGAAGTGATACAGATAAAAGAAAGCAAAATGGGGAAAACAAAATTGAAGTAAAGTAAATGAAGGTATCAATAAAAGAAGCTGGGCTTAGACTACATAAAATGACTATTATTGATTCCACAGAGTCAGGAATTTTGTGCAGAGCTGATTGTTAACATGTGGATTTACAATTTGAAAATGGGCAAATTTTACAGATTAGGGCTTGATTTTTTAAAGAAAGAATAATAATAGTTTTATTTCTAAAAATACCTGCAAAAACAGTTCTCAAAATTCACCCTTGCAAAACCTTATGTTCCAAATTTTTCTCTTTTATAATGGCTTTTTATTTTTTGAAATACATGCAATATAGCATTCAACACTAACCCTTACAAAATATTGTGTTTAAAATGTTTTTCCCTCCCTAACCACTTCTCCCAAACTCTAGACAGCAAGCAATCCAATACAGGTTAAACTTATATAATACTTACAAACATATTTCCACATTTATTATTCTGCACAAGAAAAATTAGATCAAACAGGAAAAAAATGAGATAGAAAA
The DNA here is from genome assembly GCA_023553655.1 of Myrmecobius fasciatus. Taxonomy (NCBI): domain Eukaryota; kingdom Metazoa; phylum Chordata; class Mammalia; order Dasyuromorphia; family Myrmecobiidae; genus Myrmecobius; species Myrmecobius fasciatus. The sequence goes on along the minus strand of JAJPUD010000856.1, from coordinate 99,962 downwards.
AAGCAAACAAGCAAACAACATTCAGTCCCCATGGTCCTCTCTTTGGGTATAGATTTACATAATTTCATATAACTTCACTCAGCTTCCAATTCTTTGCTACCACAAAAAAATGGTGGGTCCTTTTCCCTTTTTTATGATCTCTTTGGGATACAGACCCAGTAGAGAAACTGCTGGATCAAATGGTGTGAACAGTTTGATAGCCTTTTAGGCATAGTTCCAAACTGCTCTCCCGAATGGTTGTTAAATATAGGTTGTTTTTGCTTATTTGTTTTTTCTTTGTCAGAAAAGAGGTTTCAGTTGATGGGGAGGTGCAGCTGAAATTAACAATAATTGGAAAATCAAAAGACACAAATAAAACTGAACATTAAAATATCAAAATTAGATGAAATAAAAGACTTTTTTTCTAAAATATATCTTTTCCCAGAAGGTAACAGTGGGAGATGTTAAAAAATACTTTTTTAATACAAGAAAAATTATGTGTATAATTTTGGACTTTTGGACTCATTCCAAAAGTTTTTTTAAAGACCTCCCATGTACAAGGCACTTGGCTATATGAAAACAAATAAAAGAAAACCATTAGGAAGTCCATGTCTACAACAAGTTTATATTCCCAATGAATTGATTTTTCCTACTTTCTGTGAATAGTGGAAAAGCTTCTGATTTTGAAGTAGGGACAGAAAGACAAATACTTTGTTTAGCTACACAAATCCCCAAAAAACTTCAAGAACATTTCCCCTTTTTAGAGATAGCATGGCAACGAGATAATTTTCTTTAAACCACTAGAATGAAACTTAAAATCCAAGCTCTTCCTACTACCCTTCATTTAGTTCTTCTATTCTGGCATGAAAGTTTGTAACGCAACAAAGGGAACCATAAAAGTTGTCTAAGAATGGAATGGATTTTTTTCATGAGAGATTGAGATCCTCATAAATTGGAGGCATTGAAGTCTAAATAGGATGGCTACTTGCTTGGGATATTTAGGAGGATTTGATGCTTTGGGATTGACTGGATAAAATGTATTCTTAGGTCTCTTCCTAAGCTGAGATGCTGTGAATACTCGTAGAAAAACAAAGCATATTTCCTTAAATCTTATTTTAGATTATGGATTAATTATGGGTTAAAATTCTATAATTTCAGAACTAGAAAAAGTCTTATAGCCTAATCTCCTCATTTTATAGATGAGGAAATTGAGATTCAGAGATGTTGAGATCAATTTTTTGAACATATAGGAAGTTGGTGGTAAAAATGAGTTTGGAAACCAGGCCTCCAATTCCTATTATTCTTTTTATTGCATAATCCTCTGGATCATATCTATTAAAGAGTGGAATGAGTAAAGGGATTTCTGTCTTCTGTTCTCTTGCTATGATCTTCTATGGCTTGGAGCTGGAATCCTAGATCAGTCAGTGAGGAAAGGGCACAGTCAAAAGGCAACTTTTTGCCTAGAGATAAACTGGAAGATTGGCTGGATTAATCAAAGCTACAATGAGTTACTAGGTATGTGGGAAGCTGATTAGAGTGGGCCAGAGGTAAAAGACAGCAATCAATGCAGAAGCAGAAACCTGTATTCAGATGAGAATTAAAAGAATGGGTTCAGAGATGACACAATCTATAAGCACAGGGTGAGTCAAGAGTATTACATGGAAGCTTAAAAAGGCTACTGCAATCTGAAACATAAACAGAAGCCCAATATTCAAACCAAGAATGGTGAAAGCCCTGTTGGACTGTCTCCTGATCAGACCACATGGGCAATAATGGGTACCTGTTTGGGTATCATATTTTAGTAAGTTCATTGGCAAGTGAGAGAGCATCCAGGGAAGGATGTCCATTATAATAAAGAGGTTTGGGACACCAGAAAGCAGGAAGTTTTGTTGAAAGAGATATTTAATTTAGAGATGAGAAGCCATGGAGAAGAGAGGCATGACATGTGAAGAATTGGAAAGCAACAGAAAATAGTTTTAGTATTTGGAGAGCTAGCATGACAAAAAAGGTTTACAAATTTATCTGTCTGGTCCCAGAATGCAGAAAAGAGGAATGATAGAAAAAAAAAAAAGATTTAGTATTTTTCAAATTATAAGTCAGTAGACACCTAAACTATTTGGCATGTCAAAATAAAAGTATGGATCAGAAATAGGCTGGTATTTGGTCAACCCAAGAACATAAACTTCTGGGAAAAGGACTTTCTATTTGGAAATAACTAAAAGAAATGAATTGGAACACTAATGCATTGTTAGTGGAGTTGTGAACTGATCCAGCCATTCTGGGGAGTAATTTAGAACTACATCCAAAAATATAAGACTATGCATACCTTTGGATCCCACAATACTACTACTAGATCTGTATCCCAAAGAAATCTTAAAAAGGGAAAAGGTTAACATGTACAAAAATATTTCTATCAACTCTTGTGTCAAAGAATTGGAAATTGAGGGGATGCACATCAATTTGGGAATGGCTGAACAAGTTACGGTATATGAATGTGATGGAATACTATTATTCTATAAAAACTAATGAGCAGGTAGATTTCAAAAAATACTGGAAAGAGGATGAAATGAAATAATTTTCACAAGGTACACAAAAATGCAATGCAATACAACTTTCAAGTTCTATAAATGTTAGTTATTATTTGGAAACTGGAAAGCGATTTGCCACAGGTGGGTTTAGATCATCACCTCATGGCTTATAATGTAATAATTTCCAAATAATTTCAACCTAAACATAAGATAATCATTTAAATAAATAGAGGAGAACTAGAGGATATTGCCTTTTGCAACTAGAGCTAGGATTAACATTTTTTTAAATAAACAAGGATAGAGATGATCACAAAAGAGAAAGTAGACAAATGATTTTGACTATGGAAAAATAAATTTCTTTCATAAAACTAAACTAGTACAGTTAGAAAAAGAAGGCAATCCCAATTGGTAAAAACAGAATCTTTGCATTGAACATTTCTGATAAAGAACTGATATATAAGATCTACTAGGAAGTAATTAACAAACATCAAAGATCAGCATCTAAACCCCCAATAGATAACTGGTCAAGGGATATGAACAGACAGTTTTTAAAAGAAGAACTGCAAATTATTAGCAATTATATGAAAGATTGATCTAAACTACTATTTTAACTTAAAAAAATTTCCAATTATATGTGAAGATAGTTTTCAAAATTCATCTTTGTAAATTCTGAGCTCCAAAATTTTCTCCCTTTCTCTATCTTCCCTGCCCAAGATAGAAAACAATATGATATAAATTATATATGTCCAATCATGTTGTGAAAGAAAATTCAGAACAAATAGGAAAAAACACAAGAAAGAAAGAAAGAAACAAAACAAAAAATGAAAATAGTATGATCTACATTCAGACTCTATAGCTTGTTCTCTGAATGTTGATGGCATTTTCCATCATGATTCTTTTGGAATTGTTTTGAATCACTGTGTTGCTGAGAAGAACTAAGTCTATCATAAATGATTGCTACACAATGTTGCTGTTACTGTGTGTAATGTTCTTCTTGTCCTCACTTCATTCAGCAACAGTTCACTTAAGTCTTTGCAGTTTTTTTTTCTTGAAATCTACCTGCTCATTAGTTTGTATAGAATAATTATATTACATCACATTCATATGCCATAACTTGTTCAGCCATTCCCAAATTCCCTCAATTTCCAATTCTTTGGCATAAAAAGAGCTGATAGAAATATTTTTGTACATGTTAACCTTTTCCTTTTTTATGATTTCTTTGGGATACAGATCTAGTAGTAGTATTGTGGGATCCAAGGATATGCATAGTCTTATAACTTTTGGATGTAGTTCTAAATTGCTCTCCAGAATGGTTGGATCAGTTCATAACTCCATCAACAATGCATTAGTGTTCCAATTTTCCTATATTTTCTCCAACATTTGTCATTTTCCTTTTCTTTCATAATAGTCAATCTGATATGTGTGAGATGGTTGTTCCTCATTTCAGATGATGTTCAGAGTTGTTTTCATTTTCATTTCTTTAATCATTAGTGATTTAAATTACTATTGATAAGAAAAATGTGGAGAAAATTGATAGACAACAGAAAATAAAATAGTCAAATTTGGTGGAACTATGGGAAGGCAGGCACTCTGCTATAGTTTTGTGAAATTCATAAAATGGCCTAACTATTCTGGGAAAAAATTTAGAATGATTGCTAGGATATAGAGCCTGGAGTCAGGAAGACCTCAGTTCAAATGCTCTCTCCAAAACTTACTAGCTGTAAGATTCAGGGCAATTAATTTCTCTCTGCCTCAGTTTCCTTATTTGTAAAATAAGTGGAGGGAGTGCTGGATCTGATGATCTCTAAGATTCCATTCAGTTCTACATATTGTGCACTTGTAACTGTTCAAAAGGTTGGCTGGTTAATTTATTGGTACGATGCTTGGAGGAGATTCTGGTTCAAGTATGAGTTGAATTTGAAAATCTCTGAGCTCGCTTCCAACTCTGGGGTTATGAGTTACTGGGTCAGTTTGAAGGGCGTCCTACTGGGGTAACCAAGAGAGAATCTGAGTTTTTTTTAGAATTTATAGTTTGCAGCACTCAGACTCCTGATGGTGCATTCATTTAAAATCCTGACAGCATGAAGCCAGTCAACTACCTACTTCCCCTCAATCCTTTTCAACTGGACAGCTGGACATTTCCCACTACTGCTGGTTTCTTTACTCTCTGAGGAAAGAATTGTTTTCTAAGTGGCAGCAAGTAGTTATCTAACTGTGAGAGCTGTTGAGTGTGAACAGTAATTACCTCTGCTAATAGACAAGCTGAAGTCCAGTGACATTTCTTCATAAGAAACCTCATAACTGGACATAGCAAGAGGTTAAGGGCATGGAGATGCTCTAGTCCTTCAGGTGAGAAAGGTTATGGTATAAAAATAAGATTATTGTACATATGGAAATGAAAGAAACATTAAAGAAAGTTTGAATTCAGGATGGGTCTATGGGAGGAATCAAAAAGATTTTTAAGCATGTATATTGCCTGAAATGAAAATTTCTAAATCAGAGCTAGATGGTAAGCCAAAGAGACATATTGGAATCACACAACTCCAGAAAACTATGGTATTGAGAATGATATTGACAGAAGGAGATCAGAATTCTAGATTGAGAACTAGAAGAGACCTTAGAGGTTGAGTCTAAACCTGCCACTTTACAGATGAGGAAACTGAGGCATACAGGTATTAAGTGAATTGCTCATAATCACATAGGTAGTATCTGAAGGAGAATTTGAAAACATGTTTTCCTACTTCCAAGTCAAGTACTTTATCATTTCATGTTGCCTTGCAGGCCTTGTGTTGAACCCTTTCATTTTACAGAAGAGGCAAGAGACATATTGACTTGAATAAAGTTCCACAGTATTGCAAAGCTGGGTTTCCAAGCTATGTTCTCTGACTCCTAATTTAGGGCTCTTTCCAATACACTATGCTTCTTGGATCAGCTATATAACACAAAGAAAAAGTTATGTAGACCTTAGTAAAGGGCATATTACTATTTGGTTTTAGCAATATTAATACTTTTGGAGAGTTCATCACATCACATCCTTTAGAGTCAGAGGCTCTCTGATCTAATACACCCATTTTACAGATTAGAAAATCGAGATCCAAAGACAAAACAAATTTTTCATTGTCCCAAAATGATGGATCCTAGATTTGAACTCAGTTAAAATGCTCTTAATGAAAAGCCCTTTTCACTATGCCATGCCAAATCTTTACATTTACAAAATTATCACATGGCACGTTTCTCCTGAACTTATGCCATTGGTAAGTTCTTGTCAAAAGGTAGAGCACCAGCAGCAATATAGAAGATCCAAACTTGCTAGCTGTTTTACTGAGTTGAAATCCATATTTCATAAGCAAGGATTACATGGGGATTTAAGAGCTTCTGTGGAATCAATAGTCATCATGGAGGGAATAAGTGAAAGCCCTGGGAAACTCCTTGCTTTTTGGGGTGATTCTGTCATAGCCTTTCTCCCTAGGGTGAGTAAACAGAGCACAAATAGATTTAAAACTCCACATGGCTTCATTCCCCTTGATTAGTCTGCATGTCAGAATTCTCTCTAAAGGAGTTATACAGAAGGACTCATTTCTCTTGCTTACCTTATGTGTGTATTTTAGATTATGTTGAGTGATTTACTGAAACATCTGAAAGGTTAATTGCAACTCACAGTTAAAGAAATACTTCATCTTCCCATTGTTATTAAATGGTATATTAACTTGAACCTTGTTTCTTTGTTAAAGTAAACTGGTTTGCCTGATGTACAATGATTATGGAAAAGGCTAAGGGTCAGTTCTAATAGCCCCTGTTTTATCTCATTAGTGAACTAGATAATAGAACAATCTCTCCATAAATACTGATCATGTCTGATTTTCTCGTGTTGGTTTTGTTACTGGTATCATTAGTCAATTCCCATCTCAACAGTTTTCAATGTAATTAGAAGATCATTTAAATCTTGAATGCATTGCACTTTTTCCTGATTATATGGTGAATGGAACCAATTTCATATACTTAAAAGTTTATAAGATTCTCAAAACTTTTCCATATTTAAGATTATTCAATTTTTAAAATCAATTACAATTAAGGGTCCCCATGAGGCATGGTGTCATAGAATAAAAATCTATTAAAAAAACAACCAGAACAGATGGGAAGGTGGCCTTAAAACATGTTTTCATAAAACTGAGATATAGCTAAACAATAAGAGAGACAGATCTAAAGCTGAGATCTCACAGTAACTCCAGAATTTTGTTGGTAGCCATTGATAATGAAAGTATAACTTGTCTGCTTGTTCCCATGTAAAGCCAGGGAGTGGTAGAGATTCCCAAGTGCTATCTTTTTCAGAGGATGCTTGATTGGAAGAATCCCTTCTTTTTGTGTCTCAGTTTCCTTATCTGGAAAATGAATAGGTTGAGCAAAATGATATTGAAGGACCTTTCCAAATTTAAATAACTATGAAGCAATGCTGCTGAGGTCTTAAATCTTATATGAAAAGGATGTCCAAACTGTTATCTCTCTTTACATCAGATAGTTGGCAAGGTATGGCTATAGGGATTTCCATTTCTATAATTCAAATGCACCTGCCTCACTTTTGCAAAAGTACTGTTAGGGGTGTAGCTGTTGCTAAAATAAGCACCTAGCCTCATCACTGCCTAAACCCTTTGTTGCTTTTTTGGTATCTTAAAGTTTTTAACAGAAGTTGTCATAACCCACTACATGAAGCTCCCTTCCACCAAGGCCAATCATAACACTACCACCGAGAAAAAGAAAGGGAGAATGTCATTTGGATAAGGGAATATCCTAGAAATACAGTTTTTCACAAATATTTCACTTGGCCATCTTGCTGTACTTATTTTCAATGTAGACAATTATACAAAGTAAGGGGGAACTTTTCCCCTCAACTTCTATTTATTATATAGAACAAATTTTAATCTTTTCTTAAATTCAACATTTTTTTACTCTCTTTCTATCTTGTATAAGTTGAACTTGGAGATAGCTTGAAGTATATAGCACTTATCTATAGCCTATATGAAATGTATAATTCCTATTTTTCTCTTGGGGGGTTCCGATGGAACCATGAACTCCAAAGCTTTCTATTTAAAAGGGAACTCAGCTCAGACATCTCATTTCTTGTTGGGCTGCACTAATTTAAAACTTCTCTGGTTTCTGTATCATGTTCCTTGTTGGGAATCTTCCCTGTACTCTTCTGTTTTTCAACTTCATAAGGTAGAAATTTGGAAACAATGGTCCCAAAGTCTAAAATCATTCTCTTTTTACAAATTAGCAATTTGAAATTTTCAAAAGTGAAAAGAAACTTGTCAGAGTTATTGGTCGTATTTTCTGCTTTCTTGATGTGCAGATCACTTGCTCTATCTTCTTGATTTTTCTTTCCCATTCTGCTTCCTATTATCATCAGTCATCATCCTTATCACCTTCTCTTCATCTTTCTCCTCCTTCTCTTCCTTATTCTTCTCCTCTATTACATGTGTGACTTTGTTGAAATTACTTAACCTATCCAAACCTTGTTTCCTCGTTTGTAGCATGAGTCCATTGGATATGAAATACTTTCCAGCTTGAGGTCAATGATTCTTGCTTTCATTGGCCTTTTCACTTGTGTTCTTGCTGTTGTCTTGCTGTCTTGCTGTTCTCACTAGCCTGTGAAAGGGGTACTATGGATATTTGGAACCAGACTTGTCACTTCTTTTGTATGGGCATTCCCAATGAGGAAACTCCCTCTGCTGATTCAGATCTGCTACCTACACTGTGTCTTAAAGAGCTTCCTGGTACATTGAAAAGTCAAATGAGTTGTCCAGTATCATATAAGCAGTAGCCATTAGAGGTAGAGCCTGAAGTCATGTCTTCTAGGTTTTGAGCTGCTTCTTTCCCAACCTCTCAACTCTAGAACATTCTCTCTGTTCAGTATGTCCTATTTATACCAGATTTAACTTGTTTGTGCATATTTATTTGCTTGTTGTCTCCCCACCATTAGACTGAGAACTCCTGGAGGATAGAGACTTATTTTTTTAAATTTTTATTAAAGCTTTTTATTTACAGAACATATGAGTGGTTTTTCTACATTGACTTTTTTTTTTGCTGAGGCAATTGGGGTTAAGTGACTTGCCCAGGGTCACACAGCTAGGGAATGTTAAGTGTCTGAGACCAGATTTGAACTCAAGTCCTCCTGACTTCAGGGCTGGTGCTCTAACCACTTCACCACCTAGCTGCCCCCTCTACATTGACTTTTGCAAAATTTTTTTGTTCCAAATTTTTCCCCTCCTTCCCCCTACTCCCACCCTGAGATGACAGGTAGTCTAATACATGTTAAATATGTTAAAATATATGATAAATACAATACATGTATACATATTTATACAGTTATTTTGCTGCACAAGAAAAAAAATGGATCTAGAAAGAGAAAAAAAAACTAAGAAGGAAAACAAAATGTAAGCAAACATTTGTAGAAAGTGTTAAAATGCTATGTTATGGTTCACACTCAGATCCCACAGACCTCTCTCTGGATGTATATGACTATCTTCATTGCTGAACAATAGGAACTAGTTTGAAACACTTCATTGTTGAAGAGAGCCATGTCCATCAGAATTGATTATCATATAGTATTGTTGTTGCCGTGTATAATGATCTCATGGTTCTGCTCATTTCACTCAGCATCAGTTCATGCAAGTCTCTCCAGGTCTCTCTGAAATCATCCTGCTGGTCATTTCTCACAGAACAATAATATTCCATGACATTCATATACCATAGTTTATTCAGCCATTCTCCAATTGATGGGCATCCATTCAGTTTCCAGTTTCTAGCCACTAGAAAAAGGGCTGCCATAAATATTTTTGCACATGTGAGGAGAGGGACTTTATTTTGCCGGTTTTTTCCCCCCAGAATTCAATTCAATGCTTGGCACATAGCAGAGCTACATGGACTAAACCACATATCACCAAAGGTTACCATGGTGCCTGATAGATAGGGGATGCTTACTAAATGTTTGTTGACTGACTGCCTCTTTACTACAGCTATTTTTCTTTTTTATAAATGAAGAAACTGAGGTGCAGAGAGTTTAAATGAGTTATCCAAGTTCATATAGACAATAGGAAAGGAAATAAACATTTCTCGAGAGTACCTACTCTGTGCCAGCATTGTGCTAAGTATGTTACAAATATCATTTCCTTTGATCTTCACAACAACCTTGCATGCTAAGTACTATTTCCATTTTACAGCTGAGAAACTGAAGCAGACAGAAGTTAAATGCCTTATAATATCACTCAGCTAGTAGGTAGCTGAGGCTGCATTTGAATTCAGGTCTTCCTAATTCCAAGTCTAGCACCCTCTGTCCAACCTTCCACCCACCTGTCCCTAAGTCCATGTTTGAGGCAGAATTTCTAGGTTCCGATAAAGCCTTATACAAATTATACCAAGCTACCTTTCAAGAAGTGTAGAAGGTACCTGGGGAGAAGTTCTTTCCATATGGAACCAGCTATATTGTCTTTCATAATTCAAAACAGGATACAAAGAAAATTTGCCTTCCTTGTATTCTTTAGAGAGTTTTCATTATACTAATCCCTTTTATTATTATGAATAATTTGCAGTTGCATGATACCATAAGGCTTGCTTCAATAAGACATATGATGTCATGTTATAGGCCACTCAGAGGGAGCAGTTCCCTCTCACCATGCAGGCCAGCCCATTCAATGCACGTTATGATTTTACAGAGTTATCTGGTAATTGAAGGCTTGAGTCTCTTACTGAGGGCCACCCAGTCAATATGAAGACACATCTTTCTGACACTGGGGCCAGGTCACTTTCCATTACATCTCAAGTGAGTGGCGCAGTGTATAGGACACTGGAGCTGGTGTCAGGAAGACTCAAATTCAAATCAAAGTAAATTTTTAGCAAATGCTTGCTCCTTCTCTGTCATCTCAAGGTATTTTGGGACATGTCTCAAAAAAGCTTGATGAAGGAGGTAATTCCAGTATTGTTATTATTAATGGGGAAACAGAGACCTCTTAGCAATTTGTCTACAGCAGAAAAAAGAGCCGTGATTCAAACTGGGTCTTATATGGCTCCTAGTTCAAGGTTTTTTTTTTTAGACCATTATTCTCTCATCTGACTTAGTAAAAACCATTGTAGATCACTATCCAAAACTTTGAAATTAGTAATACCCTTATTACTTTTCTTTTAATACCTTTCTTTTCTCTTCTGCTATCTACTCCAAAGCCAGGGAACTGAAATAAGAACCATTTCACTCATATTTTATCTTCATCTATAAAATGAAGGAAATGGTAAACCTAATTGGTATCTTTGCTAGGAAAACCCAAATAGGGTCATGGACAGTTGGACAAGACTGGAACAACTGGAAAAAAAAACACCTTCCTTTGGAAAAATTCATTTCCACTTCTAAGCTAGCTACTATATATCAAGGCATCCATGATAGCAATAACATCCCATGTTACCCCTACCAGTTGAATTAGGTAACCACTACCTATTTCAGGATAATTCCTAACCCCATAAAATGAGTTTCTTTCTTTCTATCTATCATTGTATACATCAATTTACCCATTATCTATTTATCCATCTATTTAGCTATTCTACTAGTTACATAGCTGTCAGTTAATCTAAAACCAACCCATGAACTCAAGCAGTTTGCAGCATAGCTCAAGATATAAGGCTTAGCTAAGAATTCACATAATATTGAAGAACACAAAGAACAGACATTTAGGAAAAATTACTCATGCAACCAGACTCTTCAGATGCATGCTGTTCTATCATGGGTGAACTCTCACTTAATCTTCTCATCTTTCTAATGTCATTGCATGATACAAGGTCCAGTGGAGGAACACCAATAAAGAGACAGAGACTTTTTCTATTTTCTGCCCTAAGGCAAGCAGAGGGAGATAGAAACCCATGTTCTCATTAAGACTATTGGTCACAGCTGAAGCATTTTTGCTTAGTTTGCTAGCTCTGTCTTCTGGATTATGGTATATCTGGATTATAGGAAAATGCTTCATGTTTTACCAGGCTCTGACCTCATGTTCAGCAAGTCACATATTTTTTTTTTTTTTTTTGCTGAGGCAATTGTGGTTAAGTGACTTGCCCAGAGTAACACAGCTAGGTGTCTGAGGCCAGATTTGAACTCAGGTCCTCCTGACTTCAGGGCTGGTGCTCTATCCACTGCACCACCTAGCTGTCCCAAGTCATATTTTTCAACTTGAAGAGTCTCTAAAGCAATTTCCAGGAATGACCTATCCCAAAGGAAGGTACTTCTGATATCTTTTTGTGATTTGTGTTGAGAATATTCCATCATATTTTTTACATGGCTTCCATTTTAGAAGAAATCTTAGGAGATAATTAAATATTGAAAGTCTGTCTCTCCCTATTCAGATCTGTTCAAAACATTATCTGCTGAACTTAAGGCAGGCTTTGTAATAATAACCATGAAGAAGCAAGGAATTATTTATAGTTGTTATTTTTTATTATTATTACAATAAATTTAGTCTCTCAACATATGCTCTTAAATGAAAAATCATGTATGTTTGTTATCATGTCTGAAAATAATTTTGTTAAAAATGGGGAAATTGGTCAGGTAATACTGTCAATTGCTGGTTCAAAATATGCAAATCATGACAAAATTTGTGTCTGTGCCATCCAGTTTTTCCTGCTAATATCTTATTGAGTCCTTGGGTTGGGATAAAAGGTTTCTACGCACTTTTTATTAATGAAATAAATAGAAAACATTATTAAAACTGAATTCTAGGGTTATATTATGTCAATTTTATGAGGAGACTTGAAGATGAAGAAAGATAGTCATTATATTCAAGGACTTTATACTATGATAAGACTAGTACTTGTATAACTGCATAAGTTGGAATGTAATAAAAACATAGGATGGATCAAACAGAAATTAAGGGGGAAAGTCTATTAGAATGCCTTTGGGAGAATCATACATGGTTCTGGAGCTGGAAAGAACCATTGAAGCTATCTAGTGCAACTCCTCTACTTTTCAGATGAAGAAATTGAATTTTAAGGATATTGCATGTCATAGGTACATAGTAAAGGATAATATTAGGATTCAAACTTGAATCCTGAGATCCAAATTTAGCATTCTTCTTACTTCCTAGCAAAACCACTAAATCATTGCCTGTTTTGCCCCCAACAATAAAATGCATTTAAATTTCTAAATCCAGTTAATCCTATTAAATTATTTCTATGCTCACCATCTCATTAGCCAATCACAGCAATCCCATGAATTAGGCAATTAATTATCTCTATAGAAGTAATGTGATGAAATTGAAGGGGACTTTATTTGGAGTAAATAGAAAGGGGTTTAAATTGCTGATGTGGTCTCAGGGCTTCATTTTATTTATCTATAAAATGAAGTAATTGAACTTGCTTATTTTACTTGATTCCAAGGGGCCTACTAGCAAATGCCCTATATTATATGATCTCTTTGATCAATAAAGTTGTTGAAGCAAAGATAGGTTGAATGACTTGGCTACCAATTAGTGATAAAATTTAGGTGAAGTCAAGATCTTCTGATCTTTCTAGTCTTCTTTGCATCATATTCTCAAGACATGAATCTTCAGAGGGAAAATATCCTTTCCTAAGACTTTGGCTGATTTTGCCAAGTTCTTTTTCACCATGACCCCTGTCAACAGAGAGATATCTTTCTCCTGTTCAACTATGCCTTTGACCACTGAGGTCAATACGATTGATATGCAGGAGACCTTTGCATCATCCATCAGCATTGGTGCCTCTGAAGTTTTCCCAGGCCTCATTGACATTACAAATAGATGTCACATGTATAAATGATTTACTGTCACAAAGACAAACAGAAAGTGAGAAGATGAGGTACTAAGATTCCTTGAAAGTCAAAGAGAAAAGCTGAAAGAAAAGGAAGTTAAGAAGCATGTCTCTGTTTCTTCTCAGATGAAAAAGACTACTAATTAAATGTAAGCATAAGCAAAATTATTCCAAATCATCCATACTTTTCTTGACAATACTTAAACAGCTAAATGACCCTCTTCAAAAATACTGATGTTTATTAAAAAAACATGGACCCATAATCTTCCTCATGCATATTCAAAAAACTCTTTTTTGATCAACCATCCCAGGGAGCCAATGACAACTAATTAATCTGTTAATGAGTATTTGATAAGAATCTGCTACATTCAGGAAGCAGCTAAGTAGGGGTTAGTTTCCAGTCCATTAAATTCTTATCTAGGGGTTTCTTTACTTTTTTCATTTGTAAAATGATAGCTTGGCCATTCTCCAATCGATAAATGCTCAAAAGATATGAACAGATAATTTTTAGATGAAGAAATTGAATTCATTTCTAGTAATGGGAAAAGGTGCTCTAAATCACTACTGATCAGAGAAATGCAAATTAAGACAATTCTGAGGTATTACTATACTCTTCTCAGATTGGCTAAGATGACAGGAAAAGATAATGATGAAAATCGGAGGGGATATGGGAAAACTGGGACATGAATACATTGCTGGTGGAGTTTTGAATTGATTCAACCATTCTGGAGAGGGATTTGGAGCTATACTCAAAGGACTATCAAACTGTGCATACTTTTTGATCCAACAGTGTCTCTTCTGGGCCTGCATCTCAAAGAGATCATAAAGGAGGGAAAAGGACCCATATGTGCAAAAATGTTTGTGGCAGCCCTTTTTGTAGTGACAAGGAACTGGAAACTGCGTGGATGCCCATCAATTGGAGAATGGCTGAATAAATTATGGCATATGAATGTTATGGAATATTATTGTTGTATAAGAAATGATCAACTGGGTGATTTCAGAGAGGTCTGGAGAGACTTACATGAACTGATGCTGTGATGTGCATAGAACCAGGAGATCATTGTACATGACAACAGCAAGATTATACAATGATTGATTCTGATGGATATGACTCTTTTCAACAATGAGATGATTCAGGCCAGTTTCTTTTTCTTTTTCTTTTTCTTTTTATAAAGCTTTTTATTTACAAAACATATGAGTGATTTTTCTACATTGACCTTTGCAAAAACTTTTTTTCCCAAGCTTTTCCCCTCCTTCCCCCCACCCCCACCCCTAGATGACAGGTAATCTAATACATGCTAAATAGGATAAATTATATGACAAATACAATACATGTATACATATCTATACAGTTATCTTACTGCACAAGAAACATCAGATCTAGAAAGAGAAGAAGAAAAAACAACCTAAGAAGGAAAACAAAATGCATGGAAATATTCACAGAAAGCATTAAAATGTTGTGTTGTTGTTCACACTCAGTTCCCACAGGCCTCTCTCTGGATGTATATGACTATCTTCATTGCTGAACAACTGGTTTGAATCACATCATTGTTGAAGAGAACCATGTCCATCAAAATTGATCATCGTATAGTCTTGTTGCTGTGTATAATGTTATCCTGGTTCTGCTAATTTCACTCAGCATCAGTTCATGCAAGTCTCTCCAGGCCTCTCTGAAATCGTTCTGCTGGTCGTTTCTTACAGAACAATAATATTCCATAACATTCATATACCATAATTTATTCAGCCATTCTCCAATTGATGGGCATCCTTTCAATTTCCAGTTTCTTGCCACTACAAAAAGGGCTGCCACAAACATTTTTGCACATGTGGGTCCCTTTCCCTCCTTTAAAATCTCTTTGGGATATAGGCCCAGTAGAAACACTGCTGGGTCAAAGGGTATGCACAGTTTGATAACTTTTTGAGCATAGTTCCAAATTGCTCTACAGAATGGTTAGATCCGTTCACAGTTCCACCAACTATGCATCAGTGTCCCAGTTTTCCCACATCCCCTCCAACAGTTATCATTATCATTTCCTGTCATTTTAGCCAATCTGACAGGTGTGTAGTGGTATCTCAGGTTTGTCTTAATTTGCATTTCTCTGATCAATAGTGACTTGGAGCACCTTTTCATGTGACCAGAAATAGTTTCAATTTCTTCGTCTGAAAATTGTCTGTTCATATCTTTTGACCATTTATCCATTGGAGAATGGCTTGAATTCTTATATAGTTGAATCATTTCTCTACATATTTTAGAAATGAGGCCTTTATCAGAACCTTTGGATGTAAAAATATTTTCCCAGTTTACTGCTACCCTTCTAATCTTGTCTGCATTCATTTTGTTTGTACAAAAACTTTTTAACTTGATATAGTCAAACTTATCTATTTTGTGATTAATGATGACCTCTAGTTCTTCTTTGGTCACAAATTCCTTCCCCCTCCACAGGTCTGAGAGGTAAACCATCCTACATTGTTCTAATTTGTTTATAATATAATTCTTTATGCCTAGATCATGAGTCTATTTTGACCTTATCTTGGTATATGGTGTTAGGTGCGGGTCAATGCCTAAATTCTTCCATACTAGTTTCCAATTATCCCAGCAGTTTTTGTCAAATAGTGAGTTTTTATCCCCAAAACTGGGGTCTTTGGGTTTATCAAACACTAGATTACTATTGTCATTGAGTATTTTGTCCTGTGAACCTAACCTATTCCACTGATCCACTACACTATTTCTTATCCAGTACCAAATGGTTTTGGTGACCACTGCTTTATATTATAGTTTTAGATCTGGTGCAGCTAGGCCACCCTCATTTGCATTTTTAAAAAACTAATTCCCTTGAAATTCTTGACCTTTTGTTTTTCCAGATGAATTTTGTTGTTATTTTTTCTAGGTCAGTTAAATAATCTCTTGGGAGTTTGATTGGTATAGCACTAAATAGACGGATTAGTTTAGGTAGTATTGCCATCTTTATTATATTTGCTCGATCTATCCAAGAGCACTTGATGTTTTTCCAATCGTTTAGATCTGACTTTATTTGTGTGGAGAGTGTTTTGTAGTTTTGTTCATATAGATCCTGACTTTCCCTTGGCAGATATATTCCCAAATATTTTATACTATCGATAGTTATTTTGAATGGAATTTCTCTTTATATCTCTTGCTGTTGCATTTTGTTGGTGATGTATAAAAATGTTGATGATTTATGTGGATTTATTTTGTATCCTGCAACTTTGCTAAAGTTGTGGATTAATTCTAATAGTTTTTTAGTTGATTCTCTAGGGTTCTCTAAGTAGATCATCATATCATTTCAGGCCAGTTTCAATGACCTTGTGATGAAAAGAACCATCTGTACCCAGAGAGAAGAGTTTGGGGACTGAGTGTGGATCACAACATAGTATTTTCACTCTTTTTGTTGTTGCTTACTTGCATTTTGTTTTCTTTCTCATTTTTTCCCTTTTTATCTGATTTTTCTTGTGCAGCATAATAATTGTGGAAATATGTATAGAAGAATTGCACATATTAACATATATTGGATTACTTGCCGTCTAGGGGAGAGAGTGAGGGAAGAGAGGGAAAAAATTTGGAACACAAGATTTTGCAAGGGTGAATATTGAAAATTATCTAAGCAAATGTTTTGAAAATATAAAGCTTTAATAAAAAATGATGGCTTGGTTAAATAAATGGTTCTCTAGCTCCCTTCCAATTCCAAATTTCTAATATTGAAAGTATTTTCTGTAAGGAAAAGACTTGGACAATTGAGTTATGGAGAAGGAGGACTGGGTTGTCCTCTTGTTATAAAGACATTTTAAAATAATTTTTTCATGTTAAAATAATTCATCAATGAAAATTCTAAGTATCTGGATATTTCAAATGAAAAGAGGGTATCCAGAAACTGATGGTAGAAAGAAAACTTTGTAATAAATCTTATGAATAGATAGTACAAGAAAGAGCTGTCTATAACATGGAGTTAACCTTGCAAAAGGTATGAAAATTCATTAAAGGAACTTTCATGGGAAGTATTTCAGTTTAAATGAGGCAAAGATGGACAAGTCTCCAGCCTCACTCTTCTTTCAGAGTCATCAAAATCCAGGGGTAAGACACAAATCAAGATGACTAATGATGGCCCACAATGCAGTGGATAACCTTGGCATCTCTGTCTGATCAGACTTGAAGCACTTCTCAGTGCCTGCTTTGGCCACCTTCATGGCTATTGGACAAACTTTTTATCAATCCATTCCTCTGGGAAAACTCTTTATATGCTTAGGGTAGACACTCTTCCAACTCACTATGGTTACCCTCAACCTGGTTTAGTCTATCTGCCAAGGCAACTTACCGAGCTATAGCTGCTACACATGCTACAGCTTCTTGTAAACACAGTTGAAAGTTGGCTGTCAGTTACATGAACTGATGCTAAGTGGAGTGAATGGAACCAAGAGAACACTGTACACATCCATAATATTATGTGATGATCAACTCTGATGGATGTGACTTTTTTCATCAATGAGGTGATTCAAGCTAATTCCAATAGACTTGTGATGGAGAGAGCCACCTGCATCCAGAGAGAGGATTATGGGGACTGAATGTGGATTACAATATAGTATTTTTACCTTTTTTATTGTTGTTTGCTTGCATTTTGTTTTCTTTCTCATTTTCTTTTCCTTTTTGATCTTTTTTTTCTTGTGTAGCATGACAAATGTGGAAATATGTATACAAGAATTGTACATATTTAACTTATATTGGATTACTTGCTTTCTAGAGGAGGGGCAAGGGGAAAGGAGGAAAGGAAAAACTTGGGACACAAGATTTTGCAATGTTGAAAATTATCTGCATATATCTTAAAAGTTAAAAAACCCTATTATTAAAAAAAAAGAAAGTTGATTGTCAGGTAGATATGAAAGGTAGATGGAAATTTCTAAAAAGGGTTTGGCAAATTCTCATACTAGAAGTACAATTAGTCGTTGAATTCCCCATATCCCAGTTAGTCAGTTATATCAAATGTAGTAGGGTGATAAAAAATGTGAGGACTCAGAAAAGCCATTATATTTGGTCATTAACATCTTGTGATTCCATGGTTTCCCTGGAGTTAGGAGAAAATAGTAATGAAGTAAAAGCGATTATATAAACAATCTTTTTTACAAGTGTGTTGGTGAGAAGAAAGAATGTTGTAACACAAGGGAGTGGATAGGTCTGTATCCCAAAGAGATCATAAAAAGGAAAAGGACCCACATGTACACAAATATTTCCAGCAATTCTCTTTGTGGTGGTAAAGAGCTGGAAATTGAGGGGATGCTCATCAATTGAGAAATAGCTGAACATTTTGTCTATGAAGGAAATATAATAATATTGGTCTAAAATAAATTATTAGTGGATGGATTTCAGAAAAACCTGGAAAGATTTATATGAACTGATGCTAAGTGAAGTGAGCAGAAACAGGTGAATATTGATATAACAACAGCAACATTCGGTGATGGATGATCAACTTTGATAGACTTAGGTCTTCTCAGCAATACAATGATCTAAGGTGATTCCAAGAGACCCATGATAGAAAATACCATCCACATCTTGAAAAAGAACAATGGAGTCTGAATGCAGATCAAAGCATATCATTTTCACTTTTTGTTTTTTCTTTCTCATGGTTTTCCCTTTCGTTCTGCTTCTTCTTTATCAACTTGATGAATGTAGAATTATTTTTATTATTATTGTACATGTGTAACCTACATCAGAGTATGTGCCATCTTGTTGGGAGGAAGGCAGGGGAGAGAAAAAATAGAAATCAAAATCTTATGAAATTAAATATTGGAAACTATCTTTATGTGTTATTGGCCAAAAAATGCTATTAAATGAGAGGAGGAAGAAAAAACCCCAAAAGAGGATAGAGAGTCAAGGGAAGGGTTTTTGTTTCTTTGTTTTATACAAAAATAAAAGAGACCATTGCAATAATTTAGATGAGAAGTGATATTGGCTTAAACTTGAAATGGCAACTATGGGAGATGACAGAAAGGTTCACTTGCAAGAAATCTTGTGGAAGTGAAAATTACAAGATTTGATAGTGGATTGAGTACATGGAGTGAGGAAAGGGAAGAGTTGAGGTGAATGCCAAGGTTATGTGGCTAGAAAACTAGGAAGAATGGGGCCTTTGATAATAATTAAAAAGTTCAGAAAAGGGAAGGGTTTAGAATGAAATTTAATGAGGTCACCAGTGTGTGTGTGTGTGTGTGTGTGTGTGTGTGTGTGTGTCTTACAGAGCTTTGTGGTTTTCCATGAAACAGGGGCTCAATAAATGATACCAATATACTAAATAGTGGTACCAACCCCAGTTGTCTCATTATATTTTGCTGTAACTCACATTTCCAATTTCAATGAACAGTTTCCCAAGAAGAATGGTACACTGTGGATAATAATTATTTACAGCAAAATGGAAAGGCATGGAGTCATAAAGCTGGAAGGAGCCTCAGAAGTCATATAGTCCAATCATTTCACTTGATAGATGAGGCAGGTAAAATTGGGAGAAATATAGTTGCTTGCTCAAGGTCACATGGCTAATTAATGACAAGACTGAGTCTGACACTTGAGTCTCCTGACAGTCTAATCTTTACATTATATTTTCATCTATATTTGAATCATTCTTGAATCATGACATGATTTTATATATACATATGCATGTGTGTCCCTATGTTCATATACAGAACAGATACATATGCCTAGATCCTTCCAGTGCCATAGAGGTTCAAGAAAACTGCTTAGATGACTCCAGAGGGATGAGGGTCTGTGTCAATCCCTGTTATACTTGTGCAAATATAGTTCTGAGGGGCCTGATCTCTCCTCAGGAGATTAGATTCCCCACTAACATTCCTTGACTTATCACCCCCAAAATATATCAGGGACAATTCTATATTTGATTTTAGTCTAGATTTTCATTAAAAACAGAAATCACTTTTTTAAATAGTGGCAAATGTATAAATATGAATTGAGTATGGAATAGAGGTAATTGATTGCTGCTTAGTAGGCTAAGTATGAAAGGATAGCAAGATGTATTAGTGATTGATTTAAATTGAATTCATAAACTCAGGGCAACTAGATAGGTCAATGGATAGAGTTCCAGTACTAGACTTCGGAGAACCTCAGTTCAAATTTAGCCTCTGAAATTTATTTGTGTGATCCTGGGCAAGTCACGTCACCATGTTTGCATTAGTTTATTTTTTTGTAAAAAGAGCTGGAGAAAAAATGGCGCCACCCCACTATCTTTGCCAAGAAAACCCTAAATGGGTTCACAAGGTTTTGGACATGACTGAAACAACTGAACAACATAAGTATGTATATGTGTGTGTAAAAATACATACAACTGAAGAAAGCATTTGCTAAGCAGTAGCTGCTAGTGTAAATGAATAAAGGTACATAAATACATGAGGTCTCAGTGGTATGCTGAGTATTCTAGATTATGGGTGCCATCCAATTTCCTCTTAATTATATAATCAAATACAACAATAATAATTATTGTCATGTTACTACTAATTTCAATCATCATTATTATTCTCTAGTCATGCTTTACTAAAGTATAAAATATTATTCCATATGAAGGCCATGTATATGTTTTTTTAAATAATGTGTTATTTGATGCATCTTCATCTGCAACTTTGTCTTTCCCTCTCTTCAGTTAGAATATTAAAAGCAAATCACAATGTGAATTCAACCAGGATTCTGGTTTTTAAATTGTCTTCAGTAAACAAAGCACACTGGCATTTAGTCAACTTTGCATTGATATTTTGATGGATTCTTTTACCACACCATTATTGGTACCTTTTTTAATAGTACCCATAACTACCAATCCATCCCTCTTCAGCCTATGAAACTCTTGTCTTTATTTTTAATAGATCTTCTATAGGAGATACCTTCAACATCTTGGAGAATCTCCTTTGGCTCTTTCTGGAGTTGAAAGCTACCTTGACAGCACTTGGGCTAGACGGACTATTTTTCATTTTTGCTAAATGGTTGGCCCATCTATTTTTCCTGTCCTATATTTATTTCCATGATGTCTGTTATGCTTCTTGCAGTACAGATATCATCTTCAGTAATATGATGTACCTCTCCAAGAGATAGTATGAAGAGGTGGAATGATAGATTGAGTCAGGAAATTCTGAGTTCAAAGCACATCCTTTCTAGCTGTGTCAGCAAAGTTGTCTCTCTAATCCTCAGTTTCCTCATTTTTTTTTAAAAAAAGAACAATGCTTACTGTATAGCTCATTTCAGTTTTGTTGGGAAGTCCATAGGAGATCTTGCATATCAAATGTTTATCACTTACATGTACTAGGATGTCTTTTGAGTCCTGTGCCTTGATATTTTGATGACTTCTCTTGCTACACCATTGTGGGCAGTTCTTCTCATGGTATTCATGGCCACTAATGCACCTCTTTCAGCCTATGAATGTTATCATTATAATCATACAAAATCTATGTATAATCAGTATTATATTGATTAATGTGTAATCAATATATTGATCATAATCAATAATTGACTCATATAATTCATGAGTCAATGAATTCATCCATATGCATCTATTAACAAACATTTATTAAACACTTACTGTGTGTTAGGCATTGATCCAAATGCTTCCATTTTACTGAGCTGATGTTGTGCCATGGATTTCTTGCAGGCATGTTGTATCACTGGGTTTGGGGACTTAGGTGTCAAAATATAAGATTTTTTATGAGCAGGTAAAATTTTCCAAATGAACAGCTTGGAATATTTGAAAAATGCCTTGCTATTTCTCAAGTGTGATCCAGCTGAAATAGCTTATAAGGAAGGCAGAACAAAATTCAATCTTAAAGAATGATTAGTGCCTCAGGAAGGTATTCCCCAAACCTTTGTTGGCTATGATGTTAAAATAACTATAGCCTTTTTTTATGGAACCAAGATGTTGTAATTAGGACTTTTAAATTAGTAAGTAGAACTTGAGTGCTTCAGTGTTCAATACACTACTAGCAGGCTGGAGGAGTTCTCAAAGGGAAACAAGGCATTTCTAACTTGGAGTAGTTTTGGAAAATCAATTCATTCCTAATAGTTTACAAACAATTTTGACTGCCAGGGTGCTTGAGATGCTCATTTGGAAACAGTCCTCAAATTTCTTCTCTAATTGCTTAGTCAACTTCTTTTTCTTAACAGTTTAAGGTGATATTTTTAAAATTCAGAATAAATGCATGGCTGGCTGCTGGAAAGTGACCACTTAAATCACATGATTCAGGATTCTCAGGACAGTGGATTGTGCTCCCTTATCTATTCTCAGTTTCATTGCTTTCTTGATGTACTTTAAAATTTACCTTCCAGTCAGTCAGTGCCAGGAGTGTTATCTATTTTTTTTGAATAGTTGTTCTGATATTCATCCAGACTTCATTGATCAAAGGATGTCTGGCTTTAAGCATGATTACATTAAGATAGATAATAGCCCTAATGGAGAATGGATCTCTTAGTTGTGGACAAGTCTATTTCTTTTCCTGCTTCCTTTCAGGATAGGACTCATGAATATCTCAGCTTTGAGGCAAAAATCTTTTGCAGTTGAAGAATTTCCTAGAGCCACAGTGAAGCAACTAGGATAAAAAAAAAAGTTTAAATGAAGAGCTAACAATTCATTTAGATTTCAAAACATTCATTAAATGTGTGTGGGAAAAAATCTCTAAGTGTCATAATTCTTTTTTGTCTTTTCTTCCAATTCAGCAGATGGCAGTGGGGATTAAGGGTAGGTTTTCCCAGTAAAATTCACCAAGACTTTTCAAATGCTAGTATTACAATAAATGGCTACAACAAAGCTAAACTGTAGGGCTCAATCTGCCTATAAATTTATTCACTTTTTCTATGATGCCTTATACAGTGATATTTACAAATATACCCCTTTTCATTAATAATCACTTGTTTAATCACCAACCTACTAATGCCTTTTCTAATTAACAAAAATACTTCTATTACACGTCTTCTACTTTGATTTTTTTCTCTCATCTTAATGTTAAATGATTCATGATTACTTCTTCATGGGAAATAAACATGGTATTAATAACTAACATTTGCATAATAGTTTAAGGTTCATAAGCTTCACATATGTTAGCTCATTGGACTCTCATAAAGTCTTGCAAGATGGGTGCTATTATTGTACTCATTTTTAGAGGTTGAGAGATTTGTTGATTTTTCAGGGTCACTTAGCTAGCTAGGGAATATCTACAGAAGGATTGTGTCTTCCTAATTGTAAGTCCAGTGTTCTATCCTTTCCACCATCTTGCTGCCTCATAGGAAAGAATCTCAGGAGGGAGATCTCTTGGAAGCAGCCTCAGTAACCATACTCATCAACCAAATGAGAATCCTCTCTCTCTAATATGTCCAACAGTTGACACCTTTGTTGTAGGTCAATTCTTTTCCAGTTGCACCTCATACTTCATGATTCCATTTGGAGTTTTCTTGGCAAAGATATTGAAGTAAGTGGCTTGACATTTCCTTTTCAGCTCATTTTCCAGATGAGGTAACAAGCAAAGTTCAATGATTGATTTAGGATCACACAGCTAGTTTCTGAGGCCAGATCTGAAATCGAGATGAGTCTTTCTGACTCCATACCTAGTATGCTATTTCCTTTGCCAACTAGTTGTCTAATTGTCATCTAGCTTTTGTTTGAAGCCTTCAAGTGAGGTGGAACCCTCCGCAATGTGATGTAGCATGTATTACTCTATTTCTTAGCAAGTTTCTTCTCACATTAAGCCAACCTTTTCTCTTTATGTAGTATGTTGTTCCTGCCTCTGGGGCCAAGAAGGAGCCTAGTCCCCATTCCATGGCATTTGGAAGCAGTTATTCAATCAATCCTAAGTCTTTTTTACTCTGGGCTAAACAATCTCCATCCCATCCACTGACCCTCTAATATTGAAGTAGATCCTTCTTAAAGTGGACACTTTAGCTCATCAATGTTTTTACTAAAATGTCATACCCATCACTGAACACAATGGTCCAAATGTAACTATCCAAGGCTGTGTTCAGTGGGATTATTCCCTCTCTCATCCTATTTATTACAGCTAAAATATTATTAGAGGCTAGAGCTGAGGGCACAACATGAAGAAGTCTCTTCTTTCCTTTCTTTCTTACATTGGTCACCATTTCTCAGATCCCACAAGCCATACATCCCATAATGACTTTAGGATAAACATGAAGTTATATTAGGGAGTTGTTTTCCACCCAGATTTGGAACTGTTATCTGACGTCTCAGTCCAAGTGCTAAGATTTATATTTTATGAAGCAAGAGATGATTTTATTTCCTGTCTAGTGTGCTTCATGAGTTGGTATCTTGGGGAATCATTTACTTTGATACTAATATTCCCATGATTAAAAAGGCTGATGGGTTCAGTATAAAGGTCTCTGGTATTAATTCTCTCCAGATTATCCCTGCTCTAAAACAGCCAAACAGTTGATATCTACATATACAAGGCTGTGCCCTTCAGAAGCCTGGGGAGTTCCTAGTTATAAAAGAAACATAAAGCTCTAAATGCTATTTAAATACGTGGGTGATTAAGGAATCCTAAACAGTCACTAAAATTAAAGACTAGAAAGAGACTGTTTTCTTAATGTCGAAGACTATTTCAATATCATCCTATAAACCTTTGCTTTCAGTGGTTTATTTACAAATAGCAAACCCCATGTAGTCCATTAGTCAAGATTACTGGAGGCAGTTTTCTCAACTCCTGAAGCTCAGCAATGTAGAGTCTGTCATGCTTATGCAATTTGTCTTTCCAAATCTCAGCCAAACTATAGTGCTTTTGGGAGCCAAAGAGAATCTTTAGATGAAGTACAGTTGGAATAGCAACCTCCTTCCCCAACAAACCCAATCGTGGTCATCTAGACATTGCTTAAAAATTTTCATTTAAGAGGAACTTATTAATTTGTCAAGGAGTCAATTTTATTTTTTATTTTTTGATCATTAGGGATATTTTTCCCTTGCCATGAAACCTAAATTTGCCTCTAGAATTTTTGTCCTTTGCTCCTTGTTCAACTCTTCAGGAAGAAAACAAAGCAAATCAATTTTTTTCTTCTAAAACATAGCCTTTTTACTATTTGAAGACAGCTTTCATGTCCCAACTCTTCTCCATGCTACTTTAATTTGTCTACCATTTTGGTTGCCTAGTTCTGGACACTCTCCAGCTTTTCAATATTCTTCATAAATCATGGAACCCATAACTGGATATAATATTCCAGATGTATTATAACCAGGCATGCAGAAAACTTCCCTATCACCATCTATTCCTGGATATCATGCCTGTCTTAATGAAGTCTAAGGCAGCTAGGTAGCTCAGTGGAATGAGTGTCAGTCTTGGAATCTGGAAGACTCTTATTCAGTTCAAATCTGGCTTCAGACAAAATCTGTGTGACTCCAGGCAAGTTGCTTAACCCTGTTTGCTTCAGTTTCCTCATCTGTAAGATGATCTAGAGAAAGAAATGGCAAACCGCTCCAGTATCTTGCCAAGAAAACCTCAAATAGGGTCACAATCAGACACTATTGGAAAATAGTTGAAAAACAAAATGAAACCTAAAATCCCATTAGTTTCCTTACCTTCTATACCACATTGTTGATTCATATTAAGTCATGACCCATTAATAGCCCTCAGCATTTCTAGCCATCATTCTCTGATATTATATTATCACAATGATTTTTTGACCCCAAGGATCAGACTTTACATTCATTTCCACTGAATTCCATCTTAGAAATTTAATCCTGACTTTATAATCTATCTTGTTAGCTAATAATCCTAAATTTCTGTCAGTGAATTATTTAAATATACCTTCTATGCCTTTATCCAAGCTACTGATAAAAATGTTAAACAGTATAGCATGGCATTGATCCTTGGAGCACTCCACTGGAGACTTCAGAACAAGTGCATTTTGAATCATTAATTACTACTCTTTATATTTGGCCATATGGCTCAAAATGCCTGGCAAATCCAGACACTGCTGTTCACATCAGGATTTCTTTAATGTCCTGAGAATTAGAGCCTGCTGTCATGAAGCCAAGTGATTTTGCTAATAGCCAGAAGAGTCCTTGTGAACATGGCCTATTGAATCCTTTGAAGTAAATAAAAAAAAAATTAATAGCAAGTTCTGAAAAAGTCCACAGGACAGAGATCACAATTGGCGACTTCATTAGCTCTCTATTTTCTTGTTATATGCTAATGACAAATAATAGAGACAATGTGAAAAATAAGTGGCATCTCTCAGGGAAAACACTTTGGCTTCCCAGGAAAATTAATTTGGAATTGATTATAAATTAGAATAGAAGAATTCCAAGGAAATCAACACTGGCAATAAAATGGAAAAGGAGGGCTTAAAAAGAGAAGATAGATTTCCCTTTATAAGTATGTTCACCGAACCTTCAGAAAAGGACATTAAAATTCATAGTTGTAGTAACATATACCAAAATTCAAATAATGCATATCTAATCTTCATTTTAGAGAGCTGAAACTAGGGTTTTGGAGCATTCCCAGAACACCTAATACATAGGTAACCCGTTCTGGGAAAAGAAATTCTATATTTCCCTACCATGTGGGTGGGAAGAGCCTCTTTCCATTGGCTCTATTGGTAGAATAGGCTGAGTCTTAAAAACTGCTGCATTGAGATGCTTTCTTTTTTTTTTTTTCTGCTGTATCCAGAGAGGGTTTATCAATGATGTAATGAACTGAATTGTTGGGGAGTAAAGGGTCTAGAACTACCTTCTTGTATTTCATCGTTTTATCCTGTAGTCCTTTGAATAGGATTGATGATCATTTTTTGATTTATTTATATTGTACTTTTTAGTTTGAGGGATAGGTAGTAGAATCACTTCAGTCACTACGGTTTGATTCATGACATTCTTGGAGGCACATTATGTATATACAGTCAACCAGCTCTGCAGGGAAACTCTGAGAAACTAGAGTGCCCAGATTTTGAGCCCAGGCATGGCTTTGAACTTTGAAATTAATGACTGTATTATATAAGAAGCTGTGATCCTAAACCGCTTTCTTTCCCCAGAAACTCAGGTGATCAAGAGGGGTATTTTACTCCCGGAATTTTTAGGGGGTGTTTTTATGTTTATTCTAGCAATTCCTTTGAAGTAAATATACATGTTTCTTCATAAAAGCTAATTCATCTCTTAAGCTATTGAATAGTAGGTAAGGGACCATTCCAACAAAGGAGGAATGCCAGTAGTGGAGGTTGGAGTCAAAGCTTGAGAGTCTGGGCACATCTAAACATTTAAACATACTAGAGAACCCTGGGATGGTAAAATGTAACATGTCTGTTGTTCAGGCAGCAGTGATATGAATAGTCATAGTTATACACAAATTTCTAGGCATATTTTCTAGAATCATAGATCTATAAAGAGGTAGCTATGCAGTACAGAATATAGGTATATGATATATAATCCAGAAAACCCCTGTTCAAATCCTTCCTCAGATACTTAGTAGACAATAATAACTTACTCAGGTTGCCTCAGTTTCCTTTTCTGGAAATGGGGATAATAAAATTGTTACAAAATTTGAGATAATATCTGCAAGGCATATGCAAATCTTAAAGCACTGTATATATATATATGTATGTATGTATATATTTAGGCTATTATTATTTTTAGAGCTTTGTAATCCAGTTATCTCCTTTATCATGTTCTGCCCTATTCCAAGCTTTTCACCTTTCTTTTTTGTATTACTTTCTCTCATTAGACTATAAACTTCTTTAAGGTAGAAACTGTCTCTCTTTTTCTTATTTATATCATCAGAGTTTAACACAGTACATGATACATAGTAAAAGTTTTAATAAATGATTATCATATTATATCTAGTCCAATTTTCTCATTTTACAGACTAGGAAACAAAGACTCAGGGAGGTAAAGTCACACAGAAATTACAGGATATGGATGGGATATATGTGCATATATATATATATATATGTAAAGATATTATCTTATCAATGCCTGGTATATAGAATGTAATGAATATTTGATGATTGAGTATTGGAAATCAACTAGCCACAAAAATATTCATGGATCTATAGAACATGTTACTTCATTTCTTAGTTGGCCACTTGGTTGCAATTCCAACAGGAACCAAGTTTGCCCTTTTTCCAACCTGTAAGCTGCCTTATTAGAAAATACATGTAGCTCCAGGACTTGTGGGAATATAGGATTTCCTTGGAGAACCCAGAATCTTCCAAACATGATCCCTTCTTGCAGAGAAAAGAAGTTTTTCCAAGTTCAAGGGTAGTTCTTCTTGTCAAAAATATCAGAGAATAAAGTGAACATTCTGTTATACACTTAGTGAAATATGCTAAAGAGAGCAGCATCTCTCTGTTCTTTAAGGTTTTTTGTAAGATTATATATCTAGAGATGGGAGTTTAGAAGTTCAAATCTCTCATTCTACAGATGAACAAATGGAGGTCCAGGAAAATTAATAATTAACAACAATGACAAACCAAATAACAATACTTAGAATTTAGATAGTATTTTAAAATTTATAAAATGCTTTCTGAGTATTGCATTTTATTCTGATGCCAATTCTGGGAAGTAGATGCAATTATTATCTTCATTTTACAGATGAAGAAACTTATCTGTAGATGGTAGAGGTAGAAAGAGGTAAAATTATATTCTTAAGGTCAAATAGACATCACAGGGGACTTGAAACCAGGTCCTTGACTCCACATTAAGTTCTTATTAAACTTTATGAATTTCTCCTAATTTTTCCTAAACATTTTTCCTAAGCTCTTGGTATATGATTAATTCAAGAACTGTGTTCTGGGAACACAAAGAAAGCAAGATGTACAAAAGCATGAAGCCTCTACTTTGGTTACTCTGGATCTTTTGATATTTATAGTAAAAGCCTAGGGACCTGCATGGTATTTTGCTGTGAATTTCTTTCTTTAACGGATAATGTTAACTGAGTTGAGAAGTAGTGGGAAGGATCTGAGCACATAAAGCACTAATTGTGTTAACACATAAATATTAGTCTGAAAAGGAAAAATAATTTAATTCAAACAGTTGATTGGTAACAAAGTTTTTCTACTGAGAAGCAACTTGGTTAAATAGAATGAAGGCTATATATGTTGGAGTGAGGAAGAGCTGGGCTTAAAAATTACTAGTGACATTTATTAGCTGTGAAACTTTGAGGAAGGATCTTTACCTTTTCAAACCTCAATTTCCTCAAGAATAAAAACGGGTTTTCCCTACTTCTCTGGAAGAATGTAAAATCCTTGTGGTCAGAAATAATTTCTTTTTTTTTGGAGGGTATATAATTCTGGCCCCAAGCAATGCCTTAAATATAATAAAAACTTCACATTTTCCCCCATTGAAATGACAGGGTGATTAAGAGACTCAAATGAGATAGTATCTGCCAAATGTTTTTCAAGCTATAAAGCCTCATAGAAATGCCAGCTGCTATGATTAATAATGAAAATGACAACAAAGGCACTAATAGAATACCACTGAAACAATTTATTTTAATGATTGAAATAAGTTCATTCCAGCATTTTTTTCCTGTGTGTGATTTGTTTTTATTTTTAGAAAGTTTTATTAAAACTTTTTTATACCACAATCATTGTTGTTTATTAATTTATATATGTGCATATTCATATATGTATATAGAACACACACATAACCCAATGCACATTTACTAACAATAAATATAACATAAATCACATTTTCTCAGATCATAAGATATAGTATAACATGTTATGATTAATATATTATATTATAGATAATAGAATCACATATTTTGAATTGGATAAAAATTTTGGAATCCAATTCAAAGAAGAAAGGAATTTCTCTTTTTTTCTTGGCTTCCCAGCTTTCCTGAAAACTTGGTATCAAACCTATGTTTGTAAACTACCTCCAAGGAGAGGGAACCTATCTCCTCTTGAGGCAGCCAACCCTTTTTGAATAGCTTGAATTATCAGGACATCAAAACTAAATTTGCTTTTTTTTTTGTTTGGCTTTGCTTCTTCCACCTTCCTACCCTACCATTAAGCCTGGTTCTATACTCTGCACTCAAACAGAACAAATCGAATCTCTTCTTTCTTTGATAACTCTTAGAACATTTGAAATGCTTATCAAATCTTTACTCCTAAGTGGTCATCCCTCATTTCTTCTCTTCTCCAGTCTAAACAAGCCCAGTTCTTTCAATCAATCTTCAAATAGACTGATGGGTTAATATGATGGTAAACCATGGGTTTAACCAAGTTGATTTATAGGTCTCAAATGCATCCACGAATTAGGGAATGAATCATAAGAAGACTTCTTCCCAACTGAATGAGTGAATGGGGACAATTTGTTCCAATGGTCAAGAAGCTAGAGCAAGTTCTGTGGAGCACATAAAACTTGGTCAGACATCAAAGATGCCAAAGTCATCCATTGCATCATGGGCTATTACCAGTCATCTTGAATGTCATTGATCCCCAGGGCTTAAATAATTCTGAAAAAGTGAAGGAAGCTGATGACTTTTTGAATTAAATTCAATTAATGCACAAGTCAAGACATCACTCCATGATATTATTGGTCTTCTTCAAAAACTAAGGACAAACAAAAATAACATAGAGCATGAAATTACAATTCTTCATTATTCCAACTAGTTTCCTTTGAATGTTCTCCAATGTATCAAGATCCTTTCTAAAATGTAATTCTCAAAAATCAGCATTGCACTTAAGAAGACTTTTGAGGAAGGTAGAGGCAAATTAGACTTATCAAAGAACTATGTTCTTTTCAGTATCATCCGCGGTTACAGCTTTTTTGGCTCACAAGTCACATTACTGATATACATTGAGCATGTAGCGTAATGAAAACTGGCTTCTATACCCATCCATGTACTCCCTCACCAACTATAGCAGTTCTGGCTGGGAAATAATAATAATAGCACATTCACAATTAAGCTATAATAATACATGTTTATAAATGTGTACACATACATATAGACACACATACATATATATATATAGATATGAATTATGAAAAATGTAAATAATATTATGAATATATCAAAAAGAGAAGGCATACATATCTGTTATTTTTATCAAATCATATATAAATATTTATTAAGGGGAAACTAGTTGGTGCAGTGGATAGAGTACCAACTTTGAAGTCAGGAGGACCTGAGTTCAAAAGTGGCCTCAGACATTTAACACGTCATAGGTGTGTGACCTTGGGCAAGTCACTTAACCCCTAAGGGGAAAAACAAATATTTATTAAGCATCTACTATGTATCACCTATTGTGCTAGATACAAGGAATAAAAGACTATTCGTGAAACATTTCCTTCCCTCAAGGATCTTACAACATCAACATGCTAAATAGTTCCAGCCCTTCTGAAAGTAGTTGGTCATTTCTCTATTGTTCAAAAGTAGAAAATAAGATAAGGATGTTACTTTTGTCTTATTTATTTTCTTGATACCCTTTATGTTCACTGAGATCATAAGTGTCAAATAACATGAAACAAAGAATACACTCCCTAAAAATTTGCTAGGCAAAACAACACAAAATATTAACTGAGACTGATAGGCCATACCCATTATAGCTTTAAGATGAAAAGAAAGATCTTTATTCTTGTATTTAATGTGCAATCTTTATTTTTTGCTATTTAAATTTTTCTTTATATATATGGTTGTAGTCAGTCAACTTAATAGATTTTGGGCTTTGATTTCTTTGCTCTGCATGAGTTTATACAAATTTCCCATATTTTTTTCCTGAATTCCTCTCATTTGTGATTTCTTTTAAAACAATGATATTTTGCCATATTCCTAGTTTCTAATCCTTGTCTTATTTAAGGGGTACATGTATTGTTTCCAAAATTTGCCATTACAAATATCATTATGAAATTTTATTTTTTATACAGATGTCTTTTCCTCCTGTCAATAAGCTTTTTGATTACTTAAGCCTACTAATCAGCTTGCTTAGTCAAAGAATGTGAATATTTAGGTAATTTATTTTGTTTAATTCCATTCAACTTTCTGTAGTGTTGGGACCCATTCTTAGCACTATCAGAACTGAAACTAAACTTGTCTTATGACAAGTCTTTCAATATTGACTAGATCTGTCTTTAAACCACTTTTTACTTGAATGACATATTGGGATACTTAAAAGTTGTTTTAATGAGCATTTTTCTAGTTAATGATTTTGAATACTTTTTTGTGGCTGGTTTTTGATAATTTGTCCATCTTAAAAAATCTTCACATTCTTAACATTTGATTACTTGTCTACTGAAGAGTTATGAAAATTCCCAGTAGATTTTTGGATGCCATATTTTTGTCTGAGATGTTTAATACACAATTTAAATGAGCACTTTCATGAATACAATGTTAGGATCAAGATACATTTGCAAGCAGGATTTCATCTAATCCAACCCTTTTCTTTCATAAAAGTAAAATATTAAGAATGACTGGAAAACTTTGTTTATATAAAAAAGATCTGTGGGAATTTGTGGACTATTAGGTCAAAATGGGTTCTACAGTGTGAAATGATTCTCTCTTTTTCCAAGCTAATGCAGTTTTAGGCTTCAGTAACAGATGGTTAGTTCCAAGAAGAGACTATGATAGTCTTGGTATGAGCAATCTTAGTCAAATTACCATTGGAAGATTTTGTTTAGTTTGTGTGCAGTAGAACCCAGATAAGGTAGATTCTGACTTGATCATAGTGTATTATCCTGCTAATAAGTTGCTGTAATTTCTTTGCTAATATTTGCCAAAATTTTTGCATCAATATTCATTAGGGAGATTCATCTGTAATTTTCTTTTTCTTGTTTGGGTATCAGTGACATATTTATGTCATAGAAGGAATTTGGCAGGACTCCTTCTTTACTTTTCCAAATAGTTCACATAGTATTGGAATTAATTGTTCTTTAAATGTTTGGTAGAATTAAGTTGTGAATCCATTGGGGAATGGAGATTTATTTTCTTAGGGAGTCATTAATGACTTGTTCAATTTATTTTTACAATTTGATATAGATTTTATATTTGAAGTCATGAAAATATGTTTTCAATTATCCATGTTGCTAAAGAAAACATAGACAAAAAATTAAAGAAAAAAAAGAAAATGAAAATATGTTTTTATTTATATTCAAGCTCCAGTAGCTCTTTATATGGAGATGGATAGTTTTTTCCACAATAAATCCTTTGGAATTGTCTTGGATCATTGTATTAATCAGAATAGCTAAGTTCTTCACAATTAATCATTTCACAATATTACTGTTATTGTATGCAATGTTTTCTAGATCCTATTCACTTTATTTTGCATCATTTAATCTAAGTGTCCCAAGGTTTTTCCCAAAAGCATCCTGCTTATCATTTCTTATAACATATTCACAACCATATCCTAGAACTTATTTTGTCATTCCTCAATTAATGAGCATTTCCTTAATTTCAATTCTTTGCCACCACAAAAAGAGCTGGTCTAAGTATTTTTGAACACATAACTCCTTTTACTTACAAAATTCTCTTTGGGATATAGATTTACTACTGGTATTGCTGTGTAATCCACAGTCTTATAGCCCTGTGGGCATTGTTCCAAATTTTTCCCAAAATAGTTTGATAAGTTTACAACTTTACTAACAGTGCCTTAGTGTCCTAATTTTTCTACATCTTCTATAACATTTGTCATTTCCATGTTCTATCACATAGCTTCCTACTATTCTGTAAAATTTCTTTGATATAGTCTAATTGGATTTGCCCAGAGGCATGATAAAATTAGTCAATCTTTTAATTAGGACTTAATAGCTCAGAATTGTTTTAATTTAAATTTCTTTAGCCTGTAGTGATTTGTGGAATTTTTTTCATATGACTATAGATAGTTTTCATTTTTTTTTCTGAAAACTGCTGGTTCATATCTTTTGACTATATATCAATTGGAAAATACCTCATATTCTTATAAATTTGACTCAGTTCTCTATTTATGTATGAAATGAGATTTTTATCAGAATAATTTGCAATAAAAGTTCTCCCCCACTTCTTTCCTCAAGTTTCCTGCTTTCCTTCTAATCTTGGCTGCATTGGTTTGTTTGTGTAAAAACTTTGTAAATTTCACGTAATCAAAATTATACATTTTATAGCCTGCAATGCTCTCTATCTCTTTTTTGCCATAAATTCTTTTCTTATCCATAGATCTAATAGGATAAATTTTTCTATGCTTCTCTAATTTGCTTGTGACATTTTCATTTGTCTAAGTCGCACACACTTGTTGACCAATATAATGGTTTTTAAATGAATTTTCAGTACTTTTGGAGCTATTTCTCTGTCAGTCACAATTACACAAAAATGGAGTTTGGTATGGATTGAAAATGCGACTTTCTTATTTTTGTAGTCAAGTTTTCCAAACATCAAGGAAAAGACTTTCTCTGCTTGCCAAGTAGACTTTTCTAATATGGATTGATTAACAGGAGTTGACCAAATAGATTATTTTGAGGAAGCCATTTTCTAGCAAACACAGCATGGAAATGATTTTTTCTCAGCAGGGTCAGAAAGCCAATGTGCAAAGGCCTGCTGGTTTTCCATCAAATGTTAATGTGGAAAGCTACAGGCCCCAGCTAGTATCATGCTAACACAATGGAATGTGATTGCTTAGTTTTCTTGCATATGCTTTCTTACTAATTCTATTTCTTAGATCTTCTCCTGCCCCCAAAAGTAGTGTGCTCTTATTCTCAGTGGAATCAGATAACTATTCAGAAATAGGAGCTGAATTTTTAAAATCCTCAGATGAGATTTAATTTATATATATATATATATATATATATATATATATTTATTTATTAAAGCTTTTTATTTGTATAACATATGTATGGGTAGTTCCCCAGCATTGATCTTTACAAAGCTTTCCATTACAAATTTTACCCCCAGTCCCCTCCCCTCCCCTAAATGGCAGGACCTCCATGACATGTTAATAATGTTGAATTACTTGACAAGTTATGCAAGAAAAATCCTATCTACAAGAAAAAAAAAGAAAATCAGAGAAAGGCAACACAATGCAAGCAAATATCAATAGAGATCGTGAATATGTTATGTTGTGGTCCATATTTCATATCCATCTCTCTGGGTGTATATGGTTTTTTTCAGTGAACAACTGGAACTGGTTTGAGACAATTCTTTGTTGCAGAGGGCCATGTCCATCAGAATTGATCATCATGTAATACTGTTGTTGCTGTGTATGATGATCTCCTGGTTCTGCTCGTTTCACTCAGCATC
This sequence comes from Myrmecobius fasciatus, assembly GCA_023553655.1. NCBI lineage: Eukaryota > Metazoa > Chordata > Mammalia > Dasyuromorphia > Myrmecobiidae > Myrmecobius > Myrmecobius fasciatus. The sequence continues at coordinate 64,470 of JAJPUD010000856.1, read as the reverse complement.
AGTTCATGCAAGTCTCTCCAGGCCTCTCTGAAATCATCCTGCTGGTCATATCTTACAGAACAATAATATTCCATAACATTCATATACCATAATTTATTCAGCCACTCTCCAATTGATGGGCATCCCTTCAGTTTCCAATTTCTAGCCACTACAAAAAGGGCTGCCACAAACATTCTTGCACATGTGGGGCCCTTTCCCTCTTCTAAGATCTCTTTGGGATATAGGCCCAGTAGAAACACTGCTGGGTCAAAGGGTATGCACAGTTTGATAACTTTTTGAGCATAGCTCCAAATTGCTCTCCAGAATGGTTGGATCTGTTCACAGTTCCACCAACAATGTATTAGTGTCCCAGTTTTCCCACATCCCCTCCAACATTCATTGTTATCTTTTCCTGTCATTTTAGCCAATCTGACAGGTGTGTAGTAGTACCTCAGGGTTGTCTTAATTTGCATTTCTCTGATCAATAATGATTTGGAGCAACTTTTCATATGACTACAGATGGTTTTAATTTCATCATCTGAAAATTGTCTGTTCATATCCCTTGACCACTTATCTATTGAAGAGTGGTAGATGAGATTTGATTTTTAGGAGAATTCAATTACCTATCCATTTCTGAATTCCTTAAACACGTATTAAACACCTACTATGTACATTGTATTACTCTGGGTTCTGCCAAAGATACCAATATAAATAAGGCATAATTCCTGCCTTATTAAATCAAGGATTTTATCATGCCTTTGGGCAAATCCAATTAGACTATATCAAAGAGGTATTACAGAATAGTAAGACCATGATATCACAGGAATTCAAGTCCAAATTTTGACACATCTTAGTTGTGTGACTAGAGGCGAGTTGTTTCATTTTTTTGAGGCTGCCTTTTAATATATACAATGGGGATGATAGTAATGGTTATCCTGCCTACCTCTCAGCATTATAAGGAAAGTCCTCTGGAAAGAACTGCAGAAATGTCAACTTATTATTTTGATTTGGGGAATGATTGGCCAGTTTTGATTGCATTAACATAGTAAGTAGCAGTCTGAGTCAACCTGTCAGACAATAATGAAAATAGTAAAGTGATTTCCTGTTTACTTCTCAAACTCCAACCACAGACTTTTTAGAGTTAGAAGGCCTTAAAGAGAAGAGTGAAATGTTATAACATAAGATGAATGAATTAAAAACATTAATTAAGTCTTTACTACATAGGACACAAATATAAAATTAAGATAGTCCATATTCTCAAAGGATTTATATTCTACTTGAGGAAAATAAAATATATAATGTAGCAGTGATCTGGAAAGGGTGTTTTGGTTTGGGAAGTCACAAGAATGGAAAGCAGAATAATAAGATGGCTGCTTGTCGGGCTTTTTCCAAAAGTTAGGGGAGTATTGATTTGGCAATCTTCTTGAGTATAAGTGGACCACTTTTAACTAGGAGCAAATGTCAATTTTCATGGACTGGGTGCAATTTGATCTGGTTCTTGAAGGGTACTTAGGATAGCAATAAGTGGAGATGGAGTAGAAGGGAGGGAGTAAGCATTTGTGGAGCACTTGCTATGTGCCATGCACTGTGCAATGTGCTTTTACAAATATCATCTCATTTGATAATGACTGGTAGTGGAAATGAGGGGGAACAGGGTGAGTCCAGAGTACTTAATCATTGATGAGATATGTGTGTGGCAAAGGGAGAAATCAAAGGTAACTGTTTGCCTTGGTTAATAACAAATTTATGTGCCCTTGGCAGTGATAAGGAAATTAGGAAGAAATGTATGGTGACTCAGTTTGTCACACATTTTGTGTTCAGTGTGAAACATAAAGTATTGGAAAGGATTTTTGAAGCCTTCACTGTTGAGCTTTAAGGAATTCATTAGTATGCATGGAGAACCAACACCATCCCTCTAATTAATTAGGAAACAATTTAGTTGTACTATGTGGGGCAGATTGGAGCAGGATGAGACTGGTAGGAAAAAATCCTGTTAGGAGCCCATTATTCTAGTCTAAGGAAAAAAGAATAAGGGTATGAATTAGGAGTTTAGCAGTGGGAATGGTGAGGAAGAGGTGATGTGAAAGATGGAATGATTGGAGTATTTATAAAAAGCTATTAACATGAAAAGTGGTTAGATACACAAAAAGCAGAAGTGAAAAAACTCTGCCTTCAAGGAACACATATTCTAACAAGGGAAACAATATATGCATATCTAGAGAGTTGTTGCTTGTTTGTTCTTTATTTTAAAAGACCAATGGCATCACGATGTTGGGATCAGGGTATAGTGTTTTCAGTTGTGGCTGATCAGTGCAAAATGAGCTCAGAAGTTATTATCACAGTTTGGGCACAAGTGGCCCATTAGAACATTTGGGGTGAAGATGGATCAAGATTTGCTCAGGTCGCATGTGTGTGTTTGTGTGTGTGTGTATGTAAGTGTGTTTCTGTGATGCTGCTTTGCTCAAGGAGTACAGTGCCTTCTTTGATATGGGTATACCATGCTGGGTGGTCTTGTGCTAGTGATTCCTATGTTTCCCAGTCAATGCTTAAGTCCTTCAGAGATATCTTCAAAGGGATACCTTCAAAGGATTCTTATACTACTTTTGACCAATGGGAACATTTATCTCATATGAATTCTCAGTAAAATAATCTTTTAGGTAAGTGTAATTCAGTATTCAGACTGTGTGGCAAGACCACTGGTGTTGAACTGTCTATAATAGAGTTTGAATGCTCTAGAACAAGGCTTCTTAACCTTTTCCCCTCATGACTTCTTTTCACCCTAGAAATTTTTATGTTACCCTGCATATATAAAATAGGTATAGAAATCAAACACTGACTGATCACCAATAATAATTTTGTGACCTCCACATTCAGTTATGAAATTCACATAGGGTCACAAACCACAGGACTTTGGAGAGGATCTCAGTGTCAGTATCTTATCTTGCTAGGTAATCTTTAGGATCTTCCTGAGACAATATAGGATAAAACTGTCCTGGCACAATTCTCTTATATAAGAATAGTCATCTATGCTCAAAATATATCTAGCACACATTGTGTACATTCCCCTTTCTTTTTCTAGAAAGTAGTAGCTACTTTACTGTTACTATCTTTGTGGTCACATACTTGAGTTCTATCTAGAGAGTATATGATTTCTCCTTTGGGAACTTCTTTATCTTGCTGAGACTCTCTCTCCACAACTGACTTCTCTGAAGTTTCCCTAGGTAGAATTATTTGGAAAAAACCAACCAATTTACCAAACTTTCAAGATATTCTAGTTCGTTATGGTTTGTTACCATGATTAGTTGGTATAGTTCTCTTTTTCTAAAGGATTTTTGGTCTTCAACAGTTGTGACCCAAACATCCAGATCTCATAACTCTATTATTCATGCTAATTGATCAAAAAGCATCCAAAACCAAATTCCCCAGTTTTAGCAGAGACACAGAAATCATCTTCAGTATGATGAATATATCTCATACATAGATTTTTGAGTTAGAGTAATATGAATAAAATGGACCACAGTCTCATAGACACATTATTTACTATAGAAAAATAAATAAGCCAAAAAATCTTTAACTGCATATTCAAAAAAAATCATCAAAGAACACTATTTAAAATTAATAAAAAAAACAATAAGAGTATGTAAATAGAAAGAAATAGAAACAGACTCTTGATAAGGGAGAGGGCAGGATTCAATATTCTTAGGTATACAAAAATCCCAGTACCATAATGATGAGGACAATATGGTTCAGGAGGAAAGAAATAACAAATCAAGCAATTTCAGGAAAACTCAGGCTGGACTTTGGAAATAAGACAAGGGATTATATAATACAATTCTAAATAATTATAAGAACTTCACTAGAATCCAGATTTATTAACCCATGAAAATTTAGGGGGTTACTAGAAAGCAAGGGATGGACATCTGAAAATATTGAACTTTAAAAAAATTTGCAAAGAGATGTTTGAGTAAAATTCAAAACAATAGTTAGGATTCTAAATAAAATATATCTAGAGATCTATATGAATATATCTATAAAAATCTATATATATGTAGATATATAGATATCTAAAACAATTCACTTTCTAAAACAGGATAAAAAACAGGCAACAAAATTTATGACATTGGTTAAATCTCTGAGTCTTTCAAATACATATTTTGGACAAAGAAATAATGGAGAAGCAAAATTAAAAATGAAGAACAAAATTCCAATGTATTTCAGAATCTTGAAGAAAAATGTCTATCTCTGAAAAATTAAATAAGCTTATGTTTTTATCACTTTAAGACAGGGCTTGAAAACCATTTAGTTATATCTTAACCAATAAGAAAAATAATATTAAGAATGTGTACATTAATAATTATAGAGTTATAGATTTAAATTTAGGACTTTTAGAAGTAACTAAGTATCGTACCATTTTATAGGAGAGAAAACTAAGAACCAAAGAGGTTGAGGCCTTAATTTTGCCCAAGGTCACAGAGTTTTATTCTTTTCGAACAAATGTTTGAAGAAAACTTATAACTTATGCATTTAATACTAAGTAGAAAGTAATTAAGGGAATGCAAGCTCCAGCAGAATGACAGTGCTCAAAAACATCTATTATTTTCTAGAAACATATTTAACCCAGAAAGACTCAAGTAAATTCAAAACAAAGGGGGTAATTTCAAGTTGATGATGTAGCCAAAAAAATCAAAAGAAACCATGAATGGATGGTATTATGCATAGTTGAATTAATACTTTAAAATAACAAAATTAATTATCAATCAAAAAGCATTTGAAATTTCTAGAAAGTATGTTAGTTGCTAGAGATACAATGACAAAAACAAAATTGCTCTTGCCCTCAAGGAACTTGCATTCTACCTGGAAAATAATATGTGCATATTTATGTGTGGAACTTCTGTATATACATTTTATACATGTTTAAAAAATTATATATAAAATAAAGAATTGGGGAGTCAGGAATAGATTTATGTAGCCAATAGTGCTTGAGCTGAATTTTGTATATTTTAAGAGAAAGAGGTGAGGACAATATCAAAGGAAAAGATAGTAATCTTGAGATAAATAACTAAAAAGTTAATAATAGCAGAAAATTTTAACCTTTTACTTATAGAGTAATATAGATATTTCAATAAACCTGCAATCTGATAGATGAGAGTACTTATTTCCTCTATTGCTGCACATCTCAACCCATTCAAGCTTTTTTATCTTGTGTGATTCTCATTCTGATTCTCTCATTGATTCTCCCCCCAAAGCCTTTATGCAATCTTCTAGAATTCTTGCTTTAAGTCATTTTCTATTTTATGTTTTTCAGCATATTCTTTGGTACATTTGTTATTTTATACTTTCGATAAATTTAGTAATTTAGCCAATCTAATAATCTAGGAGTTGTTATATTTTCTTAGAAACTGGGACATCTTGATTTCAGAAGCGAATTATTTTAATGCTTAAGCTTTTGCAGGAAATATAGGATCTATGTCAATGTCTTTACTTTTTTTCCCTTTCTCGTCATTGATATTGACAACATATTTGAATACGTCAGACTAACTTGATGTTTTTTCTTGTGTCTGGAGTAGCTCTCTGGAGGATCTTGGTACCAGCCCAAGTCCTTGGTCTTAGAAAAGGAGTGATGAGGTGGGACTTACATGAATGGTCGAAACATGGAGTCCATTTATTCCAAATTCTCTCATCCTTATATACCTTAATGCCCTTATATAAGTAAAGCAACATTGCACATGCACTAACTATATACTGCACACGTGGATTAAATAAACAACTTATTATTGTATGTAGATGACTCTGCCACTTGGTATCACTCTGCTTTAAATACAACACAGTTTGTCACTGCCCCCTGACTTCTCAGGAAGGCCAAGAAGCCTTAGGGGAGATGGGGAGCAGAACCAGACATTATCAGCAGGTTACCTCTGGGCTGAAGGGTCTTATACCTCACCCAGAGTTCCCTCACTACTCTCTACATTTTCTCATACTTATCTTTTCTTCAATTTGATTTTCTAATTAGTTCTAATTAGTCTATGATCTGAGTATACAGACAGCTGAATCTGAAATGACTTCTGTAACTATCCATTGTTTCCTTTCTTTTAAGAATTTTTTTGTGAATAGTTTTTCTTGAGTATAGTGTGTGTGTGTGTGTGTGTGTGTGTGAGTGCGTGTGAGAGAGAGAGAGAGAGAGAGAGAGAGAGAGAGAGAGAGAGAGAGAGAGAGAGAGAGGGAGGGAGAGAGGGAGAGAGGGAGAGAGGGAGAGAGAGAGAGAGAGAGAGAGAGAGAGAGAGAGAGAGAGAGAGAGAGAGAGAGAGAGAGAGAGAGAGACTAGCAATCCCATCTCTTCCAGGCATTGAAGCTGACTCTGAGTTCCTGATTCTGGATCTGAGCATATTAGCAAAGGGATTGAAGAGAAAGAATTCTGCGCCATTCAGTCAGCATTTTTAAAAACTGTTTATTACTCAAGGCACAGTGCTAAGTGCTATAGACTACAAAGAAAGGCATAAACAATTTCTACTCTCAAGCGGCTTCTATTCTCGACTGAGAAAATATGTCATAAATATACCTTCTGTTATGACTGCAAAAGTCTTAACCTGAAAGGAGTTCTCAGGATGCAGAAAACAGGATAAAGACATATAAATAATGCACAAGGCCACCTCTATAGCCTTCACCTAGATATATGTGGACTCCCCCACCAGTCTATAGTATACCCAGAAGCTGTCATAAGAGCTGAAATGCAACTCTAAATGAATTTCTATTTCTAAATGAAGTAGTCAATAAATTATATTGAGTAGGGTCTAGAGAATAGATAAAAAATTAATTAAAATAGTATGCCAACTAATAGTGAAATAGTGACCTCTTGAACCTTTAAAAGACAATAGGCAGATTGTTACTTGAACCAAATCATATTAAACAATATTCTTATTTGTTGCATCAAGTCAAGAACTCTTCTCATCATTCTAAGACCCCAATATCTCAACAATATTTTATATCTCATATGGTAGGTTATATGAATGTGTGCTCACATAGGGGCAGCTAGGTGGCGCAGTGGATAGAGCACCAGCCCTGAAGTCAGGAAGACTTGAGTTCAAATCTGGTCTCAGACACTTAACATTCCCTAGCTGTGTGACCCTGGGCAAGTCACTTAACCCCAATTGCCTCAGCAAAAATAAAATTAAAAAAAAAGAATTAGATTGAAGCAGCAAATGGTCTCTGAGGATATGGAATAGAAAGAGTTGAATGGTAGGACAGGATGAAAAATAGATCAATCTAGATCAATCTATAAAATAGATCAATCTATAAAAATAGATCAATCTGTGGATTATGATGAGGTCTTGCTTAACTAGATGGCACTGGCAAAGAAATCCTGAAGTACTGATAGTATTATAATTCTCCCTGAGGCAAGCAGGGAAGGGCACTGATGGGGATCATTTCAGCCTTATGGTCCCATCCCCAGTAGGTCTTGAGAAATCCTTTCTTAATGTATCCAGTCAAAAAGCCAAGTCATGATGTCAATTCCCAGAGATTAAATTTCCCTTATAAATCTGTCCATGGCTTGTGCCATCTTTGCTGAACCCTTTTTGGGTTATCCTGTCCTGGAATTCTGTCTCATGGTGTTTTTCTCCCCACTCCTTCCTCTTGCTTCATCATGCTTTCTCCTTGCTATACCTAGCTAACTCTTTTAAGGTGTTAAAGTCTGATTTTAGCCTGCCAATCAATGGCATACTTCCACATCATGGTGTACTTCCTTTCTCCTGGTTAATTGTGTTTCACTAGGAAACTTGTCTTTTTCCATTGTTAATTGTTAAAACTCCTTTCCTTGCTAACTATATGCTACTTGATGTCTATTTTATCTCTTCATTTTGTACATAAACTCTTCTCATAAAGCACCTTCAACTCCTGACCTTCAGGGAATTCTGAGAAATATGGATCTATTATACATATATGTGAGCTTGACAAAAGAGATATTGTATTTGGCAAGGAGAAAGCCATTGTGAATTCTTCAAATGTTAATTCTACTGAACCCCATCATTTAATGTCAAACCTAATATTTAGTGCTGGACCTCAACCTTATCAGATTGTATATTCTCAAAAGATGTATATTCCATTTGGAGACTTGTCATCTCTCCTGGCAATTGCCCCTTCAGATTGTGTATCACAGTTATGAGGCATTTGGTTACTCATAATTGGATGATGATGATGATGATCTTCTCAGATCCAGAATTAGTGTTTTCTTTAATGAATTTTCTCAAGGGTTGGTGGATTTCCCTTCTGGGAGGTCTGCAGTCAAAAGCTAAGTAATTACTACTGGGTATGTTACTGTGGATTTTTCACGCTTGGATGCCCTAGATTAGATGGTTTGGAATTACTTATTATTCTAAAATTCTGTTTCTGATTTTATGGGGAGTGGGGTTGGTTAAATGCTGGCTGCTAGAGTCATCAGGAAGTCTTATGTGGGATGTGGTGCTTGAGTTAATATTTGGAGAATATTAGAAATCCAAAAAAATGGAGAGTCAAAAAGAATGCATTGAAGGCAGGAAGATCAACTAATAAAAAGTCATTGTGATGATAGGTGCAATATTGGCTGATGGGAGAATCAGGGAGGCCAGTTTGTCTGGAAGATTAAATATGTGAGGGAGAATGTTGAATAATAAGTCTGGGCAGGTAGATTGGAGTCAGACCATGAAGGAGATCAAATGTCAGTTAGATGGCATCTTATTTTATATTACTAATAAGGAGTCATTAAAATTCATTGATTATCAGGTTAATACTAGCTTATTTGCTCTCTCTCTCTCTCTCGGAAAAGAGTGTTTAAAAATATTTAAAAATATATCTTCAATCCTCTTATTGACTTTGGAAATACAAAAGCTGTTTTGAAGCAAGATCTTTTCCTTATGAACTGCTTGATTTTGTTTTAATATGTGCATCATCTGTTTTAAATGTGATACTTTGATGGAAGTCTAATTTTGGAATCAACAGTCAATCAGCTAGCAGTTATTGGACACTTTCTACATGCCAATCATTGTACTAAGAGTTGGGGGATGAAAATAAAGAGGAAAAAAAAAGCAGTTCCTACTCTCAAGGAGTTCACAGTCTAACAGGGAAAATAACATGTAAACAATTATGTATGGACAAGATATAGACAGGATAAATTGGAGGGTCGTTTCAGATGGAAAACATGAAAATTATGAATGATCAGGAAAGAATATTTTGGTAGAAAATGAGTTTAGAATAATGCCCTTTGTTTCCTATTTATTTTATTCCAGTTTTTCTGTTATCTCTTGTATGATGTGAGAAAATTTTACTACTATTTTATTTCTATATCTTTCTTTCCTATTGTTTATATAGACAAGGATGTTTGCCAAAGATGTGTCTAGATCAGTTGAAAATTAGTTTTTCCATGCTTGATGTCCTTGAATTCCATAAAACTTCAACTAATTCCCTATTTTTAATATTTATGTTTTACTCATATTTTCCTATTTTATTATAATTTCTTATAAACAATTATAAGCAATTTCTTATTGCTTAAATAATGTTTAGCTTAATTGGAGATTCATTTCTTCCTACTTATAGGTAGCTTCAAATAATTCCTTATTCTTAATATTTCTGTAAATTTTTATTCTATAATTTGCTAAGACAATTTCTTACATTGTATTTTTCCACCATTTCCAGAAAGCCTTATAAAATTTAAATTTTGTCTTAAACCATCCTCCATATCTTTCTTTATTTTGACTTACCTTGCTTCCATGTAGTTTTTCAGTTTAGTACTTTTATATGCTTATGCTCTTTTTATTTTCTCCTCTTTTCTGTATAGTGCTAAAAATTACTTTTCATCAATTTCATTGATGTTATATTCACACATATTTTCAACTATTGTGCTTCCCCATGCTCCTGTACTGTGATTTTTTTTTTTGCTGTACCCAATTCCTTCTTTAGAGCTTATTGTGATTTTTTTCTTTCATTAGATTTCTTTTTTTTTTTTTTTTTTACTTTCCACACATTCATGATCCATTTTATTGCTTCTTAAGAGAATTTTTGCTTTCTTTCTGTTAAGGCTGTTGATATGATTCAACTACTTTTCTTCCAATCTTTCTTTTCATTCTAGGCATTTCCCCATTGGACTGGAGTTCTTTTTCAATTTGCTCATTTCTTTGAGTGATTTAGACATTTTCTTTTGAAGATTTCTGGTACTTTTTCCAACATGACATTTCTATTGCTATTTTAGAGAAAAATAAATTGAGGAGGTTTCTCCTGAGCTAGCTCCAGTTCTGCTGTTTTCCTTTAAGCCCAACTATCCTTTTTGCTTGACTATGATTGTATTTTGGTGGCACCTAAATATGGGACCAATGCCAAAGTAAAATAATCCAGATACTCATAATTCAGGATGTTTAAGTGAATGCAGACTTCACCCAGGAATACTCTAGAAAATACTGATTTTGTGCCTCAGTGCTTAGTATTTAAATTCTGTTTCAATCTGGGTCCAAAGTACTTTTCAATGCAGTTTAGCATCTCCTCTACATGTGATATTATTAAAACATTGCCTATTAACATCTCTTCTCCATCTGATATTGCCTATGATACTGAGAAGTTGGGACTTGCTTAGGGTCCATTGGTAATATATATCACAGCAACTTTTTTTTTTTTCTTAATTGGAATTGAGGTTAAGTGACTCACGCAAGGTCACACAGGTGTTAAAGTGTTACATGTCTGAGGTGAGATTTGAATTCAGGTCTGCCTGACTCTAGGCCCAGTGCTCTATCCACTGCACCACCCAGCTGCCCAGAGGGAAAGTTTTGAAACCTAATCTGCCTGGTTTTAAATACCTTTATCTCTCTCTTTTGTCAAGTTGAGTGTATAGTAGATCCACAGTTCCCAGAATTCCCTGAAGGTCAGGAGTTGGAAGTGTTGTAGGATTGTTGTGTTATAATATAGTATAGTAGAAAATTAGATTCTCTCTGTACTATGCCTGACTGAGTCAAGTAGCAAATTCAATTACTTACAATGCCATGAAGGTCAGGACTTTAGTTGTATAGCATAGTGGAAAGGTGGTGTCAAACACAAATAGAAACACAGACCACTAAACTGTCTCATATTAACATAGTTTTAAAATGCACTATAACCTATGTTTTATTGTATTTTTAGTTATTTGATTAAATATTTATCAATTACATTTTAATATAATAAGGTCTTGTAAGGTGCACAGACCAGTTTGAAGCCTCTGCAGTGGAAAATTAAGTAAAGATCTTTATTTCAATCTTTGTTGCCAGAAACAATTTCCAGCATGTACTTCTCTGACTTAGTAAGTAGAGCATAAGTAGTTGAACATAAAATGCATTATAATGCTGATGTAAGGAGATAACAATATCATCCAAAGTAAAGCTACTCAGGAGAACTCAAGGCCAATAAAGTTTAGAACAATGTACAGTGTCCAGTTGTGCAGATGCTCATATGTAGATTTTACCCAGAAATATCCTAGAAAATGCAAATTTTGTGGCTCAATGCTTAGTCATTACATTTTGTCCCCATCTGGGGACAATATACTTTCCTAGATTTATTTCCTATAACTTCTTTCTCACTTCTTATATCCTGATTTATTTGGCCTAGGTACTATTTGTGTGTATGTGTGTATGGTGATTGGGTTAAATAACTTGCCTAGGATTATACAGCTGGTAAACCTTAAATGTCTGAGGTGGCATTTGAACTCAGGTCCTTCTGACTCCAGGGCCAGTGCTCCATCCCCTGTACCATTTAGTTGTCCCTAACCAAGGTACTATTCCCCAACCTTGCTATTGCATCTTCCATCCCTGTATCAATGCACAGAGCTGTTCCTTATGCCTAGAAATCCACTTGCTTCTTATCTCTGCCTCTTAATACCCCAGGGTCCTTTCTGGGCCCAGATCATCTAGGCAGCCATTTTGCTGTCTCTTCTCTTGTAACTATCTTGTGTTGAAGCTTTTTCAAGGCCAAATCCTCCTTATACAATGTAAACTTCAAAGTAGAGACCAATTTTAATTTTATCTTTGTATTATTTGTAACTAGATAGCCCAGCATAAAACATGAAGGGTCTGCGGTCAGGAAGACAAGTTAAAATCTGGCCTTCTTAATTGTGTGACCCAGGCAAATCCCTTAAATTTTCTATGCCCCAGTATCGTCATGTACAAAAGAGGGACAATAATTATACCTTTTTTGCAGGGTTGTTATAAAGATTAAATAGGATAATTTTTATAAAATACTTTGGAAAACTCAAAACTCTATTAAAATGTTACCTATCATCATCATTATTGCTATTAAATGTGATTGATATGAATTAAAAAAAATTGTGATGTAGATACCTTTTTCTAAATGCAATCTGAAGTAACCTTGTACTTGTAGCACAGTGTTTGGCACATAGCAAATATTTAATAAGTGTTTCTTAATTTTTAAAAGAATATAAAAAATAAAACCATAGAATTTAGAGAAAAGGAGAACTTTGGGATGAGGCAAATCAAAAAAAATTTTTTTTGGTCAGATAACAGGACAGTGATTAAAGAACAGGTCTCTCAGGTCTTCATTGCTTTTTGAGTACTTTGGTTTTTTTGAGTTTGGTTCAAAATTTAAAAATAAATAATTTGTTGTTTGAATTGAATTCATTAGCTTGGGTATATTTTTACTGAATTTATTTGAACAGATTTATAGACATAGAGCATCTCTTCATGTCTAAAGTACTAGCAGCAAGTCTCACTTTTTCAGCTTAAATATTTAGGGCACCATTGGTTTAATAACATCATAGAAGAAAAGGAGGTACCCTATGTTTTTCACCAGTCTATTGGGCATAGATATCAAATTCAGAGGCAATTGTGTTCCAGATTCTGAAGCATTTGTCATATGAAACTATTTGTTATGGTTAAAATTTATTGAACAAAATTGCCCTGAAGTGAAAATTATAAAAAAGAAAACATTCATACCTGTTAGCCTATCCTTATATTACCTGGCTCCCCAAGTTATTACCAAGGACTAGCTTTGCTGATAAGGACTGATGCTAGGTGTGTCTCTTATCAAGATTTTCTCTTGTATTTCCTTGTCATCTTTGTGAGATTTTATTTCGTGTCCTTGAGAAGAAATCCATTTTTCTCTGAAGTACCAAACCTTTTTAAACATTAATGATTAGAAGGCTTTATACTGTTACTTTTCCCAAATGGTGTACCTTACATAAAAACCATCTGCCTCATTGGGAGAAGCTGTCTGCAGGGAGCAATTATACAGATCCTAAATTTCCCCAGTTTTAGTAGAAGGAAAAGGAAGCTGATTCTTTTTTCTTTTCTTTTAAATGAGATCCATTAAGAAACAATAACAGAATTGGCTGAGAAGCCATACAAGTTGCCTGTTCAAGTTAGCTTTAGTGGATGGGAAAGGAGGTATGATGGGTGCAGACATTACCTAAATATACTAGTATTTCTTTGGAATTCTGATGTCAGCAGACAAGACAACAGACTATAGTTCAGCTGAAACTTTAAGACATGGGGCCCAAACCAAATTATCACTCTTTGCAGATGACATGATAGTATACTTAGAGAACCCTAGAGACTCAACTAAAAAACTACTATAAACAATTCACAACTTTAGTAAAGTTGCAGGATTCAAAATAAATCCATATAAATCATCAGCATTTTTATATATTAGCAACAAAGTTCAGCAGCAAGAGATACAAAAAGAAATTCCATTCCAAATAACGGATGATAGTATAAAATATTTGGGAATCTATCTGTCAAGGAAAAGTCAGAAACTATATGAACTAAACTACAAAACACTTTCCACACAAATAGAGTCAGACCTAATCAATTGGAAAAACATTAAGCGCTCATGGGTAGGCCGAGCGAATATAATAAAAATGACAATACTACCCAAACTAATTTACTTATTTAGTACCATACCAATCAAATTCCCAAGAAATTATTTTACAGATCTAGAAAAAAAATAGTTCATTTGGAAGAACAAAAGGTCAAGAATTTCAAAGGAATTAATGAAAAAAAAAGGCAGATGAAGGTGGCCCTGCTGTACCAGATCTAAAACTATATTATAAAGCAGTGGTCATCAAAACCATTTGGTACTGGCCAAGAAATAGAGCAGTTGATCAGTGGCATAGGATAGGATATCAGGACAATCTAGGCAGTAACTTTAACAATTTAGTGTTTGATAAACCCAAAGACCCCAGCTTTTGGGATAAGTACTCACTATTCGGCAAAAACTGCTGGGAAAATTGGAAACTAGTGTGGAAGAAATTAGGGCTTGACCCACACCTAACACCACATACCAAGATAAGATCTAAATGGGTCCATGATCTAGATATAAAGAGTGATATTTTAAGCAAATTAGAGGAACATAGGATAGTTTACCTCTCAGACCTGTGGAGATGGAATAAATTTATGTCCAAAGAAGATCTGGAACTCCTAATTGAACACCAGATAGATAATTTTGATTATATTAAGTTAAAAAGTTTCTGTACAAATAAAACTAATGCAGACAAGATTAGGAGGGAAGCATCAAATTGTGAAATCATCTTTACATTTAATGGTTCTGTTAAAGGCCTCATTTCTAAAATATACAGAGAATTGTTCATATATATAAGAATTCAAGCCACTCTTCAATAGATAAGTGGTCAAGGGATATGAACAGATAATTTTCAGATGATGAAATTAAAACTATTTATAATCATATGAAAAGATGCTCCAAATCACTATTGATCAGAGAAATGCAAATTAAGACAACTCTGAGGTACCACTACACACCTGTTAGATTGGCTAAAATGACAGGAAAAGATAACAATGAATGTTGGAGGGGTTGTGGGAAAGCTGGGACTCTAATACATTGTTGGTTGAACTGTGAACGGATCCAACTATTCTGGAGAGTAATTTGGAGCTATGCTCAAAAAGTTATCAAACTGTGCATACCTTTTGACCCAGCAGTATTTCTATTGGGCCTATATCCCAAAGAGATCTTAGAGGAGGGAAAGGGACCCACATGTTCAAGAATGTTTGTGGCAGCCCTTTTTGTAGTGGTTAGAAACTGGAAACTGAATGGATGCCCATGAATTGGAGAGTGGCTGCATAAATTATGGTATATGAATGTTATGGAATATTATTGCTCTGTAAGAAACGACCAGCAGGACGATTTCAGAGAGGCCTGGAGAGACTTGCATGAACTAATGCTGAGTGAAACGAGCAGAACCAGGAGATCATTATACACATCAACAACAGTATTACATGATGATCAATTCTGATGGACATGGCTCTCTGCAACAAAGAATTGTCTCAAATCAGTTCGAATTGTTCAGTGAAGAAAACCATATACACCCAGAGAGAGATACTCTAGTCACATGGATTTCTTAATCTATAAAATGATTAGAATAGAAAGTCTCTTCCATCTCATCGGCCCTCCTACTATCTGTACATAGTTTGGAGAACATGGTACCAGAGAAAGATTGGTAGTTTGGGTGCAAAAAGATACTGGTTTGAAATTTGACTCTGGTACTTTCCTATATGTATGATCTTAGGCAAAGGACTTCCCTTCTGTGGGCCTCAGATTCCTCTGCTGTAAAAAAAAGAATAAGACTATTAGACTGTTAGGTTGTGAGTTCTTTGAAAACAGACTATCTATCTATCCATTTGTCTATCCATCTGTCTGTTCATCTGTCATCTTTCTATCTGTCCATCTGTACATCTATCTCTCTATCTCTGTTTATGTCTCTATCTATTTCTGTCTCTATCTATTCATCTGTCTTCTATCTATTTTTCTGTCTATCTAGTTTTTCTTTGTTTCCCCAGTGCTTAGTACAACACCTAGCACATAGTAGGCCCTTAATATATGCTACTTGATTTACTGACTAGATGATCTCTGAGGTACATTTCAGCTCTGAATCCATGATCCTATATTCTCTTATTGTTGGAGAAGGCCACAGTGAGAAAGAAAAAAGAACATTGGATTCATCAGAAGAACTGGGTTCAAATTTTGGTTCAAATTTACTTTTGTGGTCTTGGCAAAGTTACTAACAACTGTGGGTCTCAGTTTCCTCATTTGTAAAATGAGGAGTTTAGGCTAATTGTTTTCTAAGCACCCTTCTAGTTTTAAGTCAAATGGTCTTATGAATCTTTGTAAAAATAGTGATCATTATTTGGGATTATGTTCAAAAGGCAATCAAACTGAGCATATCCTTTGACCCAGCAATACCACTACTGGCTTTGTATCACAAGGTGATCATATAAAAAAGAAAAGAACCTATATGTACAAAAGTATTTATAGCAGCTTTTTTGTATTGGAAAAGAATTGAAAATTGAAGGGATGAAATTGGAGAATCGTTGAATAAACTGTGATATATGAATGTGATGGAATAATGTTGTGCTAAAAGATATGAAGAACAGACAGATTTTAGAAAATCCTGGAAAAAACTTAAATGAACTGATGCTGAGTGAAGTGAGAAGAACCAGGAGAACCTTATACACAATAAGAGCAACATTGTACAATGATTAACCATGATAGATTCAGTTTTCTTAGCAATGCAGTAATCCACGACAATTCTGAATCATTCGTGATGGAAAATGCCATCCACATCCAGAGAAAGAACTGATGAAATTCGAATGCTGAAGGTGAGGGAGGGAGAAAAAAATTTGGAACTCAAAATATTATAAAAAATGAATGCTAATAATTCTTTACAAATAATTATGAAAACAAAATATTATTTAAATATAGTCATCATCACAATAATACTTTTATTGACTATTGCAGTCATCTTTAGGATAGGTGGTATAGTGACAAATGTTCATCAGAGGAATGTGTTTTCACTGCTTATTATCTGTGTCACCTTCAAATTTCTTCCCCTTTCTAGTTCTCATCCTCCCAATCCGTAAAATGCAATTCTGGACTTATACCTAAAGATTGTTTCCAACTCTAAACCCATAGTCCTATGAACTGAGATATTGAAAATAGGGAATTTAGGGGGCAGCTAGGTGGTACAGCAGATAGAGCCC
Organism: Myrmecobius fasciatus; assembly: GCA_023553655.1. Lineage (NCBI taxonomy): Eukaryota > Metazoa > Chordata > Mammalia > Dasyuromorphia > Myrmecobiidae > Myrmecobius > Myrmecobius fasciatus. The sequence goes on along the minus strand of JAJPUD010000856.1, from coordinate 47,500 downwards.
CAGCCCTGAAGTCAGGAGGACCTGTGTTCAAATCTGTTCTCAGACATTTAACACTTCTTAGCTGTGTGACCCTGGGCAAGTCACTTAACCCCAGTTGCTTCATCAAAAAAAAAAAAAGAAAAAGAAAATAGGGAATTTGCCCCCCTCCCCTGTGTCTCTGTCTCTTCTTCTCCTTTTCTCTTTTCTTTTTTTCTTCCCTTCCCTTCTCTTTCTCTCTGTCTCTCTTTCTATATATAATCTATAAACATACACACATATATGCACACATGTATGTATATGTTTTTAATATCTATCTCCATACATACATTGACCCCATGTTAAGAATTCCTTTACTCTATCTAATGTAGGATAGGGACTAGAGCTGGAAATGTGATTTATTTCATATTGGGAACTCCAAGATGAGGAAACTCCATCCCCCAATATTGGCACCTTATCTGAAGCTTATTATGGCATCAATTTAGAGCTGGTAGAAACTTCAGAGGTCATGTACCTTAATCCCCTCATTTTCTAGTTGAGGAAACAGACCTGGAGAGGTTATATAATTGATCTAAGGTCACAAAAGTATCAAATGGTAGAGATAGCTTTCAAGAAAAGCTTTTTTGATTTCTTATGAAATAATCCTCTATTCATTTGATATTATTTCATGGATCTCCACACACAGTTACATTTACTTTATATACCAGAACTTATGATGACTGACCCATTTCCTTTTAGGTCAATCATCCATATTCTTGGTGATGCTCTTTCTGCCAGATGGCACGAAGGATTCACTTAGGATATTATTCAATCTTTTTCTATCCAACCTGAGTTTCCTTCCTTCCCTACAAGCCATGGTGGTTTGAGACAAGACACCAGTAAAACCAAATCTGGGTTGAGGGAAAAGTCACACTGTATTTATAGACAAGCTGTTTCTTGCTTTGACTTGGGACTAGTACACAGACAGGGTTATAGCTGTAGGCCAGGAAGGGACTTTTTAGGCCAGTTAACCTTTTAACACTCATTTTACAGACACGGAAAGGGAGTCAAAACTAAAAATGTTAAATGTAAATATAAAACTCCAACCATTTGGCTAGTATAGCAGCTATTATTAGTGCAAGAGGAAAAAAAAATAAATATATCACTTGCTTTGGTCTCTAGGGCTAGTTTTGATCAAAGATAGCAATCAGATGGGGAATTAAGTTTGATCACAGAGGCAATACAATCTGCTTTTCATCTCTAACAGTGTGTTGTTCCTGGTATAGACATATCCTGGTACCAAAAACATGTTTTTCTTCCTCAGCCTCCCCCCTTCCACTTTTGGAGCTGTTTTTATTATATAATTAGAAAGCCAACAGTGCTAAAGAGAAAGCAGAAAGAGAGTAGATTTTTCAAGTCTAAGAAACCAGAAGGACTTTAAAGGCTGTTTCTCTGCTCTTATTTGACAGATGAATTGATTGATGAATACTAAAAAGGAAGAATTACTGTTCTGAACTTCATGCGAACAAAAAGGGCTTTTTTTTTCCAGGGAAGTCTTTTTGTTTGATAAAATACTTGAGAAAGAGGAAAAAGTGACATAAGGAAAGACTGAGTTGAAGATGAACATGAGCTTCAGTGACTCACTATTCAGACACATTGAAAAACAGAGAACCAATAGAGTTTAAACTTGGCTCATATGACATTTATGTGTCTCCATTCCACCGGAGGCTATGAATCTTTACAAAAAGTGAGTCTCAAAGGATGTGATCCCTCATCTACTAGGGCATTGAAAAAACTGGGGAAAGTCTTCAGCCAAAAATATACTTTGGGAAAAATTGCTTGGTAATAAAATAGCATACTAATTCACTGTGAGTGGAATTCTGAGTTGGTTAGTCCATTCCAGTTGACACTTTGGAATAATGCAAGTTTCTAAATTGTTCATGCCCTTTGAATCAGAGATTCCATGACAAGGATTATATCTGAAAGAGACTATTGATTGTAAGTGAAAAAAAATCATGGAACTCTTAATTGAATACCAAATAGATAATTTTGACTATATTAAGTTAAAAAGTTTTTGTACAAACAAAATTAATGCAGACAAGATTAGAAAGGAAGCAATAAATTGGGAAATCATCTTTATCTTTAAGGGTTCTGATAAAGGCCTCATTTCTAAAATATATAGAGAATTGTCTCATATTTATAAGAATTCAAGCCACTCTCCAATAGATAAATGGTCAAAGGATATGAACAGACAATTTTCAGATGATGAAATTAAAACCATTTCTAGTTATATGAAAAGGTGCTCCAAATCACTATTGATCAGAGAAATACAAATTAAGACAACTCTGAGGTACCACTACATACCTGTCAAATTGGCTAAAACAATAGGAAAAGATAATAATGAATGTTGGAGGGGATGTGGAAAAACTGGGACACTGATATATTGTTGGTGGAATTGTGAACGGATCCAACCACTCTGGAGAGCAATTTATAACTATGCTCAAAACATTATCAAACTGTGCATACCCTTTGACCCAGCAGTGTTTCTATTGGGCTTATATCCCAAAGAGATCTTAAAAGAAGGAAAGGGCCCCACATGTGCAAGAATGTTTGTGGCAGCCTTTTTTTGGTAGAGGCTAGAAACTGGAAACTGAATGGATGCCCATCAATTGGAGAATGGCTGAATAAATTATGGTATATGAATGTCATGGAATATTATTGTTCTGTAAGAACCAGCAGGACGATTTCTGAGAGGTCTGGAGAGACTTGTATGAGCTGATACTGAGCAAAATTAGCAGAACCAGGAGATCATTATACATGGCAACAACAATACTATATGATGATCAATTCTGATGGACATGGCTCTCTTCAACAATGAAATGGTTAAAACCAGTTCCAATTGTTCAGTAAAGAAAGTCAGAGAGAGGGATATAAGATATGGAGCACAACATAATATTTTCCTGCTCTCTATCCATGTTTGCTTGCATTGGGTTTCCTTTCTCAGATTTTTTTTTTCTTGTAGATACGATTTTTCTTGCACAGCAAGATAAGTGTAGAAACATGTATACATATATTCTACTTGTCAAATATTTTAATATAATTAACATGTAGTGGACTTCCTGCCATTTAGGGGAGGGGAGGGGACTAGGGGGGAAAATTTGTAACGGAAAGCTTTGTAAGGGTCAATGTTGAAGAACTACCCATACATATGTTTTGCAAATAAAAAGCTTTAATAAAAAAAATCAGTTCTATAGGAGTATTATTTGTGGACATAAAGATCTAGAAAGAAAATGTAGACTCAATGTAAATATAAATATTGCTATGCCTTAAGAATGATGAATCTAAAGAATTAAGAGAAAACTGAAAAAAATTTTGTGAAAGCATGCAGAGTGAAGAAAGCAGAGCTAAAAGAAAAAAAAATAATCCAATGTATCAAGTACCTATTAAAGACTTGCTAATGCTAGATTTTGTGTTGAGCCTTGGGGATACAAAGCCAAAAAAATGAAATTGGCCTTGCCCTCCCCAGATTTATTTTACCCATAATACTTTAAACAGTGAGTAGCTATTAAGTACCTACTATGTGTGTATGGATGGGTGTGATATAAAGAAAGGAACAAGATAGTCTCTGCCCTTCAGCAGCTCAAAGTTTAATAGAAGAAATATCAGCATTCAAACAAATATGTACAGGAAAGCTACTGAATATTCACAGTAAAAGAAACAAAGTCAACAAGTCACTAAAAACATTTGTTTACTCTACTATGCATTAGCTATTTTGCCTGCAACAAGATACACCTAGTTATCAACTTTCCCCTTCCCTCAGCCTTTTTTTGTGTGTTGACTTGCCCTTTAAATTGTAAGAGGCCTGAGGGTAAGGACTGTATTTTTTATATTGTTTCCCTGGTGCTTGTGACATTGTTATTTAATATATGTTTATTAGATTAGATTGTTTTTTTTTTTCCCCTGGGAAAGTAGGGGGCTATTTCTGTGTATGTGTGTGTGTGTATGTGTATATGTATGTTCCTGAGCATGAAATAACAAACAAATTTAACAATCCATTAAAAGTATTAATTGAAAAAAAATCCAAAGTTGTCTATCCTTGAAAAAATCAAGGAGGGCTTAAAAGAATGCTTTCAAGACCAATTTGTTATTCATACAACATTCTGCCTGAGGCTTCTCTCAGTCTCTTAACCCAGTTCCCAATGGTTTACCTCTTTCTTTCCTCTGGTCTGCTTGGATTCAACTTTATAGGACATGTTATCTGTAAACTAGATACCTCTGGAAGCATTCCCCCTCACCTTCCCAGCTTCCTTTTGGTAAGGTTGGGATTAGCAACTCCTAGTGTGGGAGACAGGGAAAAATGAAGAATCTACAGAGGGGAACAATCAGTGTGTATATATAGCTTGTTTAACTATCAGCTAGAGTTAAAGAAGCCTTGTAGTCCTCAGTTGGTCCTCCCAGAGGTCACATGGCACTCCTGCCAAGGATATACCACTTAGGTCACAATCGTCCAAAAAAGGGAATGAAATTGTTCAGCCAATCAAAGGGGTAAAGGGAGAAGTTAATGATTTTTGAAGGTTAGGAGAGAATAAAACTGTGTTTTGGAGCAGTGGCTCTCTTCCCTCAGCGTACTTCCCTTTTGCTGGGATCCTGTGGCCGAATTTCATGAAATTCTAATTAAATATTTTTCTGTTTTTCACTTTGAGAGACCTCTGAGTAGTCATTTTGGGTGAGGGTCTGCATGTCCCACACACTAGTTCAATCCCATAGCTGTTGTCTTGGAGCAAGTTCTTTAGCTGATGGCTATATAATAAAAGCTTGAAAACTCTGCCCTCCCTCCTCCCCTCCAATTCTGCCTTCTGGGTTTCTGCCTTCTAGGACCAAAACAGAAAATATAACAAAAGGAAAATAATCCTTCTGTTGAGGATCAAAAAGAGACCTCAAAAAGTTGGGGTTGCAGACTGGTGTCCCAAGGTGTCTCAAAAGAATTTGCAGGCTATTGAACCTATCTCCAAGTCAAAGGACAATGTTTATTGTATTTATAAAGCCAATTGAAGCAGGCTAAGTTCCAAAAGGATTTAGGAAAGAACCAGGAGCAAGAAGACAAAATTTATAGGAAAAGTCAGAGAGATCTGGTTTTTCAGGTCACTAATGTGCTGATTTTGTGGCCCAGAGATAGACCTGAGGAGTGGTCTGATATGCATATCACCATTTGCCTCAGAAACCTTGTTATCTCAGACCAAAGACTGTTAAGTTTCAAAGTTTCTAGATCTATATTTCTAAAGCCAGGAGACTTTAAGATCATTGACAGTAGCACTCCTAAGGTTTGGGGACCTCAGGATTATTGCTTTATGTCTCCTATAAGCTGCACCTCCTTCACTTCTAATATCAAAAGATGGGTCTTATGTCCTTCCTAAATCTTCTCTTCTCTGTTATAAATCCCTACAAAACTGGTCAGTTTCAGGATTCAGCGACTGAAGTTTGGAGGGTTTATGAGCTGCTTTTATGTAATCAAAGATCCCTGAAGTATTGGCAAAAGCTGGTTTGACTTTTTGAAGAGAGACATGACAGTTCTAATGACCATTTTGAGTTTCCAGAACAAGCCAGCTATCGGGACTTCTTTCTCATCTCCCTCTGAAATAATGAAAAATTCAAGGTGCCTTCCAAAGGGGCTTGAAGAAACAAACCAGAAAAGCTCTTGGAGATCTAAGGTAGTTAGCCCCTTAATTAAATGGATCATAGGATCATAGCATTGGATATTTAGTTCTGGAAAAGATGAGATCATCTAGTTTTCAGTACTTACCTTTTATAGATGAGGAAGCAGGTCTATGGAGGTAAATGGCTTACCTTAAGTCCCATAAACTCTGATATCTACATAGTGAACAAAACAGTATTTCAAGGGCTTCAACATTTCCTGAAGACTTGCTCTGGAGCTAGATAGTTCAAGGCTAAAATTCATTTTCATCAGACATTATACTTTTCCATAGCCTTTCAACTAAGTACATTTTTTTTCTGGACTTTTAAGCTCATGACTGACATATATAATTATATATGTCAGATGAACCAGGAGAAGAGTCATTAACGCATTGGATGCTTTGTACATCATCATCCTGAGGAAGGGCTTCTATCTGCCAATTGAATAGGCAAGATTTTTTTTTCCTTCCAAGGAAAAAGATGGCTTCCTGTAAGACTCAGCTTAAATTATATCTTCTACAGGAAGTCTTTCCCAGTCCATCTTTCTGCTCTCATTGCCAATGCCTTTCATTGAGGTTATATTCCACCTATTGTGTACATATTTTGTGAATATAGAGTTATTTACATGTTATCTTTTTCATTAGAACTTGAGTTCCTTGTGGACAGGGATTGTTATTTGCTTTTCTTTTTATCCTGAGGGCTTACCAAGGTTCTCAGCTCATACCAGATTCTTAAGAAATGGTTGTTGTCCAACAGACTGGACAATTAGGGTGCCTCTATGTGGCTTTCCTTGAGTTCATTCTTCAGGTTATCAAGTGAAAAGCAAGAATGCTTAAAGTGGATGGTATCTTATGTGGCAGATTTTATAAAAGGGAATATTTTCTCAGGGTAAATCCCATTATAAATCTATTTCAGTGCCATTAGCATGGTGAGAGAAAAATTAACAAGAAATAATATCTTTTAAAATTAAAATATATCTGACTGTATCTGAAGTATCATGGAATATCCTTTTTATCCAACTCATAATTTTAAAGCATAATTTTAAAGTAGCATAACATATTTCCATATGTATAATTGAGAGCATATTACTTGCCTTCACAGTAGGTAAAAAAGGGGGAAAAGTTTTGATGAGAAAGACTCCCCAACAAGTTCAGGGTCTCCCTGATCAGTGTAAAGAGTTTGGTGAAAGAATTTACACACAGTCTCCAAGTTAAGGGACAAAGATTTATTACTTGTCAATGGGCTAATTTCCAAAGGAGTTTTTAGCAAAGAGTCAGAATCAGTCAGAGAATTGTGATGCTAGTTGAAGTGAACCAAAGCTTTAAAGGAATTTTTAGCAGTCAGAATCAAGATGATAACTTTATAGGAAAGAGAAACAAAGATTAGGTTGATATGCTAATATTATGGTTTAGAGGTACACTTTTGGAGTAGTAGGAGTGGGGTAGTTCCCATCATTGGTTCTATGGCTTACTGACTAACAGAATCAGTATTAAATTACTGCTATTAGCCAGTATTGTTAGTGGCATTCCCAAGACCAGTATAGGTTTTCTTAGGAATTACTACTTTCTCATACCTCAACCAGAGGAGAGGGAATCTGGAACTCAAAAAAAGATTGCTAAAATAAGTAACTAACAAATTAGAAAATTATGGTAGCACAAAATAATGGATGCAGAGACAGACTCACAGTCAGTAAGACTTGGGTTCAAATATTGCCTTTGAAATACCCTAGTCATGTGAGCATGAGAAAGTCACTAAAGATCTGTACACCTAAGGTAATTCTAAACATCTATAATTTACAGATCAATGGTTAATCTGTTTTGGTGTAGCAAATATTAAAACTGGAAGTTTTAGCCCTCTGGACATCAGTCCACAAACAATTATTAAATATTCATTTACCCACTAGTTATGTCTTCCTTATGCCAGGTGAATTCATTTTCTGTTACCCATTCTTCTTCCCAATGTCTAGGTCAATGCAAAGGAGGGATGATGGGAGAGAATTTTCTCTTTGCTCCTATTCCCTCCTGGTAACTTGACTTTAACTTTGGAAATGGAATCCTTAATTCCCAATTTGGATTTTTCACTGCTGGAATGCTGAAATTACGCAATGGCTTTGAATTGTATCTGATTCTTTCAGTAACAAGATGGTTTCTATTTGTTATTATGCACTTTCATCCAATGGTCAGAATATTACAATCCTTTTACATCAATGAGAGTTCATTCACATATTTCAGTGAAGTTCCCTAGAGTTCTGAAACAGTTTACCCTGTTGATTGGTTGATTGATTAAATTTAGGTGTCTAGACCTGCTGGACTTGAGATGAGAGTAGAGAATTTTGACCTTTACTTGTTGTTGTGCAGTTGTTTCAGTCGTATTTCACTCTCTGTGACCCATTTGGAGTTTTCTTGGCAAAGATACTGGAGTGGGTCTGTCATTTTCTTCATCAGCTCATTTTATAGAAGAAGAACTGAATCAAATAGGGTCATACAACTAGTAATAGTCTGAGGTCAAATGACCCCAGGCTTCCCTGTGCTCTGTTCACAGTGCTACCTAGCTGACTCCACCTTTAAATATAAACAAAATAAATCCAAGGTTTTTTTTTTGTTTGTTTGTTTGTTTTTGTTTGTTTTTTTTTTGTGAAGGGGGAAGGGTGGAGTAAGCATCTGAAGGGAAGCAAGAAAAACTTAATGTAGAATGTGATGCTTGATCAAAATTTTCAAGTAAACAGGAGATTTTAAGAAGTAGAACTGAGAAGGATGTATTCCAGGTATTTCATATACATATCTAAGAAATGTCTCCCTTCCAAAGGTTCATGTCCTCCAATTCCATCAAATTGATAGGAGTTGTGGCTGTCTATTATCTCACAGGTTCAAATATAAAACTCTCTGTTTGGGTTTTAAAGCCCTACGTATTCTGGCTCCTTCCTATCTTTCCAGTCATCTTGCATTATATGCCTTTTTCCATACTTTATGATTCAGTGACACAACTTCCTATGCTCTTTATCCCACAAGACAATTTCCTGACTCAATAAATTTTCACTGTAATCCCACCTAACCCATGCCTTTTCAGCTCTACCTCTCTGATTTCTTTTGTCTTAGCCAAAGTCTTTCTTTTTTGCAGGAAGACATTCCCAGTTCCCCCTTAATGATAGAGCCTATCCTCGGAGATGATTTCCAATTTATTTTGTATATTATCTTGTTCATGTATGATAATTTCTATGTTTTTGGAACCATGAGACTTTGAGTTCCTTGAAAGCAAGAATTGTTTTGGTCTTTCTTGGCACCCCAACTATGTAGCACAGTGCCCAGGTATTTAATAAATAATTGTTACCTTAAGAATTAGAACTATGATGAAATAAAATGGACTACCTCAGGGGACAGTGGAGTCTGTTTTATTTAAAGTTTTTTGGGGAATATGTTGTAGAAGGAAATTTTGGTTCAGGCCCATTTAAATGCCCTCTATGGTGCTTTCCAATGGAGAGATTCCCAGAAAGAACCACTCTCCAAGTACTCTTTATCATAGTTAGGTGCAAATGCCTTGAGATGGAAACTGATTTGTCTTTGTATCTCTAGCATTTAGCACAATGTCTGACATATAAGAAATATTTAATAAATGGTTATTGATTGATTGATTGACCCAATTTTTCATCTTGTGTTGTCCCCAGACATTTTAATTATTTTCTCCCCACTCCTTTCCTCATCACTTGTTAACATAGCAACAGAGAATCTAGGAAGCAGCAACCTTCAATTACTCTGGTACTCTTGATCTAGAGACTGAGTATCAATTTTGATGCATTGCCTTCAAATAAACTAGGGTAGAATAGATTAGATTAAAAGACATGAATAAATCTTAATTCTACTGAGGTTTATTTCTGTCATATAATAAACAGAGAGAAATGCTACTTTTTCCAAAATATGCCATTGATTTCAAAGATGCCAAAGTTAAATGTTATTCTGAAATTGAATTTGGGGCTGCCTAATAAATGTGGTTTGAAGTATGGGCACAGTGTACGTCACTGCATTGACAAAAGAAGTAGATGCGTCAGGTCAGGACACAGAAAGGAAGCATGTTGAACAGGTCAAAACACAGAAGGAGCACAAAGCAGGTTAGGGGAAAGACAGGAAGAACAGGGCAGATTGGGTCTAGACAGGAGACATTCAATAGGCAATATAGATTGCTAATTTTGAGCTAACCAATTGATTGCATTGTCATATGGGAAAAAAATAAAGATTGCAAAAAATAAGTTGCCTATTGTTTTGATTCTTTGAAAACAAAACAAAACTCAAGAATTGAAGGATCACAACAATTTTGAAGGTTGAAATAATAGATCATAGCATTTGGTATTTACTCATAGCCCTTGGAGCCAGGCAGTTGATTCTAAATTGGTCTTCTCCTTTCTTGTTCCTTCCCTCTCCAGTCCATTATCTATAAAGCTATAGAACTGATATTTCTAAAAGACATTTTTGATCTGCCATTCTATTACTCAAAAATTTTCAGTGACTCCTTAGTGCCCATACAGTAAAATATACATCCTCAGTCTCTACTTTGGCTCCAACTTATTTCAAGTTTTATCTCACACTTATAACGCTCCCTTCTCTTCTCTCTTCTTTCCAGTTCAATATACCTATCTAAACTGACTAGAGGGGTGTTTGTCATGCAAATTCTACAATCTCACCTTGCCTCCTTTCTAAAACTCTTTTGCATCACATACTTCAATGAAACCATTTCTGTTTCTTCCAAGTTATTACTGTCTTTCATTTGAAATAACTTGTAAGTATATTAGGGATTGGTCAATGAGAGCTCAGTCTTTATGCCTATCATGCTCTGCTCAATGTTGCAAGTATTCTGTGGCTTTTTACAGTCTGCTTGTGCAACAAAGACTTTTGGGAAAGGTTGGTTCCAACTACTTGACTTCATTCTCTTTTCTTCCTGGTTTCTTTATTTTTGTATTCCTTTTACTTAACACCATGCTTGGGCACATGGCAAAACCTTGAGATGTGGTTGTTGGACTAACTATACTGCAATGGAACTAACCTATATTATTATAATGCAATGGAAAGAGTTTACAATTCAGCCAGAAGATTTGGGTTCAGATCTTGATTCTGTTATGTGTGTGACTTAAAAACAAGCTAATGTCCTCAAATGTAACATCAAAGGTCTGAACTAGAGGGATTGTAAAATCCTTTCTAAATAAATCTACAATCTTATCCGTATGTGGATGATACTTTCCTTGGCAATCAAAAAGGAGAGGTAAGATGAATAGAGAAAGAAAATGATTTGAAATTTCCTGTCCTTAGAAATTTTTTTTCCTTTATCCTGTCAAACTCTTGAGTTCTTGCTCTGTGTCTCCTTTCTTCCTCACTAAACCTCTAGACAAAGCAATCTATACTGGTTGCCTTTATTTGCTTGCCAAAAGATACAAACTAGCATCTGACTTCATATACTACTAAAATTTCTCTTTGAAAGGTAATCCATACTTGCCATCTAGGGGAGAGGGTTGGGGAAAGGAGAAGGAAAATTTGGACCATGAGGTTTTGCAAGGGTTAATATTGAAAAATTATCCATGCATATGTTTTGAAAATAAAAAGCTTTAATAAAAAAAGAAAGGTAATCCAAAATCACTTAATTGCTAAATGTAATAGTTTCTTCTCAGGCCTTCTTCTTGACCTCCCTCCAGCTTTTGATTCTGTTGACCAGTTCCTGGTGAGAGATAATCTGCCTGAGACAGTGTGATGTAGGACTTTCCAGCCCTTTCTCCACCCTATCTGATCACCATCCTCACTGTCTTTCATGGTTTATCTTCCTCCTCCCTAGATGTGGATATACTTCTCCATTCTGTCCTTGGTCCTTTTCTCTTTTCTCTCTGTATATTCTCTGGGATGGGAGTGTGGAAGACCATCTACATTTATGGTTTCCATCAAATCTATACAAATAAATCCTAAACTCTTATCCCATATTTCTAACTTCCTCCTAGATATCTATTGTAGTTACAAAAATTAGAATGGCTTAATCAAGAACAGGTTATACAGGAATAACCTAATTTCCTATTTTTTTAAACAGGATTACTAAATTAGTAAAATTAGTAAACCAATTGTTATGTCAAATGTAGATTAAATTGATTTTGGTCAAGTTTTTGATAAAGTATCTCAAGCTATTCTTGTTGAGTCAGTGGAAAGGATTACACAATAATTCATGTGGATGGATTCAGTGATGATGAGATGATTGAACATAAAGAGCAGTTATTAATGATTCAGTGTCAATATAGCAAGATGTCTCCAGTGGAATATCCCAGAGATCTGTACTTGGCCCTACGCTGTTTAAAATTGTATAAATGCATGATGGCATGGTTATCAAATTTACAGATGACACAAAGATAGAGTGATAGCTAAGTGATGGAGGAAGGATCTAAAAGGATCTCCACAGACCAGAATATGGGCTAGATCTCCCAATTTCTCAATCTCCCATTGGGCTGAATCTCATTAGGGATGAATGTAAAAATCTCATGCCTAAGTGCAAAAAAAAATCTAAAAAGTATAAGAAGGGAGAGGATGATCAGTCAGTAGCTGTCCTGAAAAAATTTTGGTATTTTAATGTGTTATGAACTCAATATGAATCAGCAGTATGAAATAGCAGACAAAAAATAATAGAGAAAACCCCAACCTAATCTAATGCAATTTTGGGGTACATTAGGAAGAACAGCTTCATATTCAGTGATTCTATGATTGAGGTTTGGATGGACTTCATCAATCATAAGAGCATCATATTAAACTGGAAGGGATCTTAGAGGACATTGAAAACAAAGCCTCTTCTTTTAAAAATGAGACAGCTGAATCACATGGAGATTGTGACTCACAAAAGTAGGAATGCAGTATTTGAAGTCTGATCTTCTGGACCCCAAGGTCAACAACATATCTACTATTCTGTACTGTCTTTAATAGGGAGGAAGGGACAAGATAAACATATCAGAATCATTTGAGGCTCTCTTTGAACCCACAGTTGCCCTAAGTGGATGAATATGGGAATAGAAGAGAGAAATGGAAAGAATATGACAAGAACATCAGGGTTTTTTCTTCTTGTTTGCATTAAGGGACATTGAAACAGTATTCTATTTTTTATCTATTCTCTGGAGTCTATACTATGCTGTTATTTGGCCATTTCAATCATGTCTGACTTTCTGTGAGCCCATTTGAGGTTTTCTTGGCAAAGATATTGGAATCTCTCTCTTCTCATTTTACAGATGAGGAAACATGAAAACAGGGTTAAAGACTTGCCCAGGATCACACAACTAATAAGTATCCAAGGCTGGATTTGAACTCAAGTTTTCCTGAATTCAGGCCCGGCACTCTATCCATTGCTCCATGTAGCTGCCCCCCATGCTATATACATCTATTTCAATTCTGATACCATTCCTACAAACTCAACCTGTATCTGTTAATCCTCATATTTCTGGCTTTGAGTTTTTCTCTTTGAATTCCTGAAATAGGGATTGCCAACTGGCCTTCATTTCTGCATTATCATTCATCCCTGCAGGTTTGTTTGTCAATCAGTGTCTGAGATGCTCATCTCCCACATCCATTGTCTTTTGCTTTATCCAGTTCTGATTGAAAATGCACAGGCAATTCAGAGTAATGAATCAAGATCAGGATTGGACTCTGAAGGGTTAGATTTAAATTCTGGCTCTGATAGGTAGTGATCATACTCATCCATAGTCAAGTCATCCTACCTAGTTGGTCTCCAACTTCTCTCTGTATGTAAAAATGAGGAATTTGGACCAGAAGCCTCTTCAGGAGCTTTCTAACTCTAAATCTTGTGATCTATAAGACTTAGGGATTTGGAATTATTGTCCTTCCTGAGGACTTTTAACCTGGAATGAATTTTCTTTGACTGTACTCCATAGCTCTTGGGCATACTCTTACCCAAATTTCATGAAAATCTCAGGATTGGCTGCCTGCCATTGGCCGAAGTCCAGCTAGGCTGTATTTACACATAGCTGGACAGGGCATTTCCTTGTGGGGTAAGAGTACAAGAATAAATGTATTTTTTGACGATTTAGACTATGAAAGAGAAGTGGGTAGGCAGGAAAGATTATGAATGACTTATTTACTTCTCTTGTCCCTTTTCCCATTTCCAGATTGGGGTATTGAGCTTTAGGAGAAATGAGAAATTCACCAACAAAGGAACATGATCTGTCTAGTAAAGGATAATGTAGATATAAATGCTGACCTTTACATTTGGGCAGCCAACTGCAAATCAGGTACTAAATGAAAAGAGGTCATGATAATGATAATGATTAATGATAATAGCTAATATTTTATAGCACCTACTATGTGCCAGGCACTATGGTAAGCATCTTAAAAATATTATTTCATTTGATTCTCACAACAATCATGGCAAGTAGGTGCTATTATTATGCTCATTTTATAGTTAAGGAAATTGAGACAAACAGAATAAGTTACTTGCTCAAATCCATTCAATGTGTAAGTGACTCAGGCCATATTTGCACTCAGTTCTTCCTGATTCCAGGCCAGGCACTCTATCCACTGGGCCACCTAATTGATATGAGATAATACTGTGGTTGCATATTCCCTGCCTTCAAATTTTCAGCTTCAGCTTGGCAGATCTAAAACAGCTGAAAGTGATGGCCAAGAAAAATTCATTCATTCCAAGCCTACCCATCCTTATGTTATTTCACTTGTACCTGATTTATAAAAGCAGACGTTTTATTTTATAGTGATGTTTTGTTAAAAAAGAAACTAATTCCAATCAGCAATTTCATTGAGTTGGCTGTGGTAGCAAAGTCCAAGGCCGTAGTACCCGTGAAGATGAGATGCCCTGAGAAAGGCAATGTGGCTGTTGGGGAACAATCACTTTAATCTCTGTTGCTTTGAAAATTGATGGTAGAGATTTTAATACTACAAGAAATATTTGCTTCCTCAACTTCTCTGGTCATTAAAAGTTGTCTTGGACAAGTTTGTCAATGACAAGAGAGTAAGGATAATGAAGTTTAGGGAGTATGTGTGTGTGTGTGTGTTTGTGTGTGTGTGTGTGTGTGTGTGTGTGTGTGTGTGTTTTGTTTTTTGGTCCTGTTCACATGTACCATAGGCAGGCTTGTGTGGTGGCTGGAGCACTGGATTGGGATGTAGGTCTAGAGCAAATCTTGACCTGAGAAGCAATCAATGCAGAGGGAATGAGGGTCTGGGCAGAGGGGGCATCTTGCCAGAGCAGAAGAGATGGTGTCTGTCCCTGAACCCCTTACTTCCAAGCCCAGCATTCTTTCTATTGTGCCCAACTGGCCCCAGGTCAGGAAATCCTGACTCCCATGCTGTTGTGACTTCCTCTTTGAAGAAGGCATTTGCTCTTGTGGGGCCTCAGTTTCCTCCTGGGTCAACTGACTGGGTTGGTGGAGAGGGCTTTTGAGGTCCCTTCCTGCTTCAAATATAAGACTCTCTGATCCTCTGCCTTCAATACAGGATTTCATCTACTTCAATTTCCCCTTCCTCAGAGGAGAAAATAGGCCCAGGGACTTGAAGTTATGTCCAACCTGGCCCAGTTCATTAAGTTGAGATTCAGTGCAATGCACTCAAGTCCAGGAAGCTCTGAGTTACAATTTTGTCTGATGCTTTCTATTTGAGTGACCATGAACAAGTTTCCTCTTCTGCAAAATAAGGAGATTAACATCTGCCATTCTTTTTTTTTTGAAGACATATCTTTTTTTTTAATTAAAACTTTTTATTTGCAAAACACATTTATGGGTATGGGTATGGGTATGTATGGGTAATTCTTCAATATTGACCCTTAAAAAGCTTTCTGTTACAAATTCCCCTCTCCAGTTCCCCCCCCCCAGATGGCAGAAAATCCACTACATGTTAATTATTTTAAAATACTTGACAAATCGAATATATAACATCTGCCATTCTTAAAGTGCAGCCATGTTAAAAGATTAAATGAAATAATGGAAGTAAGGATGGAGATAGGGACCAGATCTGTGATTTCATTGTACGGGAACTCCTGCGTCAGGAAACTCCATCTACCAGTGCAGGTCAGTATCTTCTCTATCATAGTGGCTTTAATTTCTATTGGATCATGGACTTCATTAGCTACTGGATGAAGCTATTGGCCCCTTTCTCAAGATAAACATTTTAAATGCATAAAATTAAATATATGATTACAAAAGAAATCAAACTTATAAAAACATATTTTTAAAATTGTGTACCCCAGATTAAAAAATCCCAGTCTTAGAGAAATGATTAGCACAATGAAATGTTAAATGACTTGCTCAAGGATAGACAGCTACTTAATGTCAGAGATGAGACTAGAACTCGAGGCTTTCTAATGTTGTGCCTGGCTTGCTAATTATTACATTATGCTACCTCTTTAATGTTTGCAAAGTGCTTTATAAGAGGTCATATATTTTATATGTATTTGTACACATACATATACATGCTCACAAGCACATATACCTCCATGTGCATGTGCATATATGCATATCCATGCATGAATATGTGCGTATAGTTTTACATGTCTCCTCATGCATGGTCTTTCTCACACTGCAGCTCTCCAGAGATCATTACCCTGGGACTGGGACTGGAGATAGGGGAGTGCTCCTTCAGTGTCCTAGAGGTTTCTTGATTGTATGATGTGGGGCAAATCAGTTATCCTTTAAGAAATTCTCTAAGATATAGGATCTTATCCTGGGGTTCATGGACCCCCAACTATTCCATGGATAGGCTTCAGGCAATCTGTGAACACTGTTTTGTAAAGCTACACATATCTATCTATCTATCAAATCTCATTTTATCTTCATTGCAAACCTGTAAAACAAATGCTATTATTGTACCCATTTTAAAAAAGGGAAAACTGATTCTGAGAGATATTGAAGGAATTGATCAGGCTCACATAGGTGTAAGAAGCAGATTTGGGACATGTCTTCTGGATGCCAATCTTTAATAATTTATCTCCTTTACCATCTAGTTGCTTTAATAAAAGCATGACATAATTTAATGAAGACATTCCCAAAGATGCTGCCATTCTTATTCAATTTTGAGCCCAGTTCATTATTTACCTGCTATACCTGCCCCAGCTCTCTGAATGGTTACACCAGCTTTGTAGATTGTCCATCCAACTGTCCATCATCATTCAATCAGCTATTGTTGGTAACAGTCAGGATACATTTTTAGAGCCTCTGAGTCCAGACCTCATCATTCTGCATCCCTGCCTCTCACACTGCACAACCTCTCTAATATAAGCCTTAAAGAGTTATATCAATGTAAATTTTCACCTCCTGGGAGAATGTTGTAGTAAGCCCATTATTCATATTCAATATATAACTTTCATTGTGGTCATTGGGAGGGCTAAATAAATAACATAGCTGCAATTATTGAGTTGTTAGAACCATCCAGACCTCTTTGTTCCTACAAATTTCTGCTCATTGGTGAGGGGGAAAAAAAAAACTACCTTGAGGCTCCTGTTGTCATAAGTCTATTTTATTCACATGGTGCACTGACTAGGAATTATAGTCATTTCCACTTAATTCTTCCCTACTTAATTCAATCCTCCCCTTTATTCAATTAGATCTCCTAGAAACAAATCATTTGCATTCATTTTGCATTGGCCCCCTCTAACTTCTTCCCCACCAACCCAGTTCATCTTGATCACTTTCACATGCTAATATAACCTAATTCAATTAGGATTTATTGAGGCAGCCATTGCTATGAATTTCCTCTTCCATAATATAAAAATCAACCAGTATCTCTCCCATTTGTTTTTCCATATCAAATAAGAGAAGGGCATTTTTTTTCCCCCAGAAGATGTAGGACCCATCTTGGAAAACTGAATAATAGGTGTGGATTGGAAAGAGGCTCATGAATATGCATATTCAGCAAGGTTTTCATTTTTGTCAATCTTTGTCTCAATCCCTTTTGTTGGAGAGCTCCTAGAGACTTTAAAGAGAACTATAGACTTGAAAAGAGATCAATTTAAGGTGTCAGAGAATATGAGCATTTGACTGACAACTACTAAGCTTCCACTCTGTGTCCCAGATAGATTAATCAACTATGTTGGGAAGGATAGGAGAGAGGATACAGTGAAATATGGATCATTTTCAGAAGGAATTCATCAATCCCCAGGACATTGCCTTTATTGACTAATCAAGACTTCCAGGAGCTCTGACTACTTTTTGTTTTGCCTATTCCCTGAAATCTTGTTCATGGGGATGTTAAAATTTATAGCCCGAAGGCATACCAAAAGGACAATTTCTTACTTTGCAGGTGAGGAAACATGCTCTGAGAGACAAAAAGTCATGTGTCTGAGGTCATTCAAAACAGGATCATAATCTGTTTGGATTTTGATAAAGGAATAGTTACCAAACCTGAAGCTGAGAGGACTTCTCCAAGGTCATATAGCTACTGAGTGTTTTGTAGTAGGTTTTCAATTCACTTCTTTCTGATTACAAACCTAGCACTCTATCCCTTTTACCACCTCACTGTCTCTGTTTCTAAATTCAAGAATTTAAATCATTCTATCTCTCTGTTGATTCATGAAAGATTAAAAAACTATATATATATATGTCTATAAGTGAGGTTGATTGACTCTGATATTCACAAGAGGGACTAAGTCTTTTGTATGTGATTCCACAGAGCTCCATAAATCTCCTGGGCTGCACTTTGCCACCAAATATTATCTATTCCTCCTCAAAGATTTCTTTGTTAACACCCACACTCCAAGATATTGGGAGAGGGTATTATATGAGGAATAATACTCCCACACCCAAAAGTGTCTGAATCTCTACAAAAAGTCATTTATTTCTTTCCCATTATAAGTCTTAGGTGAGCTACAATTTGGGGCTAACATAACTATTATTGAACTTTCAAATAATTTTGGTTTTTTTGTAGTATGACAAAAGAATGTTCTGCCTCCTGTAATCTATATACTTCTTTATCTAATTTCCACTTCTTTTCTCTACTCCTCTTTATATTTCAAACATTTGTTCATTCATTCAACATAGCTTTTTTAACCAATCACTACAGGAAGAATACTGTTTCAGACACAGGGAGAGAGAGCAAGTCTCTCCATGAGGTATAGTCCCTATGCTCTTGGAGTTTTGTTTAATAAGATAAAAAGATAGGCATTTATTAAATAATTGCATCCAGAGCCATCTCCAGTCATTTTGATCTATGTCTTGCTGCTGAACTCACATGGCTAAGGAGGAGAAAGAGAGGCTGGTGACCTTATACAGTCCTCCCTTATTTAAATCCAATTCATTTACCTATCATGACATTACCTCCCTGATGTGATGGTTGTCTTTGAGAACAAAGAATTGAACAACAACAAAAAAATGAAATAGTACTTCAATCCTCAGATTTTACGGAAACCTTAATTGATTCTTGTCTTATAAATTTATTGGCTGTATGAGGTTAAGTAAGTTATTTAACCTGTATCAGTTTCTTCATCTAAAAAATGGAGGTAATAATAGAACCCATGTTATGGGATTGTTATGATCAATCATATGGGGCAATATTTATAATGTATTTTGTAAATTTTAAAGAGATAACTGTTATTATAATAGTAGTTGGAGGAGAATAAGATCCCTTGTCTTTATAGCTCTGATAGGTATACTAGAGAGGTGAAAATAAAGAAGCTATGTGAGGTCTCAGGGGGAAAAATAATATGACTTTTTTAAAAGGGTGAATAGGGAATTAGTAGATAATATGGGGTGAGGAAAACATTCTAGCACTGGAAATAGTGTGATCGAAGTCACAGAGATAAAAAAGAGTGAGTCTATTGGGGGGCAGGTTCAATTAAGTGGAGGGCATATGGAGGACAATAGAATGAAATAAGCTTTAAATGCCTCTGATATCCTCCCCAAAGGGGAAAAGAAGGAAGAAATAAGCATTTAAGAAGAAACTATGTGTCAGGCACTGTGCTAAGCATGTTATAATTATTATTTTATTTAATTCCCAAAACAAACCTGGAAGGTGCTATTATTGTCTTCATTTTATAGTTGAGGAAACTGAGGCAGATGGAGGTAAAGTGACTTGCCCAGGATCTCATAGTTAGTGTTTGAGGTTGGATTTGAACTTGGATATTCTTGAAATCAAGCCCAGCTAGCCCAGCATTCTATCCACTGTGCCATGAGGATGCCCAAATTTTTAGATTCTTAGATTATCTTATTTTAAAAAGATCAGTGACCCAGAGGTACTACCTGTGTATAAATATAAATCTCACATTTGTAGATCACACAAGGCTCAGATTTGGTGAACTCTTCCACTATCAGAATCCAAACAGATCTCATCAATAGAGAAGAGTCATGGACTTTGGCAGTTTGGTGAAGAATATGGCTATCATTTAGGAATAGTGTTTTTAAATGCAGAAGGCACATAGAATTGTAAAGAAAACTGGTTATATAGATATTTAGAATTTAAAAAAGGTTCCTAAAACATAGGTTAATAAACTTTTTTTTTTTTTTTCTGAAGCAATTGGAGTTAAGTGACTTGCCCAGGTTCACACAATTAGGAAGTGTTAAGTGTCTGAGATCAGATTTTAACTCAGGTTCTCCTGACTTCAAGGCTGGAACTCTATTCACTGTACCACCTAGCTGCCCCAAGTTAATAAACTTTTATTGATATAATGAACCAAAAGTAATTAAGTTATGTAAAGTCACACACAGGTTGAAGTAAAGAAATTTGCAAGTATAAGAGGAAGAAGGCATTGTAAAGATCACAGTTTATGTAAAGCGCATTTCTAGATTTTAGCAGGCTTGCAAGCTCAGCATGAATGAGTGAATGCTGTGTGACATGGCTGCCTAGATTGCTAGATGTGAGGTCTGGGGTTTGGGCAGGATGTTTAGGAGGACAAAATGCTCAATGGTTAGAGTGCTGATCTTAGATTGAAGAAACACATGAATTCCAATTCCCCTTCACAACTTTACCCACCTTATTGTGCTTCAGTTTCCTCATTTGTAAAATTTTTTATTAATACTTTACAGGATTTTTGTGAGGTTTAAAAGAGATAATGCAAGCAAAGCATATTACAGACTTGGAGGGGACTTCAAAGACTTTTTAGATTAAAGACAAGGAAATTAAGATAAGTGAGTCTGTAGGTTGCCCAAGGTGATACCTATGATAAACATCAGAGATAGGATTTGAACTCAAAATAGTATTGCCCCCCACAGATATTAGCATTTGATGATGATGATGATGATGGTAATTATGATGATGATGATTGATTAGGGGTCTTGAAAAAGAATCTGTACCAAGGAAGGTTATATGGAGAAGATGTTTTTGAACTGAATTTTAATGGGTTTCAGTAGGGAGAGATGGTGGGGAAAGGATTTCCAGTCATAAGTGGAGTCACACAGGCAGGATAACAGGGTAAGTATGTGGAAGTGTATAAAAATGGAGATAATTTTATTTGCAGTCAATACCTCACAGAATTATGAGGCTCAACTGAGATGATTACAATATACAAATTGTTTTGCAAATCTCAAAGGATCAGTTTAGTATAGTGGAGTCAGAAAATCTGAGTTCAAATGTCGTCTTTGACATATTTATAATACATGTGATTTTGATAAATCATTTAGCATTCTTGGCCTTTACCTCATTCTATACATTTGGAAAATGGGGGACTGGGACTAGAATTTTTTCTGAACATTTTCTTTTCCTTTATGTATTTTCAAGTTCTAGTTATTTCATCCTAGAGTGTATTTTAGTAGCTAATTCTTTTGTTCTCTGTTGTGTCAGTCAGGACTGGTATGGCTTCAAGGCCAATATTCTATCCATTGTATCATGGCTATGCTGCTTTCTTGGTAGAATACATGAAATTCTACATCTCTGAAGTTTGGAAGAATAAAAAAAATGAATTCCATAGTAGAATTTTTTTAAAGGAAACAGGGATTTCTTGCTCTTGGGGAAAACAAGTTGCTTCAGTGATGGGTGCTTAACCCATATGATGTTTCCATATTGGATGCAAGATTCTTGAAGGCCAAACTGATTGCAAATAATAAGAGGTTGATAGGCCAAAAATAAGAACAAAAAGACTGAGATGTGCCATTTTCTTTTAACTGGATGCCATTTGGGGTTGTCAAGCCATTGACATTTCAAAAAAATAGGATAGAAATTAAGCCCTGTTGCTTCCTCCCTTCTCTGTTTCAGGGGAGTACTTTCTCTTTAGCCAGATCTTTTAGTTTTTCAGGGATAAGAGATTTCTCAATGAGTTTCTGGGGAACTCTAAAACGATCATTTTGGCATTCCATTAATTTCATTGTTTAGTGGCTGTTGTTGACCTTAATGGAGAGAAAAAGTAATTCATTGGTTGTGTCAGCTCAGTGGCTGGCTTGGGCAACTGATGGAGATAGGACTTTCTGCCTTCATAGAAAAATGGGTTTTCAGGTAGGCACATTTGAGTGGGTCTATGCAAAAATATTGCCTTAGGACTTTAAATGTTAAGGCCATATTTCATCCCTTAAAAAAGTTTAACCTTTGGTTTAATGGTCTGTGTTTTCAGATAATCTATTTATTAATTCAGCCCTTGGTACAGGGACATGAGATCTAATTTGAGTGACTTTTGAATTTATTTGAACTTTATGGGTTTAACATTTACCTGAGGAATTACATCCTTGAAAAGGTAGAGTATATGGGGAAAGGTATACTTTTAGTATTCTAGCTTTTTTGACTTTTGGTGAAGGTCAGAGACTACTTATCAAGACTTAAGAAGATACTTCAGAGGCCAACTATTCCAATCTTCTCATTGTTTGGATGAAGAAACTGATCATAATCATTAATAATGGTTAAGACCACCTCTTACCCCCAACTATAGTCCTAGATGTGAAAGCCCTTACTTTTACAGATAAAAATGAGGTCCAGGGAACTTAAGGGAGTGGAAGATAATCAAGGCCAAGAAATAGTAAATGTCCATATTCTCTGAATCTGAGTGTGTAAATAGGCTTAGATCTAGTCTAGACCAACTAGATTCAAAAAGTGGCTGATTTCTGATTGTCTGGTCGGAATTATTGTAATAAATGGTTGTAGTTGATTATAGACATAGAATTTCCATTAATTGCTAAATATCAGCTACTGTGCTTTCTCATTCTGATGCTAAAGTTGAGGGTGAAGGACATCCTTGCAAATGAACAAACAGCTACTTGGGTGAGCATGTGCTAACTAAGGCTATGTTCAATCATCCAACCTTCTAAGAAGCTTCTCAAAGTGATCTCTCTGCATTATGATCAATTCATAGCTCACTCTTGCAGCACTTCAGAGGCACTCATAAGACAAGGTTTTTTTCCCAAGCCATCTAGTTTACAATACCCAGACAGAACTAAATTTCCAATATTGGGTACAAGAACAGGAAATCTCAAATTTAAATGTAGTGGAAAAAGTAATATGGTAGAGTGAATAGACATTGAAGTTGGAATTAGAAAGACTCAAGTTCAAGTTTCATCTTAACCATGTCCTATCTAGTTGTGAAATCCTGGACAAATCACAATTTTTCTTTGCCTCAGTGTTCACATCTGTAGAATGAAGGAATCAGTTCAATGATTTCCAAAGCTCAAATCTGGTTCTAAATTCATTTTATTATTATTATATGGTTCCTTTAGTCTTTTCTCCTTTCATTATTTCTTTCCCCTTTGCATATCTGAGGAGAATAAATCACATCTGTTGAAAGGTACCATAGATATGGGTAGGGATGGGAGCTGATGCTGACTAGAAAAGTAAAAGAAGAAATTGGATATAAGGAAGGGGTGTCAACTGAGGGGAAAATGGGGACTATGGAGGATTTGCTCTCATCTCATAGAAGAAAAATGGCATGGAAATAGTTGAGAAATGTAAAGATTTATTTTTTCATTGCTTGACAGATCAGTGAACTGAGTGGCAAAGTTGTGGGCCTAGGGTCCATGACATATCCTTCTTTGTAGGAAATCAGAAAGCTAGAGTTAAAAATATGTAAACATACATATAGAAATACACATAAGCATATACATATGTACATATATATGTATAAGTGTATATGTACATAAGATTAATTATATATGTGTATATATATACACAAATGAACACACACATCTATCTACAAATGCTCTCTCTCTCACACACACACACACACACACACATATATATATATATATACATGCATACATTTTATGGAATGGAACTTTTGCTTTCTTAACAATAGCAAGTTATGTTAAGCCTAAAGAAAAATAAAACTACTCCTGTGGCTGTATGGTTTCCTTCTCTTTGACTTTAGGGAATTTATTTAAGACAAACAATTTTGAATCCAGCCATAATCATTTTTAAGTTCCCAGTTGAAAAAATTCCTTACATTTAGGCAGAGATTGAGAACTCTGCCAAAGTATACAATTACATTTATTTCTAGTTAATCTCTGGTCTTTGTGATTGAGGAAAAATTCAATGTACTGGAAATATTTGGTTAAGGAAACAGCAAATTACATTAAACTGTCTGTAAACAGTCTCTAAGAAGGGGATACTGACTTTTTCTTGGAACTTCCATTAATTTAAGTCTTCTGTTCCAATATTTTTATAAGCTGGATGAATCTCCTTATCTTCCTCTTCTATCACACTTCAATATTATCTTTGCCCCTCAGAGATGCTCTGGAAAAGCACATAATCCAGGTTCTTCATTCTTCCCAACTTTGTGCTTTTATACAGGACACAGAAAGAATTATAACACCTCTAGACAACTTGAACAAACCTCTTTTATGAACTCATTTTACTTAATTCAGTAACTATAAAGACTTTCCTACTGCATTTGAAGTCTTTCATTGATTGAGACATTGTCACAAATAAAATGGATTGAGGTAGTTTTTGCCCTACAATTAAATACAATCCTCTCCACACAAACACATATACGCAGACACACAGAGGTAACATTACACTGCCCTTTCCCACAACATTAAACCAGAAGATAACAGTGGATTAAGAAAAGACTTGGGGAGCTTGGGAATTTTTTTTTTTGCAGAGTCCTAAGGTGTGGTTTTGTAAGTAACAGTGGGGGTGTGCATTTATGTTTGGAATCAGTGGCTACTCAATGAAAGGCATGTGTTCTGTTGTCCTCTTTTCATTAAAACATCACATGATTGTAGATTCAGTCTGGAAGGGACTTTGGACTTTCCAATCTTCATCAAAACTCACAATTTTACTGAAAAGTGAATCCCAAAGAGGTCCAGTAATTTCCCCAATTTCACAGAGCTAGAAAATGGCAGAGATTGAAGCAAACTAAAGCCCTTTGATTCCCACATGCATTTGCAAGCAACAAGTTGATTTGAGCATATTGAAACATGAGAAACATTCATTTTCTCAATTTTTTTCAATAATAGCTAAGAGAATGAGATAATTTTTCCAAAGAATTGGGTCATTAATCATAAGGGTTAGAGTTATGAATATGTGAAATAAAGGGAAGGAAAGGGTCCAGTAGGATGTGATAAGAGAATCATGAGTTTCTTATTCCCTCTGACATCCTAATAAATGCAAATGGTCCCTGTGTGGAATTGGCTCTTTAAAACCATGAACTAGATTCAGACCATCACTTGAATAAGTGGCCTTGCAGGGACTCTTTATATCAACTAACAATTTCTTCAGAGTCAAAATTGCCAACAGTTGTTGTCTATTCGGCTAGTGTTTATCTGTCCCCTGACTAATCTTTGTTGCAAAAGAGCTTTTCTACTTTGGAAGCTCTACTTGTCAAGGCCCTCAAAAGCAGGTAGCAACAATTTGTTGATAAGCTATGCAAAATCCACCAAACCCCTTAACAGATGTGGATGACTCAGGCTTTGTTTATACAAGCTATAAAATTTTGGTATAGTATCTAAGAGTGTAAAGGAAGCTTAGATTTTAATTACTTAAACATACTACTCAATGTAGGAATCCTCTTTACAAAATTCTAATATTTATTTTTGCATTTCTAATGATGAAGGTCTCATTCAAAAAGCATTTAATTCCATCAATATCGGGTCTGATTTGATAATTCTTTCTATTGAACCAAAATCAGAGGTTCTGTTAATTTTTACCTAGAGACACTTTATGGAGTGGTAAACTCAGCACCAGTTTTAGTGTAAGAAAGATTTGGATTCAGTTTTTGCTACTGATACCTACTGTCTATGTGAGCTTGGGAAAGCCACTTTGTAGTGTCTTAGCCAAATCCTTAAAACTGTAAATCATAGATAAGCCATTGATAGGTGGTATAAAGCAAGGTACCATACCAGTAGTTTTCTATGTTAATGTCCAGACCAACCAACCAACAGTACATTTTATCCTTTGACTATAATTTTACCCATTGGACTGTCTAATACAAGCCCAATCAGTCTTCTGTCCTAAAGCCCTTTAGATATTCCATAACAACTACCATACTTTCTCCAAGTTTTTTTTTCTTCTCAGACAAATATTCCTAGTTTTTTTAACCTTTTTTCTTGAAATATAGTTTTGACATTCTTCACCATCTCATGATACTTTTCCTTCCTATAGCCCCTAAATTTGATATTCCTATTAAAATTGAATGGCCAGTTTGAGAACCATACTCCAGATGGGATGGAGCTGATACATCCAAAGGACAATAAGATTATTCTTACTCGTGCACTAAGCACTATCTTTCTTTTATTGATACCTAATAGAAAGTAAGCTTTTCAACAAGTAAATCACATTCTTGAGTTCAGTAATTTATCCAACAGTCATTCAGAAATTAATTTAATAGCTATAAAGACTTATACTGCATTTGAAGTCTGCTTGATTGAGGTCTCATTCAAAATGCAGAATCAAATGCAGAAGTACTAGAAACAACAAAGTACATAATGTTTTACTTGGCACTGAGAAAATATAAAGATGGAGAAGACATAGAACTTGACCTCATACTTCTGAGAATTGGAAGAAGACATAATTTACACAAGTTAATACATGATATTAAACTATCCATTTGGTAGAAAAATATGAAGATAATGTTTCAGGAATGTCATTGATGACCAGAAGATAATGGCATCTAGGAAGAGATGACATTTGAGTCAGATGACAATAAATGAGTAAAAATTGTATAAGTAAAGAGTTGAAGGGAAGCATTCTAAACACAGATAATAGTTTGAATAAAGACATGGAGGTATGAGGTTTGCATTGTCATTTCAGTCAATGAGAACCCACTAAATCTTTTATTTTTCCTTTGGAGAAAACTCAATCTGATTTCAGATCACTTTCTTCCACCTTTACTCCAACTTATTATTGCTTATTTTGTTTTATCATATAAGCTCATCATTATATTTTCAAATCTCAGACCTTACTATGGATTTATTAATCATCTCTTTCAATTTTGTATTTAGAAATTTAAAGTCATCCAATCAATGTCATAATTCAAGTTATTGTTAAAAATGACTGTATAACAGAAAAGAGCTAAGTGGAGAATTGTGTAACAGAACACTAGTAATTTCTCTACGGGTACATACTCTTCAGGGGATTTACCCATTTGGGCACAGTTATTTAATTAGCCACCGATTTACCTCTCTATACTATCACTTCATGAAGAGTTTTCTCTTTTATCACTTTGGATATGATAAGAGCCTTATCTAATGGCTTGATGAAATCCAGATTCACTACATCCTAAGTATTCTATCAATTGTCTACTCCAATAACACAAAATGACCAAAAAAAACCCTAAATTAATTTAGGTCCTCATTGTTCCTAGTGGACCTGTGTTACTTCCTCGTACTTACATTTCATTTTTAAGAGCTCAAGAAGTCTGTTTATCTGGCCTAGAATTTTTCTGCTTTTCTGTATCAAGTACATTTCTTTATAGATTTTAGAATTCTTTACATTTTGAGGAACAGGATATCTTTTGTTATATGCTGTTGTGTCTTTCTTATTACCCATGATTCTTCACTTATTACTGACGTGGCTGAAAACTTATATCTCCAAGTTTTTTCAGGATATCTTAATATAAATTATCACATTTTATTGACTCAATTAATTTAAAACAGCTATATTCTCTCTTGTTATCTCTTCATGTATCTTGGTCTTCAATTTGCCCCACAAACATGTGGAAGGTTTTATGATTATGCCCATTTCCAAGATCAACAAGGAGATCAGGATACTGAAGATGGATGCCTACTGCTTTTGGGCACGTCTTCTATATTTTCCTTCACTCATCTCACTTGAAGTCATTCCATGAGTAGCACTTTGCAGAGGTACATAATGTGACTCAAGGAAAGCCCCTCCCAATCTCCAATTTGAAGGATTGTGGTAAAGAAGAATAAAAGGGAGGAAGCTGTTTTGTTTATTGCTTATCTTTTGTTTTTGAAGAGAATCCATAGCCTCGATGACTGATGTCTTGACTCTTGTGTATGTTGGATTTAAGTAAGAGTTGTGTAACATCATCACCTTCATTCTCTCTTCCAGAGTCATCAAAGTCTAGTGGCAAGACATAAGTCAAGATGACTGGCGATGCCCTGGATACAGGGGATGCTATTGGTAAGTTCTAAGTTTTCCCCAGTGCCATTTTCCACTTGTGTTTGGGTTGAGATGAAAGGAAGATTGTTACTTGAAAGAAGTATCGGTTCAACAACAAAAAAAAATGTGAGGGGTGAGCAGGAGCAACTTAATCTCTTCCTGTCATTTCACAAGATCCTCAAACACACCTCCATGGTTAGACATTTTTATACCATTCTTCTTAACTTGAAGATGGAAAAGAACAACACAAAATGAAAACTGAATAGCTTGTTATCTCATATCATTGTTACATTTAGAAGATAGACTTTTTCTTATTTTTCTTCTTCCTCTGGATGTAGGTTTTAAAAAACACAATCCTTTTCCAACAGAGAAATTACCTCCCATTAGAAAAAGTGAAATAAACTTTGTTTGTCCTTAGTATTTTCAGAAACATCAGCACATTCTGTATTTAAACATTTTTGACAGCATGTCTGTATTGCTTTATTCCTCTACTACTTTGTATGCATCTTTCAAGTTGCTTCTAGACATCTTTTAAAAATCTGAGGTATTTAGAGAGCTCCCTTTGCAGATATATGCTTTTCTCTAGCTATACTTCCGTTATCATTATCATGGGGCTTGTGATCAGATTTTCAGAATTTTGTTAATTGGCCAGTTAAAACTTGTTGAACTTGATTGGACAAATCCTAAAGGTCTGTTTTTGAATTAAATTGCTGTCAAATTGATTGAAATTTAAATTGTTTATTTTGGCAAATTAAGACAACTCTGAGATACCACTACACACCTGTCAGATTGGATAAAATGACAGGAAATGATAATGATAGCTGTTGGAGGGGATGTGGGAAAACTGGGACACTGATACATTGTTGGTGGAACTGTGAACGGATCCAACCATTCTGGAGAGCAATTTGGAGCTATGCTCAAAGAGTTATCAAACAGTGCATACCCTTTGACCCAGCAGTGTTTCTACTGGGCCTATATCCCAAAGAGATTTTTAAGGAGGGAAAGGGACCCACATGTGCAAAAATGTTTGTGGCAGCCCTTTTTGTAGTGGCAAGAAACTGGAAATTGAAAAGATGCCCATCAATTGGAGAATGGCTGAATAAATTATGGTATATGAATGTTATGGAATATTATTGTTCTGTAAGAAATGACCAACAGGAGGATTTCAGAGAGGATTGGAGAGACTTGCATGAACTGATGCTGAGTGAAATCAGCAGAACCAGGAGAACATTATACACAGCAACAAGACTATACGATGATCAATTTTGATGGACATGGTTCTCTTCAACAATGATGTGATTCAAACCAGTTGTTCTGCGATGAAGATAGTCATATACATCCAGAGAGAGGCCTGTGGGAACTGAGAGTGAACCACAACACAGCATTTTAACGCTTTCTGTGAATATTTCCATGCATTCTGTTTTCCTTCTTAGGTTTTTTTTTTTCTTCTTCTTCTTCTCTTTCTAGATCTGATGTTTCTTGTGCAGTAAGATAACTGTATAGATATGTATACATGTATTGTACTTGTCATATAATTTATCCTATCTAGCATGTATTAGATTACCTGTCATCTAGGGGTGGGGGGCCAGTGGCATTCTCTTTGAGTTTCTCAGTGATTGGTTAGTTGAACTGGACTGAAAAGTGGATATAGGATCAAGCTGATAGGATATTGTTGAATTGAATTTTCTTGAGGGAATTGTAACTTTAGAATATATGCCCCTGGAGGGAAGAAGTTAACTGTGTTTATTGGGTATCACTCTGGATTCTCAGTAAGTGCAGAGATGTTGAGATGTTGTCTCCCTTATTAATAGGAATGGTATTAATGGATATTTATACAATTTAATCAATGAAAATTTTGGTAGGAAATTATTTGACACCATTAGTCAAAACTAAGAAACCAAATGTCCACCAAGGACAGATCTCCTATGTTATATTCTGGCCTACAATGAGACAGTTTTGTGACTTCTCAATAGAGACAAGCTTTTAAATCTACCTTGTTGTTCACTGTGATTAAAATGTATTTTATTTTGTCTTCTGAAAAATGTCAAAACATTTTATTGTTTTTCCCAAAAATCTGCTTACTGGTGATATAACTTTATATGTTTACAATACTTTCTGAAAAAGCATTTTCTCAAAGAACTACATCATTCTAGTTTTTAAAGATTCTATGCTGGTTTGGATTTCCATCCTTTTGTGTCCCTCTAGGGTATTTTTTAAAAATCACATTGTACATTATACTTATAACATTATTTTGCTTTTATAGGAGCATAAATAAAGTTGTTTTCAGAGAAAATTCTATAAGCACATCCAGCTTGACTAAGATCAATTATTCTAACTCTGTTGGGTAGTTATATAACTTAATAGAATGTATTTTTTTCCAGATTAATTTATGTTACTCCTAAAGATTTCTATCAAGAAGCCAATTGCTTTCTCTTCTTTTAGTCTGGGCTTATAGCTTTAAATCTGGATGGAACTTCTGAGTTATCACCCTTCAGTTTACAGATGAGGTGTGAAGGATGACCTTGTTTGAAGAGGTGTTGGCCACTGATCCTTATTTCTTAGCGATCTTTATTATATATAAAACAGTTTGATTTAAATATATTATTTTCATGGTTTGCAAGAAACTATTTTTCTGTCTGACATTACCTCCTGTTTTGTTTCCTTTGGGGTAGCTATAAATAATATACATACATGCACACATGTATATATATGTATAAATATATACATGAATGAACATGATCACAATATGTATATTTATAGATGCACACATTTATTGTAACTATACACACATTGTGGAACTTTGACTTCTTCTAAGCAGTCTCCTTGTAAGAATATATAAACTTTTAATATTTAAGAAAAAATAAATTGGAAATAGGTCCCTGGGGTAGAAGACATAATTCCTTAATATATGAGGGTAATTCTGGACTAAAGTTTTGCCCTGGTAATGAGATGAAGATAAAAAGAAAATAGCAGAAATGTCACCTTTATTGAAATTGAAATCAGATACAGTTGAACTGAAATCCAGGCCTATTGATTACATATCCTAAGATCTTTCATCATATGTCCTTGATGCCTTCATTCATAATTTATTCCTACCTCCATTCCTATTTATGCTTAGGAAAAAATCACTCATTTGAGAAGATGACTAAGGTAAGATAAATACTATGCATTTCAAACACATAGAATACCAGATATTTGAATTTGGAAGGGTTACATGAGGTTGTTTAGTCCAAACTAACTGAGCAAGAATCACCTCTGTAATTAACTGGAGAAGTGATCATTCAATCTTTACTTGTAGACTTCCAAGTATTGTACTACTTCCAATAGTAGACTAAGAAGTCTACTTGTAGACTTCTTAGGTAGCTTTTTCCATTTGGAAAAAGTTCTAATTTTCAGAACTTGTTTATTTCCTGCTTCTATTCATCTATCCTCATTCTTATGCTTAAGCCATATGAATCAAACCTAATCCATCTTCCATGTGACTAGCCTATAAATACCTTAGAGAAACTATTGAATCCCCCCTGACCCTTCTATTCAGGCTAATCATTTCCATATATTGAATGAATCCTTATAAAACCTAAACTCAATATCTTTCAACATAGTAGTTGCCCTCAATTGCAAAAAAAGGAGCAATGTATAGAAACTACAAAGAAACAGATTAAGGCAATTCTAAAGAAAAAACAAACAAACCAAAACAAAAGCTTTCAAATAATTAGAACAATTAAAATGGATTGGACTTGCCTGGAAGGTACTGTGTTCATCCTTACTTGGGGTTTCAAAGCAAAGAAGGTTTGGCTATTTGTCAAATAGTCCAATCTATTTTAATTGTTCTAATTTTTAGAAAGTTTTTGCTTTGTTTTGTTTTGTTTCTGTGTTGTTATATAAAGAATATTTGTTTATCAACATATTGGGGAAAATGACTTCTTCTATGACTCTTACATCTTTTCATACAGGTTACATTCCATCTATATGTAAAATGATTCTGTGGAGTCCATTTTCTCTACCATTTGGGACTTCTCTCAAAGCCTTTACATAAAGTTAGAATGGTTCTTTGAGTAATTTGAGTCTTGCACATGACATCATACTCTGTTGAAGTCATTCATATGAATGTGAGCTATCCCTATCTATGCGATAAATTAAGAAATTTGGTTTACTTCTCTCCATAATTCTCCATGAGATACATAGTCTTATGGTATTTTACCACATGGATATTTGGGGCAGAATATGGGCAGCAACCCAGATGAATTTTCCCAACATTCCTTTATAAATAACTTTAAAATAATGCCTCAACCTGAATTCTGGAGTCAATGAAATATCAGGGTGAAACATTTAATTCAGCAGAAGACAATTTAGGAGGTTGGTAAGAGAAATCTGTGATACTTGGAGTGAGAGATAGCCCAGAGCTCAGTATCACAGTACCAGCAGCAGGTCTTAGAGGAGGCTGAAACAGTTGTAGTAGCAGCATCAGGAACTCTCAGCCCAGAGATGGTAAGAGATTTCAGGGGAACCTTTGCTGGCACTGGGAGCAGCTGGCACTAATTGCAAATTCTGTTGCCCATACATGCTTCTGAGTCTCAGTTTTAGGGTAGAGAAGAGTACTTCTGCTGAGTCACAGGAGAGGAAGGATCCTGATTCCAGTTCCAAGGTGGAAAGGAACAGTTATGCTTGTGATTGCAGGAAAACAGGGGACTTGGTCACAGTTCCAGGGTAAAGAGGAACTCTAACATTTGTGGTTGCAGCGAAGTAGGTGCACTTTTTGGATAAAGACCAGCACAGACAGGAGAGCAGTGAGCACAGTTCTCCAAAGATCACATTATTTTAGGAGTACCACCAGAACAACATGAAGAACAACATGGAAAAATCTGAAGCTGGTGACAGTGCCTCCTTGTGACTATATGAACAAACCCCAACTTTACCATAAAGTTCAAATTTAATAAATGGTCTGGAAAAATGAGCAAGGAAGAAAAAAAGAACTTGAGCATAAAAAATAATTACAGTAGCAGGGAAGACCAAGATGTTAATTTAGAAGTTAACAACATGAAATTAGTTATAAACAAAACTTCAGAGAAAAAAAAAGTTAATTGAATACAAACCTCAAAAGAATTCCTGGGAGAGTTAAAGAAAGAGATAATAATGGTAGAGTAAAAATTGAGAAAAAAAATGAGAGTAATGGAAGAAAATTATGAAAAAAGAATTAGCAATTTGGTAAAAGAAGAATAGAGAATACTGAAGAAAATATCTTAAAAAACAGAATTGGTCAAATGGAAAAAGAGATACAAAAGTTCACTGAAGAAAATAACTCATTAGAGATTAGAATTGAGGAAGCAGAAGCTAATGACTCCATGAAACATCAAAGAACAATAAGACAAAGTTAAAAGAATGAAAACAAAAACAGAAAAAAAATGTAAAATATGTCATTGGAAAAACATTTGGCTTGGAAAATAGATTGCGGAGAGAAAATTTAAGAATTATTGGACTACCTTAGAATCATGCTTGTTTTATTCCATAAGTTAAAAATAAAATAAAAAATTTAAAAGAACCTAGTGATCATATTATAACAAGTTACAAGGGAATATTGCTCAGATATCTTAGATATGAATCATGAAACAGAAATGGAAAAATAAAACAAAACAAAACTCTGATCAGCTCCTGACAGAGATCTCAAAATGAAAACTCTCAGGAATATTGTAGAAAAATTCCAGAGCTCCTAGGCCAAGGAGAAAATAATTCATGTAACTTGAAAGAAACAATTAAAAAATTGTGGGGCCATAGTCAGTATCACACCAGATTTAGAAGTTTCTGTGTTAAAAGAATGGAGGGTTTAAGAGTATAATATTCCAGAAGACAAAGGAATTAGGATGACTTTCTTAGCAAAACTATGCATATTAGATAGCGAAAAATGGATATTTAATGAAGGAAAGGACTTTCAAACATTTCTAATTTGACATTCAAACAGAAGGCTCAAAAAAAGTCTAAAAGGGCAAACCTACAATCAAAAGAGACTCAATACATTTAAACTGTTTCTATTAGGATAAAGAAAGATGAGACATAAAATCTAAGAACTTCATTATTAGTACAGTTAGAAAGGCTTTACATAGACAGAGTACATGAGTATGAATACATTATGTTGGGGTTATCTCTAAAACCAAACCCAAACAAACAAAAGATGAAGGGATACAAAAGTGGGATGCATTGGAAGAAGGGAGAAAAGAAAAGTAGAATAGGGAAAATTTTGTCACATAAAAGAAGCTTGTAAGGAAGAGCTTGTCTGGTGGAGGGAAATATGAGGGGTCGATGTGGCAGGCAATGATTAAACCTCACTGTCATTGGAATTGACTTAAAGAGGGAATAATACACATGTATTTATATGTGTATATACATATAGGCATATATGTATATATACATACACATACACATATTCATTTGAGTATAGGAATCTGTCTTACTCAATAGGGAAATAAGAGAAGAAAGGGGATAAGAAATATGGGAAAGGAAGATGATAAAAAATGGGGAAGTTTAAAGGAGGTGCTGCCCAAAAGCAAAACAGACTTTTGAAGAGAGAGGATAAAAAAAGAGAGGGAAAGAAGGAAAAACAAAAGAAACTTGAATGGCTAGAAATACACAGTTAATGATCAAAACTGTGAATATGAATGGGATGACCCCATCAATAAAATGGAAGGAGATAGAAACCAGAATTCAAAAATATGTTTATAAGAGAAACATTTGAAACAGAAACACACATACAAAGCTAAAAGATCTAATTAAATGAGTTAATTAGGGAAACCATATTTTGATGAAAAGTACTAAAACATGGAGTAATAATTTTTTTATGCTTCAATCTATATTCAGACATACAGTCAGTTCCTTCTTTGGGTATGGATAGAATTTTTCACGACAAATACATGAGAAAATAGTCATGAATCATTGTAATGTTCAGAATAGCAAAGTCATTTACATCTGGTCATCCCAGAATATTAGCAAATTTCTTTTTGCAGTGTTTCTCTAGTAAAACCTCATTTTTAAATGTATAAGGAAGTGAGTCAAATTTATAAAAAATAAGACCCATTTTCCAATTGATAAACAGTCAAAAGACATAGAAAGTTTTCAGAAGAAATCAAAGCTCTTTAAAGTCATGTGAAAAGGTACCCTAAAATCACTATTGATTATAGAAATGCAGATTAAAATAACTCTGAGGCACTACTTAAGATTTTTTTCAGAAATGACAGATGCTGGAGGGGATAAGGGAAAAATAGATACGCCATTGGGATTGTGAACCAGTTCTACCTTTCTGAAGAACAATTTGAAACTATGACCAAAGGATTATAAAACTATATACTCTTTGACCCAGTAATACCATTATGTTTTGCATGATTTCACATATATAATTAATTGCTCTCACTTTGCTTGTCCTCTCAGCAGATAGGGCAGAGGTAGGAGAGAAAGAATTTTGAACTCAAAATTTAAAAATAAAAGAACATGAAAATAAGTTTTTTTTTTAAATGACATCTGAAGATTTTCTTGGTTTTTCTTTAGTTTTTGTCTTTATTACATGATTGATTTTTGGTTTGTCTCTAGAGTTTGAATGTTTATCACCTGAAAGAGAGAGAGTTGAGGTACTTTGTTTCTTTAGAAATTCATTTCCAGGATTAAAATTCTTTTCTTCACACTTATGTTTCTGAATTCCATTGGTGTGCTAAAACTATAGAATCATAGATTGTCAGTTAGAAGAGACATTAGAGGCCATTGAATTCAACATATAATCAAGAAGGGGCAGCTAGGTGGTGTAGTGGATAGAGCACCAGTCCTGAAATTGGGAGGACCTGAGTTCAAATATGGTCTCAGATGCATAATACTTCCTAGCTGTGTTACCCTAAGCAAGTCACTTAATCCCAATTGCCTCAGCAAACAAACAAACAAACAAAAAAAAAAAAAACAAGCAAAAATGTATAATCAAGTAAAGATCAGAGTGTGTAGCAAGTGTTAATCTAACTTCTGATTGGAAACCTTCATTGAGACAACTTCCTGAGGAAGCCAATTTCACTTGGTTAGTTTTAATTATCATAGAACTTTCTCTTATATTCAATCAAACCTAACAAACGTTTATCAAAAGTTTCTCTTCTGTTTAAGCCTCTGTGTCAGACACTGAGAATCAAAGTTAGCAGGGGGAACTAATCCTTGCCCTCAAGAATTTCTAGTGTAAAGCAAGCTTGAATCGGCTCCTTTGCAACCTTCACCCATGTCTACCAGTTCTACCCAGTGGTTCTAAGTAGAACAAATTGAATCTCTCTTCTTTGAGACATTGTATCAAAGGCTTTGATGGATTGCTAATCTGGTAAATACTACCCATCCCATCTAGCTGGAGTTTTAGGATTGCCTTGAAGATGGTAAATTTAATTCAGCTTCCCCTGTGGTTAATTGAATGCTTTCCTCTTGTCTTCTTTTTTTCCCCTTGAGCTACAAACTCTAAGAATTGCAGAATAATAAACCAGTGAGTTTTGTGTCAAGAATAATATTTTATCTGAACCCTTTCTTCATATGTTTTCTCTTTCTTATTTAATTTTTGTTCAGAAGTTTTTTTCTCAGAAGTCTAACTCAATGTGATATAGTCAAACTGAAGATTAGTGAAGAAAGGAAAACAAAGTAAAAAAACAAAACAAAATAAAAACAGTATTCTTTAATTACATTTGACCATTTCCTTGGGATATTTGTAAGACAACAAACCCATGTATTTTAAACTTTCTATCCTTTGTTAACACCCTTTACTGAAAATTTCAATATAAAAAAGAATTTACCATTTTAGATTTTATTTAGAACTTAGTGAAATTTTCTACTTTGTTAAATTCCTGTTTAGAAGAAAAATTCTCCAGGAATTAAATTTATACAAGAATAATATAAAAAATCCTTCACTACATTAGGCTAAGGACAAATCTATAAAAACACAAAGCATAAATTATAGAAATCAGTGGGCCTGGATTCTAATGCAACTCAAATTCATACTACTTCATGCATGAGCTTAGGAACAGAATATTATGCCTCTGGGTCTCAGTTTCCCTTTCTGAAAAATAAAAAGATTGAGCTCATGGTTTAACAGGAAGTTCTAGTCCATGCAACTTGTTGCTGAGATAGCCTAGACAAACTACTGAACTTTGCTCAGCCTCACTTCTGGAAAATGTCCATGCTGCTACTACTTGTATAACCTACCTTCTCGGGATGTTAAGAAAGTGCTTTGTAAATCATGTAGCAGGATAGAAATGTGAGCCATTGTTACTCCTTCTAGCTCCAAATTTTCTGATGTTGTGATCCGATAGCTACTAGTATCATTTATTGATTTATGTATTCAATATGTGATGGGTATCACTTAAATTCCTCACAATGAACTAAAAAAGGCATACTATTTGGGGGTAGATGAGGCAAGGATAACTGGCAGATGATAGAGCTGCTCAATTCTTTTTCTTCTCTTTTCTTTGCCAAGAATGATGATTTATAATGGATTGAGATCAGGCTAAGCATGGTAGTCTTTGGATGTCGCATCTAACTGCATCAGTGGGGACAATCTTAACAATGAAATTGTTTAGTTGATAAATTATTTTGACCTGGCTCTGTTGGCTTAATAGAGTTAAGATCCTCTCATTAGATATTGAATAATAAATCAAATGTTTTTTGGTCCTGCTATTTTTCAAATAGCAAAGAAGTCTAGGTAGTCTCTAGCTGGCTTGCCATGAGGTCATGAATTTACTTTAGGAATTGCTTGAGAAAGATGTGAGTCACATTTGCACTTCTGGAGAGTTATAAGTGGGACTGACCTTTACCTTTTGTTCTTTCCTTTGTATATTATGTATTATAGATAATATTTTTTTCTATTTGACTATCAAAGACTAAATCATGGAGATAATGATACAGATGTTTTCTTTTAAAAGTGAAATTTTATTTTTTTTTCAAATAAGTATTTCTTTTCACTTTCTCTTCCCCCAGCAAAACAAAAGTTTTGTGATAAATATGTGTACTTAAACAAAATGAAGACCCATACTGGACATTCCCAACCTATGTATCTCATTTTATACCCAGAATCTATCTATCTCCTTTCTTTTATGAAATGAGGGACCTTCTTTTTCATCAGTGCTTTGAAATACTGATTGATCTTTGTTTGATTAGGATTTTTAAGTCATTAAATGTTGTTTGGATGTTTGTGTTAAGAGAGACTTTAAAATCCAAATTTTGATAGAAACAGATGCATTTCACTATATCCCATGTTTCCCCTCAAACTATCCTTCTGGGTTTTGGATTTTCTCATTCTTATTTCCCATGTAATCTTACTTATTTATAGTCACAGCATTATGGTGGGGGAAGCAAAGGCCATATGTTAGGTAAATAGAAGGAAGAAGTCATCCTCCACTCAAGTGCCAAATTGGTATTCCTAAGACACAGGTCTGACCAATTATCTCTCCTTCTCACAAAGCTTCAGTAGCCCCATTGTCTCTAAGATAAAATATGAACTCCTCTGTTTGGCTTTTGAAGCCCACAATCTGGATTCACTCTCTCTCTGCCAATTGATTTTGCATTCCCCCCTTTTTTTTTCATGTACTTTATGGACAAGCCACTTAGGTTTGCTTGTTCTTCTTCACAAATAATATTCTATCTTCCATCTCTATGAATATATCCTTTTCTCCTTTCTACCCCATAGAATACTTCACTTTGATTAAAGTTCAGTTAAGTCTGAGCTCTGACATGAGACATATTCTGATATCCCCAATTACTATTGCTGCACCCTGAGAAATGGTATTGTACATATTACATATTTGCCTTTTTGTGGTCAAGTTGTTCTATTACTAAATGCCAAATAAAATATAAGCTTCTTGAGATCAGGGACTTTTTTTGGGATCACCCTAGAGCCTAGCATTGGCCATGACACAAAGCAGACTTTTAAAAATGGAATATTGTTGTTGTTTTTCTCTCATTTTTGAAAAGGATCGTGACATTAGAGCGGTGACACCATGACATGGAAGTGAATTGGATTTAAGTACTGGAGGGCTGGGCAAAGACATCTGTATTCTGTGACCAGTTCAAGATCAGGATGATTGGAGATGGCCCTAGATGTTGAATGATATGAATGCTGGAAAACTTGAGAGTGCACAATAATTAAATAGAAGCCACAGGGTTATGTCACATAATAAAACTGACAAAACTCTTAGAGACCACCTAATCCAATGTCTTTATTTTAAAGATGAGAAACTAAGGCCCAAAGACTTTTTATTTTTGCCGCAATAAACTGTAGTGATAATTGCTTCTTAAGAAGACCTCAATTGTGTACAATTTTAAAGTAATATAGTTAAGAGAACTTTTATTAAAAGTTAGGGAAGCAATATATTATATAAAATGTTTAGGAAGTGTAGTTTCTTTCAGACATATTACTATGTTCTTAAACTATTCATCTTAAACATGATGCCATGAATAATATCTATATATTTATGTGTACTGAGCAAAACCTTCATAAAGAGAAAGAATTTCTTTTAAAAAAACTTTTACATATAACATTATGGTCATAAACCTACTCCTATAAAGGCTCAAAAGGGATCATAAAATTTGATATCTTGGCAGATTAAATAAATAAATAAAACTGCAAATAGTTCTACTTTTGAAAGGTGACAGCAGGAGGTGGGACAGGTATTATATGATAAGTCTTCAGTATAAAGCTCATGCTTGAGATTATAGATTCTATGGCAGATGGAATCACTAAAGCAGTGGTCTCAGTCTTGCAGCATTTAGAGCATATATATTTTGAATAATCCTTTAATAACCTGGTCATAGACATCCTTGACCCCAAATTATTGACTTGACAATTTGATCACTACATTTTTTCCTTTCACCCATTTTAAAATTGTGTATGTTTTCATTGTGATATGAAATTAGAATCTCAATGGATGGTGTTTCTACTGTGTCTGGTGGTATTGAGATGCTTTTTGATTATTTGCAGTGGTAAAATGTTTCGGATTCATACAATAGTATGTATGAAGCATAGAAGCAGATAGAGATGAGAGATATGGGCACCAGAGATGCAACAGTTACTTGCTGCTTCACAGCTTGCTGACATTTAGCTTTGTGATGTTAGGTACTATAAAGCATTAGCTTTGGGGGAGGGATTTAGTCAGTTCAAATTTTCAATATTGGTGCTACATAAAGATAGGCAAATATAAGAGACAGACCAATGCTTTATAGCAGTTCCAGGACTCCAGAACCAAAAGAAAATTTTAAATATGTTTTTTAGCCTGTTTGCCTAGCTAACAACAATTTAGAATCACTTAAAAATTTCTGTAGCATGTCCATTCCCAATGTGGTGTAATTTAGACTCCTTGGGTCTTTCTTTTTCTATGTAAAGGAGAG
This sequence comes from Myrmecobius fasciatus, assembly GCA_023553655.1. Taxonomy (NCBI): domain Eukaryota; kingdom Metazoa; phylum Chordata; class Mammalia; order Dasyuromorphia; family Myrmecobiidae; genus Myrmecobius; species Myrmecobius fasciatus. The sequence goes on along the minus strand of JAJPUD010000856.1, from coordinate 7,043 downwards.
CAATTTAATGATAATATGGGGTTTTGCTTAAGGCAAAAGACAAGTTTGGGAGGGATAAAGAATAATGAAAGGTGAATTGATGGCAGAAACTTATGGTCAGATTGGGGAATGTAATTATTTCTTTTTTCTGTTTAATATTTTTATTAAAGTTTTTATTTTCAAAATATATGCATGGATAATTTTTCAGCATCGACCCTTGCAAAGCCTTGTGTTCCAAATTTTCCCTTCCTTTCCTGCACCCCCTCCCCTAGATGGCAAGCAATCCAATATGTGTTATAATGTAATTATTTCTAATTGGGGAAATGACACTTGCAGGTAATGGAGTTGTCCAGCATATGAGCATACTTTGTGTGATTGAATTAAAGTGGAAGAACAGATTGGAAGTTTTTAAGGAGGCTGAAGAATTGGGACTTTAGAGTATGAGAGAGTATTTATAAGACATTAAAGTCCCTTAGTCTGGAGTCAGGAATTGAGTTGAAGAGGAAGATAGTGAGGCAGAAGGTGAATTCCAAGAAAGACAGACACAGAGACAGAGAAAAAAAGACAGCTATAAATAGACAGTGAGACAGGCAAAGAGAGACACAGTCAGAAAGAGAGAGATAGAGACAGAGAAAGAGAGACGGAGAGAGAAACACAGAGACACACAGAGAGAGACACACACAGAGAGATAGAGAGAAACAGAGAATCAGAGAGACAGAGACAAAGAGAGACAGAGACAGAGAAAGAGAGAGACAGAGAGACAGAGACAGAGACACACACACAGAAAGAGAGAACAGTTACCACAATTCAGAACTGGTAGAAAATTTAGATACTTCCAAATTAAAAAAAATAAAGTACTTGAGTGATAATGATGTAAAGAGAGAGGGAAAATGGAAATGGGGAAAGAAAGAGTATTTCTTACACTTAGAAATGCTGCTTTGGAGGTCTATAAGAGAAAAAAAAATTAGCCTCATTATGGTCAGTAAGCCTTGTACATAGTACATGTTTAATGAATGACTACTGAATTTCAATTTATTAATTAGCCATGATAGGACTAAGGTCTGAAACTAATTTTTCCTGAGTATAATTTCAGGGTTCACCTTTTTAGAAGTGAGAAAGAGAGGCATCTATCTGACTGAGGGTCTCAAGAAAGGCTTTCAGGTTGAAGACACAGCAAATGCAGGAAATATTCCTTTATGGCCCTGTGCAAATTGGGTTTGAATGGTAATCAAATCTCCAAAAAATGCCAATTTTTCATTCATTTAATCAAGCTTTTAATAAGCACTGACTGTGTACAGTCCACACCCTTAAAAAACTTACAAAAGTTCTATGGAATTTCACCTGCAGAGAAATTTTCAAAGGAAAAGAAATTTTTGAGCAAGGTTTTCTGTTGCATGGCCCCTGTCCATTTGTCACCTCTGACTGTGAGAACTGATGCTATCTGTGTCTTTAAAGCACACCTCACTGTCCCCTCTGAAATCTATGTAATAAAATTTTTATTGTTCAAGATGAATTCTCCCCAGGTGTGAAATCAAATACATTTCATTATCAAAGTGGATGGACCTGACTCAGTATCCACAAAGCATGGGGTGGGAAGCAATCCCTTTCCTTGAACACAGTTAGCATATAGTGCTTTTGAATAAGAGTCTTTCAAGCTGACATTTGTTCCTAAGACTAGGAGCTACCATTATTAGAAACTAGCACTGAACTTGAAAGATATTTTGTCCCTAACCGGCAATTTTTGCTCAGACTCTTTCACTCATTATTACCATTAAAATTAACAGAAGAGAGGAAGAAAGGGTGGGAGATTCAGTCAGAAGTGTTAGGAGGAATGAAGTGAGAAGGAAGACCTTTAAAAATCTTGAAGTCTAAGAAGACCTTTTTCTCTGAGACACTGATCTAAGAAAATGCTAGTCAAACAAAAAGGCCTAAATATGGTGATGTTCAACTGGCTTATGGTGTGAAATAATGAGAAAATAACAAAATAATAGATGGCTTCTGCCTAGCATTTTAAGCTTTATAAAGCATTTTTGTACACCATTTCATTTAATCCTCACAAAACCCAATGAGGTAGATATCAGAGGAAGAGATACTATTTTGAAAAAGAGGAAAGTGAAAGTGAAAGTCTTTTTTGAAGTGATTTGGCTATGGCCAAATATGTAGTAAATAGAAATGGCAGAATGAATGAATAAATGAGTGAATGTATTAATTAGTGAAAGAATGACTGCAAATTTATGTGTTAGACATTATGCTAAATGCCAAGTACACCAATAATAATAAGAAATCAATACAGTCCCTGTTTTCAAGAAGTTTATATTTTAATGAGATTTTACACACCCATACATATACATATATGTATATATCTATATGTGTATATCCACCTATCTATCTATCTATCTAGATTAGAAGGTAGCTGGAGAGGGTTTTGGTATTTATCTCTTAGGAGAGGATTTGAATCCAGGTTTCTTCTGACTTCTATTATAAATTATAATTATATTATAATATAATTAATTATAAATATAAAAAGAATACTTGTAAGTGCTTGATAGGTATGATGATCCCTGAAAGAAAATAAAAATTAAGAATATAATAGTAGGAAGGATTAGTAAAAACTGATGATATTTTATATAATATGCTTGTAAGTCCAAAGCTTTGTATGTCTATGTATGCATATATGTATATATAAATGAGAAAGAGAGAAACCCCTCTGCAACATCTCCACTCTTCTTCCTGCCCTCCAAACCAGTGAGACGTTATGACATAGGCATGTCCAGGGCAGAAGTTTCACTTTCTCCCTGCCTTATCTTTTGATTGGTGACTCTCTCTCCTGGACCATTATTTCAGGAAAGCCCCATTTATACTTCACTTCATTCTTTCCTTCATTTTAGGAACCATGAATCATGACGAACTTCATTCTTTTATTGTTCATAGATGGTGTTTGTCAACCTACTTTCATATGGTACCTTCCATGATCCTAGTAACTTTACCTTCCTTCCCTTTCGAATTACTTTCCTCTGTTCTCTTTTTTTCTTTGCACTAGAAAATACTTTAAGTCCTTCCAACATAGGAAGGACTTAATAAATGCTTTTTTCCCCCATTCTTCATTCATTTATCCTTTCATTCTTTGCAATTTGCTTTTTCTAAGGTTTATGTTTCACTTCCAAATTCCTCCATTTCAAGTCTCCTTTTACCAGAAATGTTCAAGAAGACCAGTAATTACTAATAATTAATCTATGGAATTCCACCAAATTCCTGGTCAACCAGGATTGGAGAAAGCATTTTTAAAAATTTCACTTCAGGCAGTAGGCATGTTACCAAATTTCCCTATCAACTTCAGTAAATTCTTGCTCACTTGCCCACTCCAATCACTTCTCTCCTCAGCCAATTTAACCCCATGTAGATCATAACAGAACAGATGGCAGAGGACAGATGAAAGATATTTGCATGAAGGCTTAGCTTGTCGCTACCTTACTGTGTGATCTGAACTCTCAAAGTCCCTTAACCTAAATTTCTGTTTTCTCATTTGCAAAGAGAGAGAGTTGACCTGGATGAGCTCCAAGGTCCCTTTCAGCTCTCAAATTCCATGCAATCTCTAGTGGGGAAAGATTTAGTGCAACAACAAATATATATATATATGTATATATATATGTATGTAGATGCTAATTTTTCTATATTTATATATGCAGATATGTATCTATTTCTATTTATTTATCTATCAGTCTGTCTGTTTGTTTCAATTCCTACATACACTCACAGATATGCAGAAAAATAGCTAGTGAATATAAAACACTTGACACTGGAGAGCAAAAAAGGCTAAAAAGCATATTAGTCAAGAAAATTTTTCTTACTTTCCATGTACCAAGATAAAGATTTTGAATGTAAGCTCAATTATACAGTTTTATGAAGGAGAATGGTGGGATATTATATACAGCATTATCACATTACACAAAGATACTAATCAGTTAAAAATAAGTTTAATGAAAATTCAACTTAGAAAGGCATCCTAAGGGAGTTTAAAAATGTGGATTGAATGGCTAAAAGAGATTTAATTGAAAGAGATAAAGAAAGTAACTGCATTTTGCTAAAAGGTACCATAGAAAATGGAGCAATGCATAAAATGATATAATATCTAAAATTTTCAAAGAAAAGTTAAATGAACTACAATTGGAGATAGACAGTAGTATTATAATACTGGGAAACTAATCTTTCACTCTCAGAACTAAATAAACCTAATAATGTAAATTAGAAAGAAGTGAATATAATTTTAGATAAGCTAGATATTATGGATATCTAGAGAGAATTGCATGGAAATGATGGTTTATGATACCCTTACACAAATTAACCATATATTAGGGCATCAAAATTTATACTTAACAGCTAAAAAGCAGAAGTATTAAAAGTATCCTTTTCAGATCACAATGCAATAAAATTATATTTAAAAAGTAACCAGAGAAACATAGATTAAAACTAATTAGAGATTAAACAACCTCTTCTTAAAGGATGAATGAGTTAAAGAATAAATCTTAAAACAATCAATAATGTCATTAAAGAGAATGAGAATAATAAGACAATGTATTACAACTTATGGGTTATAGCAAAAGCAGTGATCAGGGGAAAATTTATGTTTTTAAATGCTAACATTAATAAAATAGAGAAAGAACAGACCAATAAATTGGGTATACTATTGGGTATACTATTTTTAAAAAAAAGCTAGAAAAAGAACAAATGAAAACTCCTCAAATAGATACTAATTTTGGAAGCATAAATATTAAAGGTGAAATTAATAAAATTGAGCATAAAAACCATGGAATTAATAAATAAACCAAAGAGTTGCTTTTATGAGAACAACAATAAAATAGACAAACCATTGGTTAATTAAATGAAAATGAGAGAGAAGTGAACCCAGTAATTAATGTAAAAAAAAGGAAAGGCTAAATATACCACTAACAAAGATGAAATTGGAGCAAGTATAGCTAGTTATTTTGCCCAATTGTATGCTAATAAATTTAACAATTTAAGTAAATTTTAATAAAGCTTTTGATTTACAAAACATATGAGTGATTTTTCTACATTGACCTTTGCAAAAACTTTTTTTCCCAAGCTTTTCCCCTCCTTCCTCCCACCCCCCACCCCTAGATGACAGGTAATCTAATACATGCTAAATAGGATAAATTATATGACAAATACAATACATGTATACATATCTATACAGTTATCTTGCTGCACAAGAAACATCAGATCTAGAAAGAGAAGAAGAAAAAACAACCTAAGAAGGAAAACAAAATGCATGGAAATATTCACAGAAAGCATTAAAATTCTGTGTTGTGGTTCACATTCAGTTCCCACAGGCCTCTCTCTGGATGTATATGACTATCTTCATCGCTGAACAATATGATCTGGTTTGAATCACATCATTGTTGAAGAGAACCACATCCATCAAAATTGATCATCGTATAGTCTTGTTGCTGTGTATAATGTTCTCCTGGTTCTGCTGGTTTCACTCAGCATCAGTTCATGCAAGTCTCTCCAGGCCTCTGTGAAATCCTCCTGTTGGTCATTTCTTACAGAACAATAATATTCCATAACATTCATATACCATAATTTATTCAGCCATTCTGCAATTGATGGGCATCCTTTCAATTTCCAGTTTCTTGCCACTACAAAAAGGGCTGCCACAAACATTTTTGCACATGTGGGGCCCTTTCCCTCCTTAAAAATCTCTTTGGGATATAGGCCCAGTAGAAACACTGCTGGGTCAAAGGGTATGCACAGTTTGATAACTTTTTGAGCATAGTTCCAAATTGCTCTACAGAATGGTTGGATCTGTTCACAGTTCCACCAACAATGTATCAGTGTCCCAATTTTCCCACATCCCCCCCAACAGTTATCATTATCATTTTCTGTCATTTTAGCCAATCTGACAGGTGTGTAGTGGTATCTCAGAGTTGCCATAATTTGCATTTCTCTGATCAATAGTGACTTGGAGCACCTTTTCATGTGACCAGAAATAGTTTCAATTTCTTCGTCTGAAAATTGTCTGTTTGTATCTTTTGACCATTTATCCATTGGAGAATGGCTTAAATTCTTATATATTTGAGTCAATTCTCTATATATTTTAGAAATGAGGCCTTTATCAGAACCTTTGGATGTAAAAATATTTTCCCAGTTTACTGCTACCCTTCTAATCTTGTCTGCATTCATTTTGTTTGTACAAAAACTTTTTAACTTGATATAGTCAAACTTATCTATTTTGTGATTAATGATGACCTCTAGTTCTTCTTTGGTTACAAATTCCTTCCCCCTCCACAGGTCTGAGAGGTAAACCATCCTACATTGTTCTAATTTGTTTATAATATCATTCTTTATGCCTAGATCGTGAATCCATTTTGACCTTATGTTGGTATATGGTGTTAGGTGTTGGTCAATGCCTAATTTCTTCCATACTAGTTTCCAATTATCCCAGCAGTTTTTGTCAAATAGTGAGTTTTATCCCCAAACTGGGGTCTTTGGGTTTATCAAACACTAAATTACTATTGTTATTGAGTATTTTGTCCTGTGAACCTAACCTATTCCACTGATCCACTACTCTATTTCTTATCCAGTACCAAATGGTTTTGGTGACCATTACTTTATAATATAGTTTTAGATCTGGTACAGCTAGGGCACCCTCATTTGCATTTTTTTTCATTAATTCCCTTGAAATTCTTGACCTTTTGTTTTTCCAGATTAATTTTGTTGTTATTTTTTCTAGGTCAGTTAAATAATCTTTGGGGGAGGTTGATTGGTATAGCACTAAATAGATAGATTAGTTTAGGTAGTATTGCCATCTTTATTATATTCGCTCGACCTATCCAAGAGCACTTGATGTTTTTCCAATTGTTTAGATCTGACTTTATTTGTGTGGAGAGTGCTTTGTAGTTTTTCTCATAAAGATCTTGACTTTCCCTTGGCAGATATATTCCCAAATATTTCATACTATCGATAGTTATTTTGAATGGAATTTCTCTTTGTATCTCTTGCTGTTGCATTTTGTTGGTGACGTATAAAAATGCTGATGATTTATG
>JAJPUD010000855.1:527567-550206 GCA_023553655.1 Myrmecobius fasciatus | reverse complement strand
ATGCTCCAAATCACTATTGATCAGAGAAATGCAAATTAAGACAACTCTGAGATACCACTAAACCTGTCCGATTGGCTAAAATGACAGGAATAGATAACGATGAATGTTGGAGGGGATGTGGGAGGGCTGGGACACTAATACATTGTTGGTGGAACTGTGAACGGATCCAGCCATTCTGGAGAGCAATTTGGAGCTATGCTCAAAACGTTGTCAAACTGTGCATACCCTTTGATCCAGCAGTGTTTCTACTGGGCCTATATCCCAAAGAGATCTTAGAGGATGGAAAGGGACCCACATGTGCAAGAATGTTTGTGGCAGCCCTTTTTGTAGTGGCTAGAAACTGGAAACTGAAGGGATGCCCATCAATTGGAGAGTGGCTGAATAAATTATGGTATATGAATGTTATGGAATATTATTGTTCTGTAAGAAACGACCAGCAGGACGATTTCAGAGAGGCCTGGAGAGACTTGCATGAACTGATGCTGAGTAAAACGAGCAGAACCAGGAGATCATCATGCACAGCAACAACAGTATTACATGATGATCAATTCTGATGGACATGGCTCTCTGCAATAAAGAATTGTCTCAAACCAGTTCCAGTTGTTCACTGAAGAAAACCATATACACCCAGAAAGAGGGACATGAAATATGGACCACAACGTAACATTTTCATGATCTCTATTGACATTTGCTTGCATTGTGTTGCCTTTCTCTGATTCTTTTTTTTCCTTGTAGATAGGATTTTTCTTGCATAACTTCTCAAGCATTTCAACATTATTAACATGTAGTGGACTTCCTGCCATCTAGGGGAGGGGAGGGGACTGGGGGTAAAATTTGTATTGGAAAGCTTTGTAAAGATCAAGGTTGGGGAACTACCCATACATATGTTATACAAATAAAAAGCTTTAATAAAAAACAAAACAAAAACAAAACAAAACATAAAAAAATAAATAAATAAATAAAAATTAGAATTGAGAAAATGAAAGCTACTAATTTTATGAGAAATCAAGATGTAATCAAACAAAACCAAAGGAATGAAAAAATAAAAGAAAATATGAAATATCTCATTAGAAAAACAACTCACCTAGAATATAGATCCAGGAGAGATGATTTTAAAATTATTGGACTGCCTAAAAGTCATGAAAAAGCAGCCTAAATATCATCTTTCAAGAAATTGTCAAGGAAAACTGCCTTGATATTCTAGAATTAGGGGGTAAAACAGAAAGAATCCACCAAACACCTTCTGAAAGAAATTTCAAAATTAAAATTCCTAGGGATATTATAGTCAAATTTTAGAGCTCCAAAGTCAAGAAGAAAAATATTTCAAGCAGCCAGAAAGAAACAATTCAAGGATTGTAGAGCCATAGTCAGTATAACATAAGATTTAACAGCTTCTACATTAAAGGATTGGAGGGCTTAAAGTGTGATATTTCAGAGGGCAAAGGAACTAAGATTAAAACTAAGAATCACCTACCCAGCAAAACTGAGTATAATCCTTCAGAGGGGAATATGGGTATTCAATGAAATGAAGGTCTTTCAAACATTTTTTTAATTAATTAAAGCTTTTTTATTCACAGAACATATGAATGATTTTTCTACATTGACCTTTGCAAAAAAAATTTTTTTCCAAATTTTTCCCCTCCTTTCCCCCATCCCCACCCCAGATGACAGGTAGTCTAATACATGTTAAATATGTTAAATTTTATGACAAATCCAATATATGTATACATATCTATAGAATTATCTTACTGCACAAGAAGTTATCAAACATTCTTGCTGCAAAGACCAGAGCTGAATAGAAAAGTATACTTTGAAATACAAGAATCTAGAGAACCATAAAAAGATAAATAGTAAAGGAAAACCATAAGGAACTTAATGAGATTGGACTGTTTGAATTTCTACATGGGAAAAAATATTACTTTTAACTCATAAGAACTTTCTCATTATTAGGACAATTATATAGACAGAGGGCACAGGTGTTAGTTGAATGTGACGGGTAATATCTAAACAGGTGAAATTAAGGAATGAGAGAAGAATGTACTTGAAAGAAAATGAAAGGAGAGGTAGAATGGGGCAAATTATCACAAATAAAAAAGGCAAAAAAAGCAATTAAGAGGAGGGGAAAAGAGGAGAAGGTAAGGGGGAATGAGTGAACCCTACTCTCATCATAATTGGCTCAAAGAGGAAATACTATACACACTTAATTGGGCATAGAAATCTATCTTACCTTGCAGGAGAATAGAAGGGGAAAGGGGTCATGGAAGAGGGGCTAACAGAAATGTGGGAAGACTGGGGGAGTGGTAGTCAGAAGCAAAACATTTTTGAGAAAAGACAGGTTAACAGCAGAAAGAGAATAGAATAAACAGGAGGAAATATAGTTAGCAAGCAAAATTGTGAAAAACATTTAAAGCAAGTTTCTCTGATAAAAGTCTCATTTCTCAAACAGAGAATTGAGTCAAATTTATAAAAATAAGTTATTCTCCAATTGATAAATGATCAAAAGATAAAAACAAAAGTAATCACAGCTATCTATAACCACATGAAAAAATGCCCTAACTCACTATTGGTTGGAGAAAGGCAAATTAAAGCTATTTCATAGTATGACTGAAGACTTATTAGTTTGTCTAATGGGACAGAAAAGGAAAATGGCATATGGTGGAGGAGATGTAGGGGAAATGAAATATTAATGTACTGTTGTTGGAGTTGTGAACTGATTTAACCATTTTGGAGAGCAATTTGGAACTATATCCAAAGAGCTATAAAACCATGCATACCCTTTGATTTAGCAATATCACTACTAGGTCTATATCCCAAAAGAGATAAAAAAGCTAAAAAGAAAAGGGCTTATATGTACCAAAAAAGATATTTAAAGAAGCTCTTTTCTGGGAGTAAGGAACTGGAAATTGAGATGCCCATCAGTTGGAGAATGGCTGAACAAATTGTGATATGTAATTATGATGGAATACTATTGTGCAATAAAAAAAATGATGGACTGGATGCTCTTGGAAAAATCCAAAAAAACTTCTATGAGTTGATGCAAAGAGAAATGTCCATGTACAAAGTAATAGCAACATTATAATATGAACAGCTGAGATTATAAGATCTCAGCAATACAATGATTAAAGACAACTCTGAAGGACTTATGATAAAAAATGCTTTCCATATCCAGAGAAAGAATTGGTTGTTTCTGAATGTAAACTGAAGTTTTTTATTTTTGCTTTGTTTTGTTGCTCTCTTTATTGTCTGGAGGTTTTTTGTTTGTTTTGGTTTGTTTTGGTTTGGATCTGTATTTTCTTTCACAACATAACTATTATGGAAATGTTTTCTATGACTGCACATGTATATTCAATATTCAGTAACTTTATTCTCAATGTGAGGGGAGGGAGGAAGGGAAAAAATTTGGAATTCAAAGTTTTAAAAATGAATGTTAAAAATTTATTTTTACATGCAACTGGGGAAAAAATAAAATACTAAATTTTAAAAAGAATAGAAAAGAAAGGAAAACTAGTTTGCTCTCCTGGTAATTGTTGCTTCACACATTGCTGAAGCCTCACTTGTAGAATCTTAAGCATAACATTACTTCAGGAGAATCTTTAAGATTGTGCTTTATTTAAAACTCATTAGTTTTGAATGCTGCAGTGATTAACATAGGAGGATATTAGATTCTCTCTTTTGGTCAATTTTTTATAACTACAAAGACAAAGTTTGCTAAAGAAAATAATTTGCAGATGAAACCTGTCTACACTTTATGTTTTCATTAAATATACTAAGGAAAAATGTATATCATTATAATAAAGACTTCAATTAAATTTAAAAATAGATAAGTGAGTCAGTAGTAATTGATATCTCCTTAATTTTTTCTATTACATTGGTAATAGAAATTCTGTCCTTGAGAAATCGTGTACCAAGATCCTTCAATGACTTTAAGACTGTCATCTTCAAAATGGATTTCCTTGCTCTAGTTCAGCAGGTAATCTTAACTTCATCCACTTAAGTGTCATTACAGCTTCCTCATTTCGCAAACTGAAGACTGAGATGCTATGTTGCAAATGCTGTGGTTCCACTATTAGTGATTATAAAGATAGAGAATTATGTAAATACTGAAAAGTCTTTTTCTACTTTTCATCTGTTGATTCACCTTCTAGAAGTTACATTTGTATATAATGTTGAGATGATGTATGGTCTTGAGTTGCACTTTCTGTAAGCATTTCTATTTACATTGCTTTTCTTATTTTTTATTAAAGCTTTTTTATTTTCAAAACATATGCATGGATAATTTTTTAACATTGACCCTTGCAAAACCTTGTGTTCCATATTTTTACATTACTTTTCAATGTATTATAAAGCCACACTACTTAACAATCTTTCATTAACTTCTTCTGTGGTGTTTTGCAAATAAATTTTTATTCTAAATCATTTTTCCCTTAGATTCCATGTACCTCTGCTTGACAAGATCAAGTGCTTGCAGGCTAACGATGTTTTGATATCCTTATAACAATTATTTTAAAACTTAATTTAAGGCAAGTAAATTTTTGTGGAAAATTAGGAAAATCAAGGTTGATGTCTTTGCCTTTTATCCATTTCATATTTTTCAACATCTACAACTCAATTGAATAGGCCAAGTTAAAGACACTGTAGTTGTATGCATTGTCTTGTTTTCATTATATCCAGTGTTCTAATTTGATGGATTCCTTTGATTGCTGATATACCGATTACACTTACCTGATTCTGATGACTTTCTCATAAGTCACCAGTTACTTTTTACCTACTAAAACAAGATTAATTTTTTTTCTTAAGGTGTAACTTAATGCTACCCAGGTTTGGAAAACTGTACTGATCTGCATTAGACACAGTCAAGCAAATGTAGTGTGTTCTAATTCTCTTTTCATAGAAAACATTCATATCTTATTGCATGTGAGTTCTCAAAAAAAAATCTACAAACACTTGGCCGCTTGTTTTTCAAACATAAACCATATTTTTTAACATGCCATTCTCATGACCAATTCCACCATGCTTACATTTGCAAGAAAATTATTGAAAATCAAAGTATAATTTTGAGTACCTTGTTGATTCTTTTATTATTTTATCTTCTTCAATAAATATTGGCACAGGGGGGGCAGAGCCAAGATGGCAAACTGGAGACAGCATCCTCTGTGAGCTCCTGAGACCTTCCCTCAAACCCAGACAAATTGAGCCTCCAAACTGGTTTTGGAGTGAGGGCTCCACCAAACACTTGGACTACAACACACTTCTATCAAATATCTACTTTGAAAGAACTTCTGAGGTCAGTTTTAGACGGGCAGGGGATCGAGCAGCTCCCAGCGCTCAGACGCTAGGGCGCAGCCGGGGTGCAAGTCTGGGGCTGGGATGGACCAGAAGATTTTAGGCTTCCAGGAAGTCCCTGGGAGACGCTTGGGCCACTTTGCTCTGCTTGCAGGCAGGTGCTTTGGCAGGTCAACCTTTGATAAAGGGTGGATTGAGAGCAGCTGAAAGTGTGGTCCTAGTGCGGATCTAGCCAGATCAGCCTCAGACCAGAAGTCAGCTCAGCAAATTGCCCCAGGGCAAATTGAAATCCCTGCTGCTGCTGCTGCAGAATTCCCTGCTGGTGACTGATACCTCTGCTGAAAATCATGAGCAAGAAAAAGAGAGCTTTCACCTTAGACAGCTTTTATGGAGAGAAACTAGAGAAGTCCCCAGATCCTGAGATTCTGAAAACAATCCCAGATAAAGCCAAAGGGGTGGACTTAAGCTTGTCTCCCTTTGAGAAGGCTTACCTGGAAGATTGCATAAAGAATCTCAAAAGAGAGCTAGAAGAAGATTGGGGAAATAAATTGAGAGCAGTGCAAGAAGGAAATATTGCCCTGCAGCAGAGATGTGAAAAACTGGGGAAAAAAAGTCTGGTGAATTGGAAAAAGACAACAATTCACTGAAAAACAAAATTAGTGAATTGAAAAAGATAAAAATTCACTGAAAAACAAAATTAGTGATTTGGAAAAAGACAACAATTCACTGAAAAACAAAATTGGTGAATTGGAAAACGTTACCAAATCACAAGAAAATAAAAATAGTGAATTGGTAAAAGACAACAATTCACTGAAAAATAAAATTAGTGAATTGGAAAAAAACAACAATTAACTGAAAAATAAAATTGGCAAGATGGAAAAAGAATGCAATGAACCAAAAAATTCAATTGGCCAGTTACAAAAGGAGCTAAAAAAGATAGCTGAAGGAAAGAATACCTTAAAAATTAAAATTGAACAAATTGAAATGAATGACTCAATAAGACTTCAAGAATCAGTCAAACAAAAACAAAAAAATGAAAAAATAGAAGAAAATATGAAATATCTCCTAGGAAAAACAACTGACTTGGAAAACAGATCCAGGAGAGACAATCTAAGAATTATTGGACTCTCTGAAAGTCACGATGGAAAAAAAGAACCTTGATGCTATCTTCCAGGAAATCATGAAAGAGAATTGCCCTGAGGTTTTAGAATCAGAAGGCAAAGTTGGCATTGAAAGAAGTCACCGATCACCTCCTAAAAGAGACCCCAAAATTAAAACCCCAAGAAATATCGTGGCCAAATTTCAGGACTATCGCACCAAAGAAAAGATATTACAAGCTGCTAGAAAAAAACAGTTCAAATACCGAGGAACTGTCATTAGAATTACACAGGATCTATCAGCTTCCACATTGAAGGATCAAAGGGCCTGGAATCAGATATTCTGAAAGGCAAAAGAACTTGGATTACAACCAAGAATAAGCTATCCAGCTAGAATGAGCATCATCTTCCAGGGAAGAAGATGGTCATTCAATGATACAGGAGAATTTCACCTATTTCTAATGAAAAGACCTGATCTGAACAAAAAAATTGACCTCCAAACACAGAACTCTAGAGAAGCATAAAAAGGTAAAAAGGAAAGAACTCTCAAGAACTATATCTCTACTAAGGGTATCCTTAAAGAATAGGGGTATAATTTGATTTTACTTTGATAATAATCGGAAAGAAATTAGAGGTGGAAGGTACATCATACTGTAAAAAAAAAGGGGGGAGAAAGGAGGTAAAATAAAGTAAAAATAAAAAGGAGGTAAAATAAGGCAAAGTCTCATGAAGAGACATAGAAAATCTAATATAATTGAGGGAAAGAAGGGAGGGTGATGAGTATTCTTACTCTCATTAGATTGGGCTCTAAAAGAGTATATCAGACACATTTGATTTCAGGGAAAAACTTGGCCCTCTGTATAGGGAAGTAGGAGGGAAAGGAGAAAAGAAAGGGATAAATTAATAGAAGGATTAGGGGAAAGGTGTAAAAAAGAGGGAGGGTTTTAAAGGGGGAGAACTGTTAGAGGGAGGTGGTCATCAAAAACAAAATACTGGGGAGAGGGGAAGGGAGTAAGGAGAAAGGGAAGAGAAAAATATAACAGGGTAAATAAGATGGCAGGAAATATAGATATAGTCATTTTAACTGTGAATGTGAATGGGATGAACTCTCCCATAAAACGGAAACAGATAGCGGACTGGATTAAAAGTCAGAATCCTACAATATGTTGTTTACAAGAAACACATCTAAAACATAGAGATACATACAGAGTGAAGGTAAAGGGCTGAAGCAGAATCTTTTATGCTTCAAGTGAACAAAAAAAGCAGGGGTAAAAATCCTTATCTCAGATCAAGTAAAAGCAAAAATAGATCTAATTAAAAGAGATAAGGAAGGAAACTATATTTTACTAAAGGGTACCATAGACAATGAAGAGGTATCAATACTAAACATATATGCATGAAGTGGTATAGCATCCAAATTCCTAGAGGAGAAACTAACAGAGATGCAAGGAGAAATAGACAGTACAACTATACTAGTGGGGGATCTCAACCTTGCTCTTTCAGAATTAGATAAATCAAACCACAAAATAAATAAGAAAGAAGTTAGGGAGGTAAACAAAATGTTAGAAAAGTTAGGTATGACAGATCTCTGGAGGAAATTGAATGGTGATAGAAGGGAGTATACTTTTTTCTCAGGGGTTCCTGGAACTTATATGAAAATTGATCATGTGTTAGGGCATAAAAACCTCAAAATCAAATGTAGAAAAGCAGAAATAGTAAATGTATCCTTTTCAGATCATGATACAATAAAACTCACATGTAATATAAGGCCAGGAGAAAACAGACCAAAAGTTAATTGGAAATTCAATAATCTAATCCTGAAGAATGAATGGGTGAAAGAGCAAATTATAGACACAATCAATTTCATCCAGGAGAATGACAATAATGAGACAACATACCAAAATTTGTGGGATACGGCCAAAGCGGTTATAAGGGGTAACTATATCTCTAGATGCTTATTTGCATAAAATAGAGAAAGAGAAGATCAATGAATTAGGGTTACACTTAAAAAAAACTAGAAAAAGAGCAAATTAAAAACCCTCAATCAAATACCAAATTGGAAATTCTGAAAATAAAAGGGGAGATTAATAAAATTGAAAATAAGAAAACTATTGAATTAATAAATAAAACTAACAGTTGGTTTTATGAAAAAACCAACAAAATAGATAAGCCTTTAGTTAATTTGATCAGAAAAAGTAAAGAGGAAAATCAAATTGTTAGTCTCAAAAATGATAAGGGAGAACTTTCCTCCAATGAAGAGGAAATTAGAGTAATAATTAGGAGTTTCTTTGCCCGACTTTATGCCAATAAATTTGATAATCTAAATGAAATGGAGGAATATCTACAAAAATATAGATTGCCCAGGTTAACAAAAGAGGAAATAAGTTATTTAAATAGCCCCATTTTAGAAAAAGAAATAGAACAAGCTATTAATCAACTCCCTAAGAAAAAATCTCCAGGGCCAGATGGATTTACATGTGAATTCTACCAAACATTCAAAGAACAATTAATTCCAATACTATACAAACTATTTGGAAAAAATAGGGACAGAAGGTATACTACCAAATTCCTTCTATGAGACCGATATGGTGCTGATAGCTAAACCAGGTAGGGTGAAAACAGAGAAAGAAAACTATAGACCCATTTCCCTAATGAATATTGATGCAAAAATTTTAAATAAGATTTTAGCAACAAGATTACAGAAAGTTATCTCCAGGATAATATATCTTGACCAAGTAGGATTTATACCACAAATGCAGGGCTGGTTCAATATCAGGAAAACTATCAGCATAATCAATTATATCAATAACCAAACTAACAAAAACCATATGATTATCTCCATAGATGCAGAAAAAGCATTTGATAAAATCCAACACCCATTCCTATTAAAAACACTAGAGAGTATAGGAATAAAAGGGGTTTTCCTTAAAATGATTAGTAGCATCTACTTAAAACCATCAGCAAGCATCATAAGTAATGGAGACAAACCAGAACCATTCCCAATAAGATCAGGAGTGAAACAAGGCTGCCCACTGTCACCATTACTATTTAATATTGTATTAGAAATGTTATTTTTAACAATAAGAGAAGAAAAAGAGATAAAAGGAATCAGAGTAGGTAATGAAGAAACCAAATTATCACTCTTTGCAGATGACATGATGGTATGCTTAGAGAACCTTAGAGACTCAACTAAAAAACTACTAGAAACAATTCACAACTTTAGTAAAGTTGCAGGATTCAAAATAAATCCACATAAATCATCAGCATTCTTATATATTACTAACAAAGTTCAGCAGCAAGAGATAGAAAAAGAAATTCCATTCAGAATAACAGATGATAGCATAAAATATTTGGGAATCTATTTTCCAAGAGAATGTCAGAAACTATACGAACTAAACTACAAAACACTTTCCACACAAATAAAATCAGACCTAGTCAATTGGAAAAACATTAAGTGCTCATGGGTAGGCTGAGCAAATATAATAAAAATGACAATACTACCCAAACTAATTTATTTATTTAGCGCCATTCCAATCAAACTCCCAAGAAATTATTTTACAGACCTAGAAAAAATAGTAGCAAAGTTCATTTGGAAGAACAAAAGGTCAAGAATTTCAAGGGAATTAATGAAAAAAAAAAAGACAGATGAAGGTGACCTTGCTGTACCAGATCTAAAACTATATTATAAAGCAGCGGTCATCAAAACCATTTGATACTGGCTGAGAAATAGAGCAGTCGATGAGTGGCATAGGATAGGATATCAGGACAAGCTAGGTAATAATGTTAGCAATTTAGTGTTTGATAAACCCAAAGACCCCAGCTTTTGGGATAAGTACTCACTATTCAGCAAAAAGTTCTGGGAAAATTGGAAACTAGTGTGGAAGAAATTAAGGCTGGACCCACACCTAACACCACACACCAAGATAAGATCTAAATGGGTTCGTGACCTAGATATAAAGAGTGATGTTATAACCAAATTAGAGGAACATAGGATAGTTTACCTCTCAGACCTGTGGAGATGGAATAAATTTATGTCCAAAGAAGGTCTGGAACTCTTAATTGGACACCAGATAGATAATTTTGATTATATTAAGTTAAAAAGTTTCTGTACAAACAAAACTAATGCAGACAAGATTAGGAGGGAAGCATCAAAATGGGAAATCATCTTTACATTTAAGGGTTCTGATAAAGGTCTCATCTCTCAGACATATAGAGAATTGTCTCATATTTATAAGAATTCAAGCCATTCTCCAATTGATATATGGTCAAAGGATATGAACAGACAATTTTCAGATGAGGAAATTAAAACTATTTATAATCATATGAAAAGGTGCTCCAAATCACTATTGATCAGAGAAATACAAATTAGGACAACTCTGAGGTACCACTACACACCTGTCAGATTGGCTAAAATGACAGGAAAAGATAAAGATGAATGTTGGAGGGGATGTGGGAAGACTGGGACACTGATGCATTGTTGGTGGAGCTGTGAACAGATCCAGCCATTCTGGAGAGCAATTTGGAGCTATGCTCAAAAAGTTATCAAACTATGCATACCCTTTGACCCAGCAGTGTTTCTATTAGGCTTATATCCCAAAGAAATCATAAGAGAAGAAAAGGGCAAGAATGTTTGTGGCAGCTCTTTTTGTAGTGGCTAGAAACTGGAAACTGAATGGATGTCCATCAATTGAAGAGTGGCTGAATAAATTATGGTATATGAATGTTATGGAATATTATTGTTGTGTAAGAAATGACTAGCAGGACGATTTCAGAGAGGCCTGGAGAGACTTGCATGAACTAATGCTCAGTGAAGTGAGCAGAACCAAGAGATCATTATTCACGGCAATAACAATACCATATGAGGATCAGTTCTAATGGACATGACTCTCTTCAACAATGAAATACTTCAAACCAGTTCCAATTGTTTGGTGAAGAGAGCCATATACACCTAGAGAAAGGGATGTGAAATGTGGACCACAACATAACATTTTCATGTTCTCTATTTAGGTTTGCTTGCATTGTATTTCCTTTATCAGATTATTCTTTCTTGTAGGTATGATTTCTCCTGCACAAAAAAGATGCAATAACTATACATATATTCGATTTCTTAAGTATTCTAACATAATTATCATGTAGTGGATATCCTGCCATCTAAGGGAGGGGTGGGGGTAGGGGGGGGGAATTTGTAACAGAAAGCTTTGTAAGGGTTAATGTTTAGGAATTACCTATACATATGTTTTGCAAATAAAAAGTATTAATAAAATAAAATAAATAAATAAATAAATATTGGCACATAAGCTACAATTGCAAAAAGTTTACTTCTACTAGGCCCTGTAGGAAACAGCGACTAAATAAATGTCTAATAAAATAGCATTAGGAAACATAATAAAACTAACAGCCAACTCTTTTATTTGTTTCTACAAGAAGTTGTGAGTCATCCTTTCATTAAGTTAAAAATTTCTTTTGTTTTCTGATTTCATTCCTTGTGGTAATATCAGTAATTGATATGATTGTTATTCTACTAACATATTGATTCATTTGTCATTTTGATTTTTCTAGTTGAAATATTATTTGTAAATGCTCTAAAAACTAAAAAAAAAAAGCTGCCTCTTTTCTGCCATACTACCAGTCAATCAACAAATGTTTATGAAATGCCTACTGTATACCAGGAACTGTGGTAAAGGCTGGGACATAAATGTAAAACAAAACCAGTCCTTATTCCTAAGGAATTCACAATATAATGAAAAGAGGAGGCAATATACAAAAGGAAATTGAAAAGGGAATATCACTTTGGAAAATGAGTTTGAATGGCCTAGAAGCACTCTTAAATGGAAGCTCTCCACCCTCCATATAGAGGGATCTCAGGAGTAGACATGAGCAAAAAGATTAATTTCATTACAGGATATATGCAAAAATTATGAGATTTCTGAGAGCAAAGTATTCCTTCATCCTTGTAGAAGCAGAAGACTGCATAGTGCTTAGGACACCTTTAAATAATTTTTATATGCAATGAATGGCTTGCCATGGAACCAAAGAATTCATCACTTAGTCATTCAAGAAACATTTGTAAACACCTAGGGGCTAACTTATTGGTAATGTGCCTCTCCAAATTGATCTACAGTGGTCCTCAAACAACAAAATGACAAAATCATGCTTAAATCTTTTCCAGCGTAGAAAAATGTGTATTTTCAGAGTTTATTTTCCACCAGCCGAGCTTTCTAGCTTCCTTTATTACTTCTACACAGAGTCGGACTTTGGGGAACAGGTTCACAGTCCAAGTGGGATTTAAGGAATAGATTTTCATATTATTAAGGGAACATGGTGGTCCAGGTATAAGAGGTGCAGAATAGTGGAAATAAAAGTAATAGATGGCCAATATAAAGATAAGTGCTAGTGATGTTGACTGTCCAGCAGCCACTAATATAAATCTTTCCTCATCTTCTTTTTTATTCACCAACTTGGTCCATTTTTCCCTTGTCCTAATTCTCTACCAAGAAACTTGTTAATAACTTTTATTCCAGGGATTATTTTATGGGTAAATTACTAAACTGGTATAGTCATTGTCACCAGGAAGATTTAGTGCTTAATTACATTCAGCAATAGTAATACTGCTTGCTGAGGGATCAAAATTGAGCTCTTTCAACTCTAGCAGCAGAAGACACATTTAACAAATTTAATTGAATTCAGCATTTATTAGGGGTCCTGTTATTGGGCACTTAGGTGGCTTGAGTACATTGAGATTGGACCGACCTAAATTCAAATCCAGTATCAGGCACTTACTAATTGTGTGATCCTAGGCAAATCATTTAATATTTTTTTTTGCTGAGGCAATTGGAGTTAAGTGACTTGCCCAAGATCACACAGCTAGGAAGTACTAAGTTTCTGAGGCCAGATTTGAACTCAGGTCCTCCTGACTTCAGGGCCAGTGCTCTATCCACTGCACCATCTAGCTGCCCACATTTAATTTCTTTTGGCCTGTTTCCTCATCTCTACAACGGGGATAATAATAGCACCCACCTCTCAGAATTATTGTGACCATCAAATGAAATTATGTTTGTGAAATGTTTTGCAAACCTTAGAACTATGTAAATACTAGTTATTATTATTTACAAAATCCTATGCTAGGTGCTGGGATATTAAGATAAAATTGCATCTGTCCATAAGGAGCTTATATGCCACTCAATTATAAGGGATAATAAAGTATATACACAGATATATACATGTATATATTTCTATGCATGTATACATTTCTATATTCTGACTCACGTTAGCATGTTCTCCACTAAGCACAGCCTTAAAAGAGACAGCTCTGTTTCTGCTAAGTGCTTAACAGGAAAACAAGAAATTAGGTTGTGAGTTACCACAGAAACATAAGGACTGGTGTCCTCTGGGGTCTATTCATTTTCAGAACAGCACAAGAGACTGCTCCAGATTCAATAAAATTTCAGCAAAGAAGCAATGAAGGACCAGGTAACCAGTTCTGTGGGGCTAGTATTGTTTCACAGCAGAAACAGCTATTTAAACTTTCTATTGTATTCATAGAAGTTAGCCAAGAGCAGAAATTTTTTTTACTGTTTTTTGTTTTGTTTTGTTTTGTTCAGAGTCCTTAATATTGAGTCATAGAGCTTGTGGGGAAGGGATGGATGTGGTAGCTTCAACAATGTAAAAGTGTAAATCCACAAAAGCTTTTGGAAGCCCCAAATGAAAGAACAGAACACTATGCTTTTCTGGATTCAATCTCATGCACGTTACAAACCCAGTTAAAATTCTTGTTGAAGAGGGATATGTTGATGTGGGTATGTGAAATGTTTCATTTAATCTGGAGGAGGATGAAAAACTTGAATTCATTACAGTGATTTAGCCAACTCTCTGTTAGCCAACAGAATCAGCAACAGCTACCCTCCTGCCCCTTGGTCAACAGTTTATCAGTGGAAACAGCTTAATTAAGGTGCAGTATTTTAGTTTTCAAGGGCATCAGGGGAAAAAATCCTAACTATATTAATGGCCATTCAGCCCAATGGATTAATGAAAAAGAATTTCTTAAATAACATTCCCAACATGTGATTGTCCAGTCTTTGCTTGTAGATTTTTTGTAAAAAGAAAGAACACATTAACTCCCCATGAAATTAATTTGTTTATTATTAAAAAGCATTTGGTTCTATTAAAGTTGTCTTCAAATAAGATGTCACCTATGATGATGTAAAAAAAAATCATACAAGAATTCTTGATAGATGAACCATTGAAATATAATTATTGAACAAATTTCTAAATATAAAAATCTAAAGAGCTATGAAACATAAGACAAATGTTCATCAAAGGCATCTGCTAATGTTGTGGAAGATCCCCTGAAAACAATACAAAAAAGAAGAAAGATTCCCTATAGAAAATAAAATTTTCTCCCAATGCCCTTCCAGGGAACTTTTAGTCTCTGTTCACAGTAACCCCTGAAATCCTACAGCATGTTTCTGTACAACTCATTTAGCAGTTAATACATTTTACTTTAAAAAGGTAAAATCATGACATTGTGGATCAGAAAGACCTGGATTTAAGGTTCACCTCTGGCACATACTAGCTGTAGGACTTTGGGCAAATTGCTTAAATCTCTCAGTGCTACCAGACAACTATCTATGACTGCAAGTTGAAGAGTAGATATTGATCTTAATTGGTAGGAGAGTTTTTCCCAGCAATATTCCTTATGCCAGTGAAATTTCAGAGTAGTTTGCATATTTGACCTTGTATTTTTATCTTGTCATATGTGTCCTGTAACACAACAGACTATAAGAGTCTGGAACTATCTTAGATCAACTGGTATCTTTATATTCTCCATTCCATATAACCAGTGTTCAACAAATGACAATAGTTGTTATGATAATGAAAATGCAAATGATGACAATGTGTGAAAATGATAGGTACTAAAGAGAAAAATAAGAGACTTTACTTAATTTAGGTCCTTATTAGGACAATAAGAACAAATACTCCCACTACTAGTATAAAATATAACCCTTGTGCAATTATAATTCTCAGTCTTTTCACAGAGAATATAGGGAAGTGCATTAGAGCCTTCTGTGGATATTTCACAGAAAACAATGCTATTGTCTACCCGTTGTCCTTGACTCTTTCCACATTACTAGACAATCTCCTTCATACTAATAAATCTGTCCTGTCTCAACAAAAGTTATTATGAATATTGTTAAATGTTGAAACCTCAGTTAAGCCTAATCTAACTAACCAAGATTATCCATTCATTAATTATGATTTTTCTTATTTTTAGCAGGAAGAAAAAAATCACTAAAAAAGCAAATTCTCAAATCAACATCCAGGATAGATCCTAGGCTTACCTAAATATCCAGAAGAAACTCTTAATGTCAGAACAAACTCTTAATGTCTTCCAAGTCTATTTGTTTAAGACTGAGAACTAATGAACAGGCTGATGATCATCTGCAAGATGTTGAAATATAAAGGTTTGCATTATGTTTTGCTATATTCTATTCACTAAAGCACAAAAATATACCAATACAATTCACAAAGTTTAACAAAGAATTTTCAGCTATAGCTGGAATTTGATGTATGCCCAGACCACTTAAAATGAAGGCACTCAAATGGAAGACCTGCTTCTGTTAGCACTCTCCCTCCTTCCCTTTTCCCTCTTTTCCTCTCCTTTCCCTCCCTCCCTCTCATTTCTTCTGTCCCTTCCTCCTTCCATGTCTCTTTCTCTCTCCTCCTCCTTTCCCTTCTTCTTTTCTCTCTTTCCTTTTCTCTCTTCCTTCTCCTCTCTCCCCTTTCCCCAGGCTTGGGCCTTTGCTTTTGTCTTTTTTATCCTTCACAATTATACTTGCAAGATTGGAATCCCAGACCTAGGAGCTCAAGTCATGGAGACATTGGAGTCCAAATTCCAAGCCAAATATTGCATCCATTAGGAAAGCCCTGAGAATTCAGGCCCTGGGATTTCAAGAAAAAGTACTTTGGTGGAACTAATACTATACAGAAACTGAGCTACCCTTTGAGCCTAATTACCTTCTATTCCTCTGAGAATGAAATGGTATATGGTAAATTATGCCACTGAGGTGTTGGAAAGAAATGTTTGTTGTGGCTGTACCTATGAAAGAAATATCCATTTGCTAAAAATAGTCTGATTGTTAAATTAGGCTCCTTGAAACTCTAAAATTTGGGAAACACTATTGGTGGGAACTTATGCCTATGACAGAGAGAGAATTGTAAATCTGATATGTGTGAACTTTTGGAAATGAAAGTCAGAGTAATCACTGTTCCATATGTCATTTAAAAATTTTTTTAATTAGCCAGAACAATCCAATTCTCCAATAATTCCAGTTAATCAGGATCTAGTATATTTGTTTGGGGATTGTATTCTAAGCTTGTTACCATGATCTGCCTCACAACTTAAGCAGTAAAAGGGAAGGATATGACTACTATGGAGAGACTAATCAAAACTGTTTCAGAAGAAATCAGTGGGATTCTTCTTATAGTTCATTTCACAGACATTGCAACCCTTAGGGCTTCAAGTAAAATCAAAACTCCAAAGGAAACTTTACTGGTGTGAAACCACTTTAACCAGCCCACAGAGGAAAATAGTATCAAAGCTAATTCAGTATTATATACTCTAAGACATGCCTCCCACAGTCTAAGTGAAAAAAAAATTTTTAATTCTAAAGATTTTTAGCAAGTCTTTAAATTACTCATAAACCTATTCTAAATTGAGATCCCAGTAATTTTTCTGTAATTCCCTCACTTATATTTATGCTAATGTCCTTACTAATACATTTAAACTCATCCCCAAAGAGTTAACAATTAACAAGGAGACAGTAGAAATTATGGAAGAAAGAACTGTTATTAGTGTCAGAAAATCTCTGTTGTATTCCAACTCTGACAATTACTAGCTGTGTGACCAGGTATGAATCACTTAACCTCTCTGCAACTAAAATTATTTATCTGTGAAATGGGAATAATAATTTCACTGTAAGAAAACTAGCAATTATTATATTGGAAGAAATTAATAATGACAGAAAAAATATAGAGCAAAGGTATTAGGTCAGAGGACACCAACTCCATTTGACCTTTTTAGTTCAGTCTCATGTTGTTTTGCATGGTAACTAAAGGTATAAGAGAAATTGAAAAGAACATTGGCACCATAGTTCCACATAACTCCTTTGCAGTTTTGATAAATGAAGTGTTGAAAGGACATGGATTGAAATGAATTTTATAACTCCAACTTGGATAGAAAACTGGGATCAAACAACCAGTGCCCAGCAAGAAGAAAAGTTGTTCAAGAGACAAAACTTAAAAAAAATTAGATGGTGGAAAAAGCCTAGCTAGCTAGCTGGCTAAGTCTGACAGCCGTCATCTGACTGAGATTCACAAAAGATCTAATGTTAGCTTCAGTGGTTAGCAAGTTAGTTTTCACTGCCTACAAATTTCATCAGTTCCCTCTGTGCCCCATGGCAGAGATGGGAATTTTGGCACTTAGATTATCTAGATTTCTAAGAGGAAGAGAAGGGGAAAGAAAGGGGAATGATGTTATACATTTACCTACAACATGCCAGGCACTGAGCAAAGCACTTCACAAATATCTCATTTTACCCTCACAAAAAACCTGGGAGTTAATTACTATTATCATCCCTGTTTTAGAGTAAATATATGTTGCTTGCCCCATGTCACATGCTAGTAAATATCAGTGGTAGGATTTGAAGTCAGGTCTTACTGATCTAGACCCAGCTTTCTCTCCACAGAGCCATCAAGCTACCTACAGATGTATAAAGACGCCTCATTGGTTTTTAATCATATCTAGTATAGCATGTTTGCAGACTATTGAACTTTTTAAAAACTATTTCTTTATCTATTACTTTATTACTTATTAATAAAATACAGTTAGCTAGCACAGTTCCTGGTACATAATAAATACTGCTGATTGATTAACTGATTTATTGCTTTCTTCACAATGACTTTATGAAATAGATCAAAGTAAGGTGAAGTATTGCCTATCAGGGAAGAAACCAAACTTAAGTCCTGCAGATGATAGCAGAGAGAAGCAGCAGCATCTTTGGAAAGGTACAGTGAAGGTCAGTAGCTGTGGAGCTGTCCAACTGGGAAGGAATTCAACAAAGAGCAGCACAGCCTAGAAAAGAGAACAGCAGAGAAAAGTACCTCAAGAGAGAAAGCAAATAATTTGATGACATCATCAGAAGATATCTGCAATTCTGCAACAATAAAAGCATGAGTCCTTGCTATAGCTGTATCCCAGACTTGTGTGTGTCATATTGTCTCTTTTAGTATCCTCAGCATGTAGCACTATACCTAGCACATACAGGTGTTTAATGAATGTTTATGGATGAGTTGATTGTATGTTGCTTTGTTTATATTCAGTAGAAACATCTTTTCTTTTCATGTGTCTCATACTTTCACTAGTGATTCAATAGATGATGGAAGAGTGTGCCCCTAAGAGTATAAAGGAAAATATTTCTTATCACTTATCTTGCCATGCTGTTTAATTAAACATCTTTGATTACTTCATATCATTTGATCTTCACAATAATGTTATTCTATATGGTAGATACTGCTATTATCCATGTTTTACAGTTTAAAAATTGAGATGGAAGTTAAGGAAATTAAGGAAACAAAAGCTTAGTGACTTACAAAGTTAGACAACTAGTGTCTGAGACAAAATTTGAATTCAAATCTTCCTGATTCCAGACCTAAGGTTCTATCTCCAATACCATCTGGCAATACACATAAGATAATATTTGGAGAAGGGGGGGGATTATATTGTTGGTTTTTTGCAAGGCAATTAGCATTAAGTGACTTGCTCAAGATCATACAGCTAGTGACTATTAAGTGTCTGAGGTTGGATTTCAACCCGGAGGAGCCATTACTCTATCCACTGCACTATCTAGCTGCTCCCACAAGATAATATTTGTAAAGCATTTAGCAAAGTACCTGGCATATAATAGCCAATATATAAATCTTTATTCTCTTCTCATATCCCTTCTCCCTTCGTTTTGAACTGTCTTCTAATTAGATTTTTTTAAAGCTCGTGGGTAAGGGTTCATGAGCTATGGTTTTGAGTAGATACTTATCATAAAACATTCCTCCAATCTTGGTTAGCATTCAGAGGTACCCTGAGTATGATATTGCAAAGGAAAACAGTGTTTCTTTAATTTATAAGTATTATATAGGGGCAGCTAGGTGGCGCAGTGGTTAGAGCACCAGCCCTGAAGTCAGGAGAACCTGAGTTCAAATCTGGTCTCAGACACTTAACATTCCCTAGCTGTGTGACCCTGGGCAAGTCACTTAACCCCAATTGCCTCAGCAAAAAGCAAAAAAAAATAATAATAATAAAATAAAAAATAAGTATTATATAAATGTGAACCACTACTATTTTTATTTCTCCTTAACAAGTGTGAGAAAAGGCAAAAACCTTATTTTCTATTCCAAAGATAAACAAAAACATTTTCCCTTCTAATTTATGAAAACTTCAGTAAAAGAAAAAGAATTGTTGACAATTATAGCATGTTTGAACAGGAGGCTAAAATGTGAATTTACTTCTGCACAAAATGTTCCCTGTGTCAATTTTTTTATAAATGTTTTAGGAGACACATCATAAATGTTTGAGAAGCTATCATGTGCCAAAAACCAGAAAGCATATCAACAGGAATGCAATCAATCTAAGCATCACTCTCTTTCAGTAAGTCCCCATCAATGACTCTTCAATCATTCTATCATGGTGCCACCAATCATCTATGAGCTTTGGAGTCATGAGTGACATCTTACCCTCACAAGATTGACAACAACTCAGTGCCATCACAGTCATGACTAAACTGTCCAGAAACAAATGAACTCATATGAGATTTAATGCAAGAAGGGATCTTAGAATTCATCTAGTCCAAGTCCCATATTTTACAGATGAAGAAACAAATAAACTGAGTTGAGTGAATTGTCTAAGGTCACACAATTAGTTAGGAGCAGAACAAAGATTCAAAGTCAGGACCATGACTTCAAACTCGGGATTCCTTCAATTGCATCATTCTTCCTCTCTTCAGCAGTGCAACAGCAAGAAACACTACTTATTCTCTGCAGCTACAGTCATGCTCATAGACTCTCCTCCCACCCAGAAATAGCCATACTATTATTGTAGCTATAAAATCCATCTTGAAGACTTTCCCTGTACTGGTCATTTTTTACATGCTTGGAACTCTCTCTTTCATCTCCACTTCCTGGCTTGTCTATTTTTTCAAAGATCAACTCAACTCTCACCTGCTGTAAGACATTATTCTCAGTCCTCCTCGAAGCAGAGGCTTCCCTCTGTGATTACCTTCAGCTTACCCTGTATTTATTCTGTTTATACATAGTTATTTCATGCTGTCTCTTTCCATTAAAATGTGATTTCTTTTAAAATGAGGATTGTTTTTTGCCTTTCTTTGTATCTTCATCACTTAGCACAGTGCCTGACATGTAGAAGGAACTTAATAAGTGCTTCTCTTAATTAATGAAACTAAGATGTTATTTCCAGGGTCACAGCTCTGCAAATAGAACTAGAGAACTCATGTCAGACTCATTCTTCTTAGAAACCCTACCCCTACCATATTTGATGATTCACTCCACACTCTCAGAGTTGTGAATGTATATTTCCTTCTGTTCCTAATATGATGATCTAAAGAAAGCATGGCTTGTCCTTTATAAGACCAATGGAACAGGATCTCTGTGGTGATGGGGTCAAGGGTAGGTATGTGTGTATGTGTCTGCACTGGGCAGGAAAGATCAAGGTGTGGATCTGGATCTGGGAAATAGCATGTTATAGAGAAAGAACTGTATTTGGAATGAGAACACATCTGGGTTTAAACCCCAGATCACTTACTAGACATATGGCCTTGAGCAAATAGAAACAAATTTCAAATTATAGGGTAGACTCATTTCTAAAAGTGTGATTTTGAATCTCTGTCTGCATCTAAAAGAAGAGGAAGTTGCTAAGGAAGAAGTAAGTACCCTCACAATTATTAATGGTATAACTATATTGGTGATTTTGAATCAAAGGCTACTGGAGTTATACAGAATATTTCTGATATTCAATAACAATAGAAACTAAATTCAAATAACCTTTTTAACATGCAATAATTTCACATAACTATGTTAACATTACTCAAGTTTCACTAGCCCTCAATTTTCATTATTTTCTTTGGTGCTCTTTGACAGAGATGGATTTTTCAGCATATTCTTGTTCTGAGGTAATCGAGACCTAAAAGCATGTGAAGATGCATCAGCCATTCTTAATCATGCTTTGTGCAATATGTTTCTGGACCTTTAAGATTTTAAATATATTCCTCATCTATTACTTGATCTATTACTAAGTTAACAACAATATTTATTAAGTATTTATTATGTTATAGTTAGGATGCTAAACCCTGGGAATACAATTACAAGCAGAAAGGAAGGTAGACACTTCCTTTTAAGAACTTGCATTCTAATAAGAAAAGGCAACACATAAAAAGCTGACAAGTTAGGGGAGGTGAGAAGAAATATTCTGTGGTAACTTGGTAAAGAAAGTCTGAAGACTAATCAGGAGGAGTTCAGCCTGTGAGGAATGAAGACATGGCTGGCCTCCTTAAATGGAGTTTGGGGAGCCCATCAGAGCACAAGACCAGAGAGGCAGAGAGTAAGTATTTCAGTACCTATCACCATGTCCGTGGTAGGCACTTAAAATGCCTGTTGAGTGTTATATTCCTCATAGTAGTCTATTGAAATAGAAGTAGACTCAAAATCATTATTTTCCTTTTTTATTCCAACCAAAAAAAGAGTATAATATATGTTATTTTTGTACCTCTATTGACTATGGAGAACAGTTGCCTCATAAATATAACTTTATATTCAATATGTGATCACCAGATAGTTGGGTATACAAGTAATAAAATGAGAGTAACTCAGATAATAGGAGAACTCCATATGTAAGGAGATAAGCCAAATGAGAAAGAAAGAAACTGTCTAGGAATAAAAAAAAAGTTTAACAAGCTATTTGGAAGAGAAAGGAAAGAGCTAGACTTTTATGAAGAAAGGAATATGGCTCAGTGGAGAGAGCACCAACCCAGATATCAGGAGGACCTGAATTCAAATCTGGACTCAGACACTTAACACTTACTAGTTGTGTGACCCTGAGCAAGTCACTTAACCCCAATTGCCTCGAAAGAAAGAAAGAAAGAAAGAAAGAAAGAAAGAAAGAAAGAAAGAAAGAAAGAAAGAAAGAAAGAAAGAAAGAA
>JAJPUD010000855.1:503298-527557 GCA_023553655.1 Myrmecobius fasciatus | reverse complement strand
GAAAGAAAGAAAGAAAGAAAGAAAGAAAGAAAGAAAGAAAGAAAGAATCACATTGTGAAAGTTCATCTAGACCACTATGGCTAGGTAGCCAAAGAAATATCAGCATGTTAGGCATTATAATTCCAACTTTACAGATGAAAAAACAGAGATTTAAGAGTTTAAGTGAAACCTTCCATGGTGTCAAATACCTTATTAAGTAGCATATCAAATGTAGAACTAGAGAGGATGAAGCAGATTGAGATTTCAAGGCATTTCTGATAAAAGCCTACACACCAAGATTCTATCCAAGACTCTTCTAGAAAAGAACTTGTTTCTGTGAAGATCACAGGCAGAAAGAAATAATTTTACAGTATTACACTAAATTGTGTCCTCCACCGAAAGCTCCTTAAGAACTGGGATCAGTTCTTATTTCTTTGTATTAATGCCCCTCTCCTACCCTATTGACCCCCACAACGCCTTGCCATAGCATAAACTGAATAACATTAGAGTGAATTCAACTTTTTGCATTCTAACTATTGTTTTGCATTCTGTTAGTTCAGTTTAAAAGAGGAATATCAAACAAGTATAAGGGATAAAGCTTTATTCCCCAAGGTTGCAGTTTGAATATATGAACCAATTTTAATTTTTTAAGGATCAATAAGAAACACAGGAAAATTTTTTTCAGGGCATCCCTAATGTTTCATCAGAGATACTTATTTAATAGATGAAACATCTTAGATCCAAAACGATTGTGACATATTCAAGGTCATATATATGATTAATGGCAGAACCAGGAATCAAACTCATCTCTCTTCTATTTTTCCTGAATTATGGTGTGCTTCTTTACCTACTTTTACCTCTCTTTGAGGTAAGTCATGGCTTCAGTCCCTTGCTCCTTTCCAACAACTCTAGAAATATAAACATAAACATTCTATCTTGATATCTTGATAAATATTTCTCCTCTTCAGATCAACTACTTTTCATATTTTCTGCTATATTCCATCAAACTCATGTTCTTTTATTGCAAAATGTTATTTTTTCTTTCTCTAAATGAACCTCAAGATGACAAATCTACTGAAATTTAAATAAATAACTTATTTAAATAAATATCTTCATGAGGTCAGCATTATGAGTATTATTATCCTCACATTACATATAAGAAAATTAAGGTTTACAAAGAGTTTTAGTGAAGCCACCCATGATGTCACATAGCTTATAAGTTGTATTACCAAGTGTAAAATACTGATCTTCTGATTTCTAGATTGGGGAGAAGAGAGGAAGGGTGATGAGGACAGAGGAAGGAAGGAAGCAATGAAGATGGAAACCAAAGCTGCAAACCAAGATTCAAAGCCATTTAAATTTTTCCTTTAGACCATTTTCTGGGCATACATTGGTTGGCTTTTATGAACACATATGTTTGAAGGCTAATCATTTAATATTTATGTCCTTAGGATAAACAGCCTAAATGTTTCCAAGAATAACATTATCTATTTTCATTAAGAGGTAGAAGTGAAGTGAATTGCAATATCTCAGATGTGGGAAAAATCTACTTATATACCTTGGAATGAAGTTGTTAAGGTACCTCCACAGCCCATATGTGGGAAATCACTTTTAGGATAAGAACATCAACCTTAACCAAATTCCTTTTTTTGCACTGAACATGAGTACTGATCACTGAAAGGCAGAAAATGCCAGAGAAAATTCTTCTTCTCCTACCCTTTTCCTCATCCACTCAATTGATATTTTCAAGGTTGATCATTTCTTTATTGAAAAAGAAGTGTGTTCACTTGAAAAGTTTCTTCATTATATTCAAAATAGTCCCAGATCAGTACAGAAGAACCTACAGAACCACTTTAGTTAAACCTCTGGTACCTGCAGAAGTTAGAATGAGAAGAAGAAATAATAGAATGCCTCATTTATTTAAATAAGAGACTTTATTCATGAATCTGTTTGTTGCATTTTTGACAAACAAACAGAGCGTCCCTTTGTGAATTGTGAAAGTAACAATAATAGTAATATGCCAAGTACACTCCATAGAGTGGCCTGCAGGGGTCAGTATCACATTTTGCTGCTGCTTCTCCAAGAATTCAATCTCCTTAGAAGTCAAATAAGACTAGTACCTAGCTAGCATGGATTGGAGTGCTTGCTACATTTTATTCAGTACTATTTAAGAATATGACAAAGTAGTTAATTTATCGTATTAGGATCTTACCATTCTTTGGTAAATTCTCTTTTATTTAAAAATTTACTTGTATTTTCATGGGATTTTTTTTACACAGTCTTTTCATAACTGGGAAGAACAGAAATTTTTATTAATATCACAGAACTACTGAACACACATCATAATGATACATTTTTAATTTATTGCTACAAAGCCTAATCTATTTTTTAAAGTTCTCTATTTGTAAAGGCTACCTGAAAGGACAAATGACTTAAGTGCAATCCAATTTTGAGAAAAGGTTGATTCCTAAAGATCTGTTAAGGAATCTATTAACCTTATAATTCAATGACTTTTTTCCCTTTGGAAATATGTGTATACACACACACACACACACACACACACACACACACAAACACACACACACATATATATATATGTATGTATGTACACATAGTTTACACTCATAAATATATATGTGTATATATACATATTATATATATATGTATATATATATAACCAGTATATATGGGGAACAAAATTCCCCACAAGAGGAAAAACTATCATTTCTAAACTTTTTGTTTGATTTTTAAAATATAATCTATAATATATATAATCTATAGTTTAATTACACATCATATATCATATATTATAGATAATATATTATAATATATGTTGCATAATTATGTTGTAATTGTGTAATATAATATTCTTCAATATTATCTATTATTAAAGATACTTCATTAATCTTTGCAACAAAAGGAACACCTTTCTAAGTGAATATCAAGTGAATCTCCCTCGGGACTGATTTCATTTAACATTTGAGGAAGCAGATTGGCAATCAGTGAGAGTTTTAAAATATTTGCCAATCTATAAGTATATTTCATAAATTATATGAATTTTGAGGGATGTTAAAGATCATCCAATCCAAGACTCTTATTTTACACATGAGGACACTGAGATTCAGAAAGAAAAAGTGCCACCAAAGATAAAAACAATCTGCTGCTGAATAATCAGACTAAAGCTCCTGGCTGTCATTCACAAAAATGCTTTATTCACTTCACCACCCTGCCTTGCCTCAAGAAAACCATGATCATAATTCAAAGAATCTAGGCAAGTTCATGCTATAAGCTCAATTTGTGAAAGAAAAGTCATATCAATTTTGTAATTTCCATTTATGTCTATTAAAGCTCTAAATATTCACACATTCTTGTGCTAGGCCTAATCACAATACTGGCACCCTATAGCTAACATCTCCCAGAGAAGCTCAAAGCACCTGCAATTTATTTTACAGTTGGTTAATGGTTCCATTTTGCAGGCATAAAAAGTTAGACACAGAGAAAGTAACTGAAGTGCCAACATGGTTCTCTTTTTTAATGCTTTCTGTGAATATTTCCCTGCATTTTGTTTTCCTTCTTAGGTTTTTTTTTCTCTCTTTCTAGATCTGATGTTTCTTGTGCAGTAAGATAACTGTATAGATATGTATACATATATTGGATTTGTCAAATAATTTAACGTATTTAGCATGTATTAGATTACCTGTATCTAGGGGTGGGGGTGGGGGAAGGAGGGGAAAAGCTTGGAACAAAACAAAAAGTTTTGCAAAGGTCAATGTAGAAAAATCACTCATATGTTTTGTAAATAAAAAGCTTTTAATAAAAAAAAATAAAAAATAAAAATCAACTGCCTCATTTTTCAGTTCTTTTACTAGTTTTAACTTTCTCTTATTCATTATTATCTATACTCTTTTCAACTCCTGTCAAATCTTCCTTATCCCCAAAAAATACATACTAATAAAAAATTGTTGTATCTATCTAATCCAGTATTTTTCTTGTACATTTTCTCACTCAATAACACAAAAGCGCATTGTTAGATATATTTGTCTGTTACAGACCCACAAAGAAAATTCAATATTGTTCCTAAGAAGTATTAAATCCCATGAGATCCACATGTCTCCTACCACATACAATAGCTGTCAAGTGATATTCCTTCTTTCTCAATTGAAACTGTTGTTTTGTCCTTCCTTCTTGAAGAGGACCATGACATCAGGGAGGTGATGCTATGACAAGCAAATAAATTGGATTTAAGTGAGGGAAGACTGTGTAAAGTCAACTGCCTCACTGTCCCCTCCAGAGTCATCTGTGTCCAGTGACAAGATATAGATCAAAATGACTGGAAATGGCCCTCAATATCTTGAATCTCAACCCTACCTTGAGCCTTCAATGAAAAACTTCTTCCAATTATAAAAGGTCTCAAATGTACTTTCATGATTGTGCCAGATAATAATCATTTTTTTACACCACTTCTCTCACAATGACTCTATGAAATATTAGGAGAAGTTTTATTCTCCTCATTTTATTAATGACCAATCGGAGATATTGTCATTTGTTCATAGTCTGACAAGAGTCAGAACAAGAATTTGAACTCAAGTCTTCTATCTCCAAATGCAGTGCTCTTTCCAGACCATTTTTCTTGATTTGACTTATTTTCTCTCAGTATTGTCACCCAGAATTAGAGATCCATAACAATTACTAACTGAGTAACCAGAGGCAATCCAATGGATCGCTCAACACCATAATCCAACCATAGGGGTTAAGCAGAATTAACATTGGAAAGGTGATCTGTGTAATTATAGAGAAAAGTAGACATAACAATATCTGTTATAGTTACTCTCAATAGGACTGACAAATACCTGTTGTTTTTAGGGTTGTATGTTGGGTTGAGATGCAAAATATGAACTTAATGAAACCTACTCTTATGCAAGCATTTGTGATGTTTATTAGTTTCAATGGAGAGAAAGAGAGGAAATATCACTTGAAAGTCATTTCATGGGATAGAAGGCGTGTGGATCTCTTGGGATTCAATACTTCTTAGGAACAATATTGGGCTTGCTTTGTGGGTCTGTAACAGACAAACAGATCTGACCTGTTGTATTTACTCTTAATAAGATTGGCAGGAGTACCAAATGAAATAATGAATATGAAGTGCTCTAAAATGTCAGCTATTATGAATTCCCACTCAACTTCATTCACTTTCAATCACATCCATAAGATCTAGTGAATTTCCTATAGCTAGAAAGAAATGTGCAAACTTGAACCATAGGCAACAGAGACAGCTAGGTGGTTCAGTAGATAACATATTCTGCCTGGAATCAGGAAGAATTTAGTTCAAATCCAATCTAAGACACTTTCTATTTGCATGACCTTGGTCAAGTGACTTTGCCTAAGTTTCCTCCACTATAAAATGAGGACAATAATAGCACCTACTTCCCAGAGTTTGCTGTGAGGTTAAAATGACATAATGTTTATAAAAATCTTTGCATAGCTTAAAATATCATATAAACACAATTATTTATATGATTGTGCATCTGGTGTGGAATTGGATTGCTTAAGATTCCTTCTAGCTCTAAGATTTTCTTATAGAGTATTTGTGTTGGTACTATAAAGCACCAGTCATAGCAGATGCTTTATAAATCAAAATGCTGAAAATTTCAACAGCTGACAGGTCACTCACCTGTTCTCTATGTCTCATCCAGCATGGTTTATAAACCTCAGTAGTGCCTCTCAACAAGCCTGAATTAAATCACCTGAGCAAGGTGACTATTATCCTCCCTCACTTTCATTTAAAGAATTTTTCATGAATCCCTGGTTCTTCCCATGCTTGAATGTTTTTGAAGAACACTGTTCCCAAGATTTGTTAATATGTTTCTAATTCTTCACTCAGTCACTATTTAGGCTTTGAGATATGTCTGGTATTATCCTGCTGATGGTGGATTTTTAAAATAAAAAAGCAGAGATCACAGTGTTTCTGAAAAAGCTAGACATCTGCCATTGACCTCCATCAGTTAAATTGTTATATTCTTCACTGTTTTGTATGGTAGAGTTTGTCTGGACCACTTGTCATCACATAAAAAATAGCTTTGAGAAGTATAAAAAATATAATACTATACTTTAGAATTTTTCTAAGTGATGGAAAAGTTGAACCACATAAAATAGATGAATCAGTATTAATCCATTCTTCTGTACATATCAATACCAAAATACTGGGGTTAAGCAGGATTAATGTTAGAAGGACTGTCTCTGTGAGTAGAGTAAAATTTAGCCTAAAATGAAAAAGATCATGGAAAAAAGAAAAGGACTTATTGATCCAAGGATATTTTTATACCAAAGAGCTGGAAATCAAGCAAACCAGCACTGATCAGTGATCTAGTAGGGGCAGTGTAATGCAGGGCCAAAGACCAATGAAATTAGAGTCAGAGAACTTCTGTTACAATTTTAACTCTTACTCTTTAAGTCATCTGGGGAGATAGCATAGAGTTCTAGCCCTCAAGTTCAGATCCACTCTTGAACACTTGCTATGTGACTCAAGACAAGTTAGTTAACCATTCTGTGCTTTAGTTTCCTTAGCTGTAAAAATAGCAATAGCAGAATTGTTGTGAGGCTAGAATGAAATAATATTTGTAAAGTGCTTTGAAAACCTTAAAGCACCAAATAAATGCTAGCTATTACAATCATTGTTGTCCAAGCCACAGTGAGCTAAACAGTTAGGATTCAAAACCAATTATTTTCATTGCAATCACAATTTTTTTCTACTAAACCAAACTGCCTGTTTCATAGGATTAGGCATAAGGGTCAAACCTGTGATTTTCCTGGAAAATGGAGCTCCCTTGTTTAGAAATTCCCTCTACCAATGCGGATTAGTCCTTGCTCTACAATTGTATTTAAGAGTTCACTGAAAGGTTAAATGACTTATCCAAGTTTGCACAAACAAAAAGTGAGAGGGAGGATTCAAACTCAGATCATCCAGACTCCCAAATCAACTCTATCTTCCATGACATGTGGCTTATCACCATTTTTGTAAAGAATGTAATATGCTCTATTATGTTTTTTCTTCTAAATATTAAGCCTGAGACTCCAATTTTAATAAAACTATAAGATTTTATTAGAGTATCAGAATCCATCTAATCTAACTGAGTCTTAAAGAAAAATTCCCAATTGAGGGTAATGTCTTGGAATACTTTACTTTTTGTCCTAAATGTTTTTCATTTCTGATTTCTTGACATATAACTCTGAAAAGGAGGATTCTGGAAAGATGGCAGAGTAGATTGGTAAATTTCAGGCTCTCTAGATTTCCCCCACAGAGAGGACAAATTTAAGCCTCAGAGAGAACACAAACTGGCAAAAAATCAAGAAGATTTAGGGCAAAGCAGGGGTCCTTCTGGTATGACCCAACAAATATCTGAAAAAGACCCCAAGACAAGATTAACCTGTATGAAGTGCAGAGTCTTCTCAGCTAGCTCTGCTGAAACACCAAGCAAGGACTCCTTGGGCTGATTGGGTACGGCCAAAGTCTCAATAGGAATTACAGATTCTTTCACCTTCTGGACTATTTGTTGAGTTGGGGTTTGAGTCTGGGAAGATTGAGTGAATCTGGGCTGGTTGGGAATCCAGCTGTGCTGCTGATACAGTACTCTGGGCAAGAAGGAATCAGCTCCAGATGAGTGCAGAGGCAACAGGGCAGGGACACTGGTTGCGGGCACTAGCAGGAGTGTGGAGCATTTGGTTTGAGGTCCCAAGTCAGAAGGAAGAGCTGAAAAGAAGTTTGAGGCACCATCTCCCCCACCTCATGATTAGAGATATTTACAGTAATACCTCTTATTAAAAAAAATGAATTGGCAAAAAAGAACCCCATCATTGAAACATACTATGGGAACAGGGAAGAGACCAGGTTTAACTTTAGAGGAGGACACTTTAATTAAAAATAAAACAAAATAAAAAGCTTCTACCCTAAAGAGTAATGTGAAATGTCTCCATGCCTAGAGAAAATTTATAGAACTCCAAAAAAAAAATTTAAAAATCAAATCAGAGGCATTGAAAAAAAAAAACTAAAAAAAAAAACCGAAAACTATCTAAGAACAATAAGATTATGAAAAAAAAAAGTTAACCAACTGAAAAAAAAAAAAGGTAGAGTCTCAAAGATGAAAAAAATTCTTTGAAAATTAGAATTGGGCAAAGGCAAGCCAGCAAAGCTATGAGAGACCAAGAAATAACAAAACATTATAAAGAATGAGAAGATAGAACAGAATGTGAAACATAAGAAAAATGACAGATCTGGAGAACACATCAAGAAGAAAAAATATAATAATAACTGGTCTGCAAGAACATTGTGACCAAAAAGAGAACTTTGCAGGAAATAATCCAAGAAAATTGTCCTGCAATGATAGAACATGAGAGGAAAATAGAAATAGAAAAAAATCCACTGATCACCCCTTCAAAGAGATCCTTTGTGGAAAATATGTAGGAATCTTATTGCCAAATTTTGAAACCCCCAAAACAAAGAAAAAATTTTGCAAAAAACAAGAAAAAAAATTCAAGTACACTGGAGCTATAAGAATCTTATGTATTCTCCAGATTATATCTACCAGAATCATATCTACCAGCAATCAAAAGAACTAGGCCTGTGGCAAAAAATATCATATCCAACAAAAATATCTATAATTTTACATAAGAAAAGATGGACATTCAATGAACTTGCAGATTTTTCAGACTTTTCATCAACCAAACTCAAACTTAACAGAAAATTTAACTTATAAGAATCAATATTAAAGATCAATTTTAAAGAACTCAATATGGACAAACTGTTTAAACACAGGCAAATTGTTCATATTTTCTCTACATGGGAAGTGTATACTATATGTTTAAGATTCACATCAATAATAAAGTAGCTCAAAAGAAAGATTGGCAAAGTTAGGGTAAAAATAGTAAGCATGTTATACAAATGAGATGCAGAGGAATGAATGGGACAAACTGAGTGAAGACCTCTCATAAGGATGTGGCTTTGGCCCTAACTGTGACTTGAGACTTTGCAATAATAAGTTGAGCTATAGCTAAAAAGCTGCAGGTATTTGTCTTGGATGAACATTTCCCCTCCTGTTCCCCCCCACTTCTTAATTAGCATTTAATATTTGATGGGTAAAGAGTCTGTTATTTATTAGTATTCTTTTCTGAGATAGATTTACATGTTTAGAGTCTGGACTCCCCCAGACAATGGGAGAAAAGGTCAGGGGGGCTTCTGTATTAGGGTCTATATTATCTTGTGTTTTTCAGTTTGTAGTTTGCACTTCTCTACTGACACCTTGTCTGTTGGGAGTAGCCCTTTCTCACAACATCATAATAAATTCTTTTTTACTTTTCACCTTGAGAGTCTCTGATTTTAATTTGAGTAAGAATCACTGTCCCACTGTCTAATTTTATTGACACAGAGGTATTAGAGAGGGGAAAGGGGCTTGTAGTTCTGAAGATCTACTCACATAAGGAATGAATTCAATAGACAACATTACATATATGCCATGAAGAATATAGCACCCTCCACAATAAACAAAGAGATAAGGGGAGGTTTGAGTAGATGGGGAAGCAAAAGGTGAGAAAAGAAGACAAGGGAAGGATCTTTAGGAGGGGAGAGATTAAGTAATAGTAAGGCAAGTTTTGAAGCAAAATTTAAGCAAAGAGCAGGGAAAGGAAAGAAATGTGTATGTTGGGGGTGTTGTATATATGTATATATCTACATATGTATACATAAACACATCTTTTCTTAACTGTAACTTGCTTGGTGTTGGCGGAGGGATGAAAGGGAGAAAAAAAATAAATAAGATGCACAACAGAGAACCAAAGAACAAATTACAAGGAAGTAAAGAAAAAATGGATATTCATGAATATAATTTCTTCCACTCATATATATATATATACATATAAAGTATATATATATATATATATATACATATAAAGTATATATATATATACTTTCCTGATCTGGTAATTTATTGTTATATATTTTGAATCCTCCCTGATATTCTGCTGGGCACATGACCATGTTCTCTTTTGTTTTGCTTTATTTTGTTTTCCATTCCTTTTCTGCTTTTCTTTTTTTTTCTTATTCTGTTTTTTCAATCAAAATTAATTTTTAGAAAAGAAATATAGTTCTGAAAATACAGGCTTTTAAAAGCTGATTTTGTTTTAAATGAAGCTATTTGCCCTACCTTAAAACCCAAATCACTCTGGTTTTCAATAAATGGCCAATAGTAGTCCCAACTCGAGCCTGAAATGCTGGAATTAAATTATGAGTAGGGAAGAACTGGTGACAAGACAAAGGTCAAGATAATTAGTAATGACCCAGGATATAGTGAATAACCAGAGCCTTTTTAAATTAAGCTCTTTATGAGACCTGGAAAGACTTACATGAACTGATGCTGGATAAAGTGAGCAGAACCAGGAGAACATTATATATAGTCACAACAAGATCTCTTCTCAACAATGTGGTGATTCAAGGAAATTCTAATAGACTTGGGATGGAAAATGTCATCCACATCCAAAAATGAATGTGAATCAAAGCATAGTATTTTCACTTTTTAATTGTTGTTCTTATTTGTTTGCTTGGAGAGGAGGGAAGGGAGAAAAGAGGAAGAAAAATTTGTAATACAAAGTTTTGCAAAGGTGAATGTTGAAAATTATCTTTACATGTATTTGTAAAAATAAAATGATATTTAAAAATTAATTAGCATCTTTCTGGGTAGCTAGGTGGTTCAGTGGATAAGCATTAGCACTGGAGTCAGGAAGATCTGAGTTCAAATGTGGTCTCACACATGTACAAATTGTTTGACCCTGTCCAAAATACTTGCCCAGATTGTCACCTAATAATAATAATTAATTAAGGTCTTTCCTAGATATCAGTTTATCTGAGACCATGCCCAGTCAATGACTAAAACCTGAGTAAGAGTTGAGATAATAGATGGCTTAATTTTCCAACACAAAGATTATCAGTCTGGGAGGGAAGAACCCTCTGGTTTTCTAGTCAGAATAAAAAACAATTGCTATTTACCCTCATTTTAAGCCATCAAAACCTAAACAATGAATCACAGAAGCTTGAAGTGGGACTATTATTGACCATTTAGCAAAAGCCAGAGTGATTTGGGTTTTAAGGCAGGGCAAAATAGCCCTATGTAAAACATAATTGGCTTTTTAAAGCCTGTCTTTCCAGAGCTAGTTTTTAAGAAATCAAAAATGAAAATCACATAGGACAAAAAAGGAAATTATTCCAGATTTTTGAAAAAAAAAGAAAACTAATAATAATAAATAAATGAAGGAGGCAATGAAGGAGGAGGAGAAGGAAGATGAATAATGAAGACAATGATAAAGATGAAGACCAAGATGAAGGAAATGAAAATTTCTACTTGAATTGGCAGTTTGAATTCCCAGAGAACAACTACAATTCTCAAATAACATGATGAGTACAGCTAATAAAAAACATTCTCCTAAAAACATTCTCCTAGAGGCTTGGAGAGACTTGCATGAACTGATGCTAAGTGAAATGAGCAGAACCAGTAGATCATTATACACGGCAACAACAATACTATATGACGATCAGTTCTGATGGACATGGCTCTCTTCAACAATGAGATGTTTCAAACCAGTTCCAGTTGTTCAGTGATGAAGAAAGCCATCTACACTGAGGGAGAGGCCTGTAAGATCTGAGTGTGGACCACAACATAGCATTTAAACACTCTCTATTGATATTTGCTTACATTATGTTTTCCTTCTCAGGTTTTTTTTTTCTTGTAGATCTGATTTTTCTTGTACAGCACGATAACTGTATAAATATGTATGCACATATTCGATTTTAACATAAATAACATGTATTAGACTTCCTGCCATCTAGGGGAGGGGGAGGGAGTAGGAGGAAAGAGGGAGAAATTTGTAACAGAAAGCTTTGCAAGGGTCAATGTTGAAAAATTACCCATGCATATGTTTTGCAAATAAAGAGCTTTAATAAAAAAAAAAGAAAAAAACATTCTCCTAGTTCATCTTCCTACATATACAGCCTCCATGGGAGGAGTAAGCTTAAACTTAGACCACTGCAATTGTAATAAAGTACAGAAATATGTGTGATAAGGTTTATCTTCAAATACCTGTGTGAGAAGTCCTTTTCTCTGTGTAGAGACTTCATGAAAAATACTTATTGAAGTTGCTCATTTTTCATTCTCAGAGGATCAATAACATCCCACGGGTAGTCTTGACTTGGTTGTGAATTGGGTATGAGTGGAGCAGAACTGCAAAAAGTCATCAACCTCACTCTCTCCTCCAAAATCACTGGAGTATAGTTGATACTGAAAGAATTTCGAGAGATTTCTCTTAGCCAATGAAATCTTTATTCATGTGAAAGCATCTAGTCCTACATGGGGCTAACAAAGGGGAGAGAAAAGGGGACAGTTTATATTGGAAAATTTTGGCACTTTCCCAAGGCTCCTAATGCAACAAAGCCTTCACACAGGAACAGGATATGGAACAAGGATAAAGAAAAGATGTGGGTCTCTTTGACCTCTAAGATAGTTGCAGTATGGGAAAAAAATCTGGAAAATGAATGTTCTTTTTACTGCTTGTGCAAGGTTATGATAATAGCAACGGAAAGTACATTCCTGGAACAAAATTCAGGGCCTTATTCAGGGGCCCAAATCATCAAAGTGGCAAGAAAATGGTCAAGATGATTGGCAATGGCCCAGAATGCTAACAAATGGTCATCAATCTTTACTTGAAGACAAGGAAGAGGGTATTCATTATATATCAAAGCAACCTATTTCACTTTGAGATACCTCCAACTGTTTGGGAATATTCCCATCCATCAAACCTTAACATGCCTTTTTGTAACTTCCAATCATATCTAATTTTGTCCTCTGCTCTAGCAGAAGAATTCAACTAAAATATGTTATCCTTTAGTTAATTTTCAATAAAAGAGTAAAATAACAAGAGAAAACCCCACAAAAAAATAACACAGAAAACTCCATGGTGTCAATGGAAACATGAAGAAGAATGTGAAGATATCAGTAAAAGGAATATTATTCATATTTATTTATTTAAGTTATATATTATATCCCACTGGTAGTTCCTTAACATCAGCAACAGATTTTCATTTTTTTCTTATTTCCAGAACCTTTGAAAAAACATTGCATATAGTAGTTACTATAAAAATGCTTTTGGAATAGGTAGAATTTATGAGATCACAGATCAATTGAAGTGTCCAAGCAACCCAATATTACATAATCCTCTAGAGGATTAAAAATAACTTTCAATTATTTCACATCCAAAAAACTTGACACAGAGCCAACTTTCATTCTAACACTCACAAACTTACGTTTTCTTCCTTCCTTCCTTCCTTCCTTTAACCTTTGCCTTTAACAGTGATTCAATATGAATAAACTGTGAAAAGAGGGGGAGACAAGAGAAGAAAGAAGAAATATCAAGCACTTTCTCACAGAAATGCTAATAAACCATGAAATGGACCAGAGAGTCAGGAAGATCTAGATAATACCTATACTAAATACTCAAGCCCTGAAAAATAGCAACTGCTAACATTTATCTAACACTCTTTAGCAATCAATTATCTTCCTTGAATCTTATTTGTTTAATTACCCTGTGAGTTAGATAATACAAGCATTCCCAGGCTACATAAAAAGAAACTAAGACAATAAAGGGACTTCCAGCTATCACTGTAAGATATAGCCAATACTCAAACTCAGCTCTAGTCTCCAAATGCAGTATTCTT
Source organism: Myrmecobius fasciatus (assembly GCA_023553655.1). Taxonomy (NCBI): domain Eukaryota; kingdom Metazoa; phylum Chordata; class Mammalia; order Dasyuromorphia; family Myrmecobiidae; genus Myrmecobius; species Myrmecobius fasciatus. The sequence goes on along the minus strand of JAJPUD010000855.1, from coordinate 513,828 downwards.
AATCACTTTTCAACCTCTGATACTTATAGATTGTGGGCCTTAGGTAAAACATTTAACTTCCCTAAACCTCTCTGTTTTACCATCCCACAAAATGGGGAGAAGAAATGCAGGGAGACAGAGGTTAGGTGACTTGACTAGGAGCACAGAACTAGTAAGTGTTTGAGGCTAGATTTGAACTCAGATCTTTCTGACTCCAAGAAGAGAAAAAAAGTGAAAAACACTTATCAATTGGTTAAATACCCAGTTTGATAAGAAGTCTTCTGGTACTCCTACATGCTAGTGACTTTCTCTTTAAGGTTATATAGTATTGAATTTGTATGTATCTTGTAAATTTGTATATATGAACATGTCAAGTCCAATTAGAATGTAACACCTTGGGACATTTTCCAAGGAAGTGTAGACAATCTACATTGCCTGCAGTGATTATCATCTGGGAGAGTGAGAAAGAAGTGCAGAAAGATAGTTGAAACCAGAATGTGGAGAGCCTTGGAATGTCAGGCAACAAAATTTCTATTTTACTATATCAGTAATAAGGAGTAAATGACTGTTTCTGAGCAAAAAGGACATGACCATAGCATGACCATAGTTTGTTAGCAGTATTACTTGTGGCCAAGGCCATCTTTACTAGAGTGGGAATAGAGAGATGGTCCAAATACAAGAGAAAATAGAGAGCAGAAATCTCAAAAAGCCTGAAAAATCAATTGAATGCTTGAAATGAGGAAGAAAGATGAGTAAAGGATAATACAAAGAAATATAAAATGTAAGAATCCTCAGCCTCCCCACACCAGTAGAATTTAAGCTCCTAGGGGCAGCTAGGGGGTGCAGTGGATAGAGCACCAGCCCTGAAGTCAGGAGGATCTGAGTTCAAATGTGAGCTCAGGCACTTAACATTCCCTAGCTGTGTGACCCTGAGCAAGTTACTTAATCTCAATTGCCTCAGTAAAAAAGCAAAAAAGAATATGAAGAATTTAAGCTTCCAGAAGACAGAGTTCTTCCCTTTTTTCTTCCTCCCTCCATCTTCTCCTTCTTTCTCTCTCTGTCTCTGTCACTGAGGCCCAGAGATTAACTAACTTGCTCAATGTCATGTCCTCTACTTCAAAGCCATTACTCTTTCCACTGTATCACACTTCCTCCCAATCTGAAGTGTTCAAGAATGAAATACTATTTCTGACTGTGGAAGAATCAGGGAAGATTTATACAGCTAAAATTATTTGGGACAAATATTTATAGTAATACTATAAAATCATATCTCAGCAGTTTACAAAGCATTTTTTAATTTATAAAGACATCATTTACAAACACTTTGACATCCATAATTTTATTCAGTCTTCATAATCTCACTTCTCCCCACTTTAGCTCCTGATAGGCAAAGCAGAGATTATCAAATGGAAACTGAGAGCAAGGGTAATGTCAACTGAATTTCATTGTCCAACAACAAATAAGTAGTAAGTGACAGCATGAGTATTTAGCCTGGTCATCTATCTGTTACGAGATATTTGTGTCTGTAGGTATTCAAATCCTTAAGGTTTCTGCATACTGAGAGGACAATTAGCACAGTTGTCTGTGAGATCAAACTGCATTTTGTTATCAGCCTGCAGCAGTTTGTCTGCCTGTGAGACAAACCTGTCTCTTGCTTGTAGGCCGCTGGTACATCTCTGCTGGCTTCTCCTCGTTTTGTGAACCAGTCTTTTCTGTCTCAGACTATCCTAGCATTCATTTGTGAGATTTGTTATTTTTTTCTAGATCTTGGTTAAATTTACAAGTGTACTGACTGCTTCTGGGACCCTGGTAAATTCACTGCCTGCTTCCTCTGGACGAGAAGTTCCATTCGCCAGCTCTCAGCAAAGAGACTCTCAGCCTGAAGCACTTCTTAAAGAGACATCACCCTTTTTCCTGAATGGACTTGTTCGTGAATTGGGGGGAACTGGGCTGGTTGAAAACTGACTGTTAAACTGACTGTGCATTACTGTATAATCCTGATTGAATCCCCTGTTACTGTGTGTAATTATACAATTATGATTGGGTTTTCTAGTGCTATATTTTGGATTTAGGGATGGAAAATGTTGGGTTAGGACTGTAATGTTTAGTTTGTATCTGCATTGTCAAATTGATCACAATGTTCCCCTCGGGATATGTAATTGTTAAGGGATCTTGAGTTTCAGAGTGTAAAACCCCTTATTATACTAGTCTGTTATATGGGATGGGCTTGACAACTAGAGCCCTATTTACTCCTCCTTGGATGATTCCTTTGGTGGGAAGAACAAAAGGGGGGAGGAATGAGAAAATAACCAGGAAAACTAGTAGATTTTCCCCCAAAATACTTGAAATGGGAACCACTAGTGCCCTAGTTTTCTATTCATTTGGCTTTAGGCCCTTCTACCCCACTCCCAACACACCAGTTTAATTGGAAGCCCCTACAGCAGTCTATTTTTCATTTTTTTTTCTGCCTGCTTGGTTTATTATTTAAACCCCAACTGGTCTGTGATTACTGGTTCTGCTTTAACTTTGAACCCCCTTATTCTGTTGGAATTGCCCTGGCAGACCCCATTTCTGGGACCATTTTCTGATTTCTGGCAGTCTCCCTGATCCACCTCTCCAGTCCTGTAACCCCAGTTACTTAGCATCTCAGCATCCTATGTTGCAGTTTGCTTATTATGCCTCTGAGTTCACAGGTTCTTGCCTTGGTGGTCTGACACAGTACACACTGACACTCTGACTCTGACACTCTGGTCTGTAGCAGTGTTCCCTGGCCTGTCTGTTCTTCTGGGCAGGGACAGGTGGAGCAACTTTGGGCCTCACCCTTCCCCCTTGGAGTCTCTGATGGCCTGTGCAGCCCTAGAGGGGCTAACACAAGCTGCCTTGGATACTGCTATTCTTTCTGCTGAGTTAAGTGCACAAACCACTGCAGACCTAACACTGAACTGCCCATCTCAGACTGGGTCCCCTGGCTGAGATGGAGCTCCAGAAAACAGAGGACCTGACAAGCTTGCAACAGGGAGTACTATGGAAGGCTGATAACAGCTCTGGGGCTATCAGGGAGAGACTTGCCATCCCTGTAGGTCCTTGCACCTTTTTCCTAGTTTTATTTTAGTTTCTCTGTAATTGGTCCCCCTGGCTGATCACCCTCCTTTCAGGGATCGAAGGTCCAGTCTTCCTATTCTTGCTCCTCCTCCTCCTGGCCCCCTGTGTTATTAAGTGCCTCACCTCTTATGTTCAGGACCATATACAGACACTCAAACTTTTCACCCTCAAAATGACTTACTCCCCTTTGGCCTCAGATGAGTCACAAGTCTGACAATAAAAAGGGGGGAGTGAAATGGACAGAAGACTGGGCCCCACATCTGGGTTATAGGGCTTTGGAATCTCTCAGGACATTTGGGTCATAAGGCCTTGGAATCTCTCCGGAAATCTCTGGTGGGTCAAGAGTCTTTTGAATATCTGAAAAATGTTTGCCTATCTAAGTCTTGTCTACAGTCAATGCATATACGCATTTTCCATTGTATTTCCCATATCTTGTAATCTCCCCATTGTAAGTGATATGTCAATGTCAAATGTAACCTAGGGGGTAGCCAATGACTTTAAAGGTGTGCTCCTCCCAAGGCTCAGGGCTGGACTCTACTAGAGGGTCCAGTCCCTAATAAAGGCTCTCAAAATTCTAAAAAAAAAAAAAAAAAAGTAGTAAGTGGCAGAAGCAGAATTTGAACCCAAACCTTTTAACTCCCATATCACTATTCTTGTATTTATACCAAGTTGCCTGTCATACATAATAATTAAATACTCATTTGCTTTTGTTTCCCTCTCCTAATTGTTACCCTGGAGCCTGATCTTGTTTTAAATCTCAAGAATTTAATATCAGCAAAAGAAACATTTGGACATCTCATATTTCATTTCAAACTACACCAAATTATTTCTCAAGATCTACAAAATAAAGAAGAAAAAAATCCTTCCACCCACTATTGAATGACAGGTGTATCTGAGATGGAAAGCAATTGCTTAGTGGAGAACAGCCCTGCTGCATCTGAGCAGCACAGGAAATGAGTAATGAAGTTTATTTCAACCTGTTCCTCCCCAGGAAAAGCCAATGGAAATCCAGAGATGAGAATGTTGCTTCCCATATCTGAATTCATAAAAAGCCCATGACTGATCCTCTTTCATAGTAAGTTCAGAGAGATGAAGGAAGAAAAAAATGGGTTTGTCACATGTAAGATAACTTAGGGTGGGAGACCTGGAAGGAAAATGAGAGAAAACCTATTGAATCAAGCCCCTTCTTTCTGGTAGTGAAAACTGAGGCCCAGACAGAGGCAAATCAACTTTCCAAAAGTCAAATAACTGAAGAAAAGCAAAGTTGAAAGGAGAACATGATTCTACTGTCTTTTTTTAAGATTAAAAAGATTTTTCTTTATTAATGACCTCAGCTGTATTTTTAGGTACAGAAGTTTAAAATTCAAATGCTTAGGAGAAAAACAGGATAATATTGCATTTCTATCTTTCCAGTAATGCATTGCAAGACAAAACAGTTTGGAAAGAGGGTGAGAGACAAAGTTGGGAGTTGGGGAGTTGGGAGGGAGGACTAAAGAAAAGGAATTGAACTGATTAATGTTGAACTCTTTAAAAAAAAAATTCTTGGGCACTATGAATTCCTTACAATTCAGTTCTGCAGATCATTTTCCAAATGTGTACAAAATGGAATCAAAAAGGGAGAATTCCTTTAGAATCTGGAGAAGTGCAATGTTAAAAACAATGATTATCTGGTAGCAAGTGCTTCAGCTTTCTATCTCAGCCTCCTACTCTTTCTGTTCCCATGAGTTTAACAAAATGAAAACGTCTTCCCCATGATTGTTTTCATTTCCTTTTTCATCTAGTCGTGTATAATACAGCACTTTGATGAAGTCAGACTTTTTTTTGCCCACATTTGTGTTTGAACTGGTCAGAATTGGATTAAACTGATTTGAATTGGTCAGAATTGGATGCTACCATACATAAAACACTGGACTTGGGGGTCAGAATGTCCTGAGTTCAAATCTAGCCTCAGAAATTTATTAGTGTGCCTTCTTCAGCAGCACATATACTAAAATTGGAACAATACAGAGAAAATTAACATGGCCCATAGGCAAGAATGACACACAAATTCATGAAGGAATTAACAATTGGATCATGGACAAGTCATTTTTTCGTTTCTGTGTGTCAATCTCCTTATCTATAAAAAAAAGGGATTATAATAACACCTCTCAGGGTTGTTGTGAGGATGAATGAAATGAGATCATATTTGTAACTTGGCCAACCTTAAAGTCTTATATAAATGCTATCATCATCATCGTTTGTTTTCTAACTCTACCTTATCACACAACTACAAATGCTAACACGGAAGAAATCTGTTTGGAGACTGGGACCATGGAGGAACAGAAGTTTGGGTATGGGGTAGGATGGAATACAGGACTAAAGATCCAGATGGAAGTCTGGTAAAGTTCAGGGTTCTAAGCAAGTTGAAGGGCACAGCTGGATAGTGAGTAAGGATTGGGATACGTGAGAATATTATAGCCTAGAGGAAGTGGACAAGTAATAGAATTCAAAGAAAGTCAAGATTGGAGAACTGAGAATTCTATGAGACAAGAGGATTCAAATGGGGAAGTGGCTTCTGAGTAAATGGTCTGACCTCATAATCCAAATTTCAGAGCATGTAGGGTAGAATTGTCACTGAGACCTCTGGGAGCTTTGACATTGGCAGAATTTGATATTTAGAGAAAAAAAGAAATTATGGTAAAAACCCAAGCATGAAAGGCTGGACACTGGTTATCATGGAATGACTGTTCTTTAGAGTGAAGATGTGGACAGAGTACTCCCTCAGAGAGTCCCAACACAGAATGGTTGCCAAATTTGAGACAAGACAGGCAAAATGCTGAGCTGATGCCAGCTTAAGCAGGATATCCATCTATGGTTCCCAGCCAATATAGCATCTAGAGTCTGGAGGGAGAAGGATGGACCTAAGGCAGAGCTTTAAGTAGATACTTAAATAAGTACCACAATTGATGCCCAAGATAAGTGGAAGTTGAAGTATATCACTTTGGAAAAGACATATAGCTGTGTAATACAGGAGCTCTGGAGCCAGAATATCTGGTTCTAAATCCAGATTCCTAGATTTAGTCTCCCATCCCAGTTAAAATTCTTGTCAAACATGAGGCTGTGATTAACTCTATATGGAGAATTTTAAAGTAGAAGAAAAATAATTCCCAATCAAGCCAATCAGAGAATATTCTTTATATTCTCCTTTGCACATGTAGATCACTCCACCTTCCCTCATGAACTCATAAAAGTAAAGAACTAAGAAACTGGTTTCATCCTGTTTTTATTTTTATTATAGTTTCCCACTCATGATTTTCTCACACATGTGTGTATATATTTAGGCACACATATACACTAGCTAGCATTTTTGTTGTATGTGCACTTCATATTTTCCCCATCACTATACAGTATTAGAATAATTTCTTGCTTTGGGATTTGGCTGCTTCCCTCTTCCATCGCTTCTCCTCCTCATTCTAAGGAATTTACTACCAACTATCAATAACCCCAATCCATTCATAAATCAACAGGACTGTATTGTACATTTACCATTTGTTCTTCTTGTGTAGTGTATTGTGGGTGGGAAGGGAGGAGGGGTGGAAGGATGTGGAGGGGGAAAGGCTCTAATACATGACTGTTGCCTTTAAGGAGCTTACTGGTTAGTTTGAGACCTGGTTCACCATGAAACAATTAGAAAACACTGAAAGACATATGAGTATGTGTTCAAGGGATCAAAGCAGGGTTGGAGGAAGTACGAGGTAATGGGCCTTGGACTAGCTAGGCTCCGAAGGATAAATACAACCTCAAAAGGGAAGAGGAAGAGACAGAGCACAAGGGATGGAAAGAATAGTTTGCACAGCCAGCCTTCTGTGTGGAAGGAAGGGAAGTTTTGTGATCCTTAAGAAACCCCCTCCCCTGGGAAGAACTTGTGTCCACATCCACAGAGTTTGGGGCTGGCATGAATCCTACATACATGATTTTAAGTGTTTAAACTGATGAAGCTTGTGCCTTTGTCTTTCAGATCAGTGGCTCTTGGAAGCCCTGCTCCTCAAGTTCCTGGAAGGGAGGACCAGGAAGGCACCAGCAAGCTAGTAGCCCTGCCTGGGGTCAGTATAACATTCAACTTCCAGCCACCTGTAGGCCTGAAGCCATGCTTACTGGTAGGCTCCCCTTGCTATGATCATCCACTCTAGGGCAAAGTCTTTTCTTTTCTTTTTTCCCTATATGGAGTCACAAAGCCGAGGGTCTGAAATATTTTATTTCTTGAGGAAAAAACAAACCTTTTGCAGATTCAGCGCTGTCCCCTATGCTTCTTTCAAACCCTGGCTGTCAATGCTAACTACAGTCAGCAAACAAATGCGTGGGTACAACAGAGTACAGGTAGATGGATGGGGACAAAAAACATTAAAACAAAAATGGATAAGAAGGGAGGAAGGTGTGATGAGTTGGGGTTAAAAGGCACTGATATTGCTTTTCTGAGAGGAAATTTGGCTGCTCTCCAGTTGGGAGGTTTATAAATTCTAAGAGTCAAGCATCATCTACATAAACTATGTCCCAGGACATAAAAATGATTTGTGGATGAGATGGCCGGGCTGCTTGGAAAAACTGTGATGAGGAGGTCCCTGGTCTCCAAGAGCTTACAATCTATTATGTGAGATGGGTATTATAAGGTATACACCAACATCAGTAAGTATAACCTAGGTAAAAGTTGATGGAAGGAAAGGAAAGATCCAGATAATGTCACTTGTTAGTCAGTCATTTTTCAATTATATCCAACTCTTTGTAACACCATTTGGGATTTCCTTGGCAAAAACACTGGAGTGTTTTGCCATTTTCTTTTCCAGATCATTTAACAGATGAGGAAACTGAGGAAAATAGAGTTAAGTGACTTGCCCAGGGTCACACAGCTAGTCAATGTCTAGGATCAAATTTGAACTCAGAAAGATGAGTTTTCTAGACTTAGGATCTAGCACTCTATCACTGTGCCATCTATGTATACCAGGATAATCTGAAGAAAAATATTACTTTCAGAGATCAAGTAGGGCTTCATGGAAGAGTTGGTGCCTTCGCTGGACTTTTAAGGAATAAAAGAACTTCAACAGGTAGAGAAAAAGGAGTTGAGGAAAAGTTTTTTCTTCCTTAGAGCAAAAAAAAAAATTCTGGTTAATCATTATTTATTACAGAAATAAATAAACTTTTAAACTTTATATTTCTCCCTATCTCGCAATCAATCTCTGATGACCACCATCACCATTCAACATTACCTCTACAGTTATTTGGCAATAGAAGTTCATCCAATTGAGGATTGTAGAGGTGAGAAGTTATTGCAGAGAGAAAAAAAGGAAACTAATGAAAATTGCAATTACTCTGTTTTTTCTATCTACATCCATCATCTCCCCTTTCTGATATATAGACCAGTGTTCCTGGTGATAAAAATCTTCATTTTTCTTGCTTCAAGAGGCAGACACAAATAGAATTTTGTATCTGGAATGAGGAAAATCTCAATCAAATTCATCTTTATTCATTTACTAGCTGTGTGATCCTGATCAAGTTCCCAAACTTCTTTTTGTTTCACTTTCCTCACCTGTAAAATGAGGATAATAATAGCACCTATTTCCCAACGTTCTTGTGAGCATCAAATGAAAAAAAAATTTGTAAAATTCACTTATCAGAGTCACTAGCACATAGTAGGTGTTAAATTAATGTTTATTCCCTCTCCTTCTCCTTCCAGTAAAAGGTACAACCAGGTTGAAACAACTGTGTACTAAAATATAGGATCCTACACCTGGAGTTCAAAGGCCATCTATTCTAACCTCATTTTACAGAAGAAAAGTTGAGACTCAGAAAGGTAAACGTCACAGGAAATAACAGAGGCAGAATTCAAACACAAGTTTCTGACTTCCAAGTCACTACTCTTTCCAGTATAGTATATTCTTTTGTTGAGTGAGAAACAGAAGGATGGAGTAAGCTATATCTTGGCGATATGATCATTCTCAATAGAATGCCTTATTTTATTCAAACAAACAACAGAAGCCATGGGGAACCAGTAGAGTGGAAAGTTTTACTCTTGGCTCTGCTACAAACTAGCTGTGTTACCTTGAACTTCTTAACTCTAAAAGAAGCATGAGATTACAAGAATCCTGGTATCATAGACTATCTATAAAATTTACAATAAATCTCCCAATTTGATCAGTGTCCCTTTAATCCATCCACACTTCCCCTTAGAACAAAAATGGGATAGCATATCTTCTTAACTTTACTAGCATCAGCTAATGATATCATTATGTCTCATGAACATTTGTGCTAGGAACAATGCAATGAAATTTTAATGAAAAAATCCATTAAAGTTTTAATGAAAAAAATACGTTAATTCATATGAAATTTCCTAATTGAAAAATGAATGCTGCATACTTCTGAAGAGCTACACAGGAAGCAGACCATGGTTATTGCTTTAGGAAACAGACAATTAATATTAATACATTGTCTTAAAAAACCTTTTTTCAGTTCAACATTGCAGGAACTGGGAGGAATGGAAGTATAACTCAGCATCATTCATAATCAGAATGCAGACACAATCCAATTTGAGATCATTTTCATGACTGGGTCCTATCAGATGTTCAGGCAGATGAAGTGCTTTTCATACAAAGCATCTATTCTTAATGGAAACTCAGCTCTCCCTCATCCCTCACCTCCAGCTGATCATGACAAAAGGAAGATTTTCCCTAAAGAGGCTGGATCGAGTAGAAATATAGGAGGCATATAATGTATATTCAAACCCCTGCCTTCCACCAGCTCTTGGGATAGCACTGGCATTGAAATATGTATAAAGGAGACTGACTGTTGTATTATTCATCAAAGATTCATTGGGACTTGAAATTTTATTAAATATAATAACCACAGGAAGTTTAAAAGTGACAACAAAAATAAAAAGTCTATTAGTGATCCAAATGTGTCATAAAATGGAAAGCTCATTATTAAGGCTTAGTTGAATTGAGGCTTGAATGAATTAAGGTTAGTAGGTCTACAAAAAATTATTAATATCTAAGAAATAATTTCAATGAAATAAACAGTGCCTTGTCAGCAAAGGCCCCTCCAAAATTCAGAGGCTACTGGGGCCATATGTGGTTTACCTCTCTTTATGAGGTAAACAGAATGGATCCTGGAGAAAGTATTCATAGCCTAAAAAGTAGAATCAAATTAGGGAACATAGGAATACTTTCTTTTCCTCCTCCAATCATAGAATTTCTAAACTGAAAAGAACTTTAGAAATACACTGAATCCTATATAAGGAAATAGGTGCTGGAGAGGGAGAGAAAGAGAAAGAAACAGACAGACAGTCAGACAGACAGACATAGACACAGAGACCCAGAGAGAGAAGGAGAAACAAACAGAGAGAGAGAGGGAGATAGAGAGAGACAGACAGAGGGAGAGAGAGAGAGAGAGAGAGAGAGAGAGAGAGAGAGAGAGAGAGAG
>JAJPUD010000855.1:489581-503288 GCA_023553655.1 Myrmecobius fasciatus | reverse complement strand
AGAGAGAGAGAGAGAGAGAGAGAGAGAGAGAGAGAGAGAGAGATTACAACTTACTTTTCGGTTCATATTGCTTATTAGAAGACCTAGGACCCCTTACTACTAATTCTCTCTTCTTTACACCTTACAAAACTGCATCTTCCTTCAGAGGAGGATTGTAGAGGAAAAGGTATGGTAAAAGGATCTCCAGAGCAGACACTTATTAAAAATTGGCAAGCATTTGAAGTGGGTTGGATTCGGCAAAATTATTAGTTGCTTATCACCAGGAGACTTCCTCGTGGAAATACTGAGACAAATACATTGTTCCAACTAATAAAATCTGTCTTTTGGCTTTGTGGATTGTTCTGTACTTGACTTGCTAAGACAGAACAATTGGAGTGCCAAAAGTGAGCTAAGAATTTTTTTTTAAGTCAATGAATTAGTTAATGATTATGAAGTACTTGGAAGCAATTTAAGCCTATTTCATGCTAAGTTCAATAGGGATAGCAATGGTTTAATCAGGCTATGTAGTAAGAAGAGGATAAGAATGGTTAAAGAAAAATTTCTAGAAACATGTTATACTATATTTGTTAACTAGAATGTGTATAAGAAACCCTTCTTGTCATCTCCTAGGTGTGTTCCTTCTGAACAAGTTAATGAAGACTCCCAAGAGCCTTTCTCTGTGCACAAACCAAATCAAGCAATCAATCAGAAAGCATTTTTTCATGCATCTGACACTGTGCTAAGCACTGGGGACACAAAAAAAGACAAAAGATTGTGACTGCTTTTAAAGGACTCCCATTCTGATAGGGGAGATCCTAGTCAGAAATTGTTTTTCATGATCAGGGTAATATGTATCATTTTGGATTTCACAGAGAAAGAAAACAAGTCCAGAACCATCTTTTCCCTCAAGAAACCCACTGAGATGCCCACAGGAAAGTTCAGATGGGTGTGCAGTGTGTCCCGCCTTTGGCTGATGTATAACGGTGCACATGGAATTCCTGTTCAATCTACTGCACCAAAAATTCTATATTCTAGATTTCCACAGGGACAAGCAATAAGTTATCTGACTGCCTGGTGGACCACTGCAGGATGTCTTTGGCTTTCACTGGGAACTAATTGGCTATACTCCACCTACATCTTTGCCTCCAAACTCTGCCTCCCTTCTATCCCCAAATTCCTGTGCGCTCTCAGGATCTCATAGCCCTTGGTTCCCTGCAAATTATAATCTTTCATGATGACCACATTCTTCTCATTCCTAACTTAGCCAGCTCTGCAAGCAATGTAACTTTAGTGGGATAAGGATTATCTACAAAATCTCAGGCAGTGGCCTTTTTGTGTTTAAACTCAAATATATTTCCTTGCACGAATTTTTCAGATCTTCCGATTGGTCCAAATAATGAAGAATTTGAGGTAATGGTTCTCTTGCAAGCTACTGATGAAGTTAATCATGATTTCTCTCCCAACAGAATGAAAAGGTCCTGAGCCACGTCTATAGCACACCCAGCAGCACTAGGAAAGGCCTCCTGTAAGAAATAAGATTTGAGACTAGTCTTGAAGGAATCCAGGGAAATCAAAAAGGTGGAAGGAGGCAAAGTATTCCAACTATGTTGGGGAGTAGGGGGAGGGAGTGGAAGTCAGTCAATGCAAAGGTGAAGATAGAAGATGGAGTATTGTGTGAAAGGAATAATATGCAGTCCATTGAGAGCTAGATTGTACAGTGCATTGAGATGAATAAAGTGAAAGAAAACTGCAAAGATAGGAAGGCGTCAGAAGTGGTCCAGTGATTTGCCAACTCAACATATTCCAATTCTGAGACATTGTGCCAGGGTGGAGGTAGAGGTGTGTAATGAAGGAGCAGACATGGAGAACTGATCATTCTTCCACTCACCCTGATAATCAAAAGAATCTACTTAATTCTTCTGCATTCTCTTTATGCCTAAAATTTGAAAGCTTCTCAGGAAATTACAGCAAACTCCTTCTAAAAATTCAGAAATTTAGAAAACTTCTTTTCCATAAATTGTCCTAAAATATAATAATAAAAGAAAATAAAGCTTCTAAGAAAAAGACAAAATTGAACTTGGAACTAGGCGATTGTTTCTTCAAAGAATCATAGTCTCCCTAAAATCTAATGTAGGTTCAATTCAACAAACATTTACAAGACACCTGCTCTTCATCTCCCACTTGGCTGTATTCTTTGGGCCTTTTCCATCATTCCCCCAGGAACGGTTTCATCTCATAAGACATATTAGCCCTGGTTAATGAGACTTGATTGGAATCCTTTGCCCTTGGATTTCTTCTGTTTAAAGGGCAGACTGGAGAGCTCTTTCCAAAACCTCCACTTAAGAAGAGAAACACGACCAACTAAGCATCTCTTCATTTCCCATGTTTCATACCCCTTTGGGCTTTTCAGTCATGCCCCTTATGTACCAAATACCTTCCCATTTTCAGCTTCCTTCTGTGTATTGTGTCTCCCATTAAACTGTGAGCTCCTTGGGAGCAAGACGTAAAAACAAGGAAAGTGCCTGGCACATAGTGAGGGCTTTGTAAGTGTTTGTCATTGAGAAAGATGTTTTCTCTTTATTTGTGATTAGGACATGTCTCAGGACCTGCTTTGATCTGGGGATGAGGAAGCAGCTGAGGAGTTGTTTTTAGCCAAACAGAATCACAATGAATCTATAAGTAAAACTGTTTGATTTTGTTCTTAATGATTGTCCTCTTCATCCTATTAAGAGACTAAGATGAACACAGCACAAAGATGATAGTCCAAGATAACAACATTTGCTTTCAAGCTAATCACTGATATATTGTCTGGATTCTCCTATGAGGTAAATGTAGTGGTGTTTATGATTATTTACATTGAAGAAATCTCCACCAATAATTTACTCAAACTATTCTGTCCTTTTACTTCCCCCAACAACTCACGAATATCTAAAGTCAGAAAAACTTCAGCCTAACAATTGCACCTTATGGACAAGCTGGCCAAGGGCATAGAGCTCATTTTTTCCTTACTAGAGTAAAAACTCTATGAGGACAAGGACTTCCCTTTAAGACTAACCCCAAATCTCGCTTTCATCAGGATGCCTCTCCCAGTCCTCAACCCCAATAACTGCATGCCTTTTATTCTGCTAGCGCTGACTATAAAATTCTGCCCACACAAATAGTTTTTAAATATTTGTTAAGTAAATGTTTGTTTGGCACAAGAGGAGGTTAACAGGAAGCAATTGAAATCAATTAATCAGCAAACATCTGTTAAATGCTAAGTGAAAAGCTTGGTGATACAACAAAAATAAAACAGTCTTGCCCTCAAACTGTTTGTTTTCTTTGGGGAGATGGAAAGAATGGAAATACTGCTAAATTTGGAATCTCAAGATCTGACTTCAAATCTTTACATTACTACTAATATCTTTGTGATTTCAGATGTCTCTCTAGGCCTCAGTTTTCTAATTTAAACTGGTAGAGGATAGATTTTTGGACTCAGTCAAAAAGAACAAAGTTGGAATTCTACTTCAGACTATTATTAACTATATGATTCTAGGTAAGTCACTTAATTTCTCTCTTCATCCTGCTTTAATTTCCTCACCTGTAAAATAATGGTTTTGGAGTCCTCTAAGGTTTCCTTACAACTCTAAATCTATGAATTAAATCATCTCTAACCCCAATTATCTCTAAACTAAATTTTCTTCCAGTTTTCTTCCAGTTATGAACCTGTGACAATTTAAAATACTTCCACATTTGTCTTTTTTGAACGTCGTTTTCAAGAGTGAGTGGGAGTTGTTAGCCTAAAATGTATTAGCATGGTTAGAGGTATCAAGCTGGCTATTATTTTAACAATATCTTCTCTTAGGAAGATCTTTAGAATCAATAAACAATACAACACTGTATTCTCATTCTGTCCAGAAAATAGAAGTCAATAAATGGGAGCCTAGGCTGTCAAGTCTATTTGAGGCAGGAGCGGGGCTGCTGATTCCTTCCCAGAACAGCAGACACAAGGCCAAAAAACAGAAGTTGCCTTTGTGTTCACTGTCTATGACTTGTGCCCTGTTGCCTTTGTATAACTTAACTACAGAAGGGTTCATAGAAGAGCATTTGTTTTCTTCTACATTCAGCTAGTCAATACCATCCTCATGAATGAGAGCACTTAAATGCACATTAACGGAGGGAGCAGGAAACACAAACATGTTCTGTCCATTTTTTCATCCAAAGTTCATTAGCTGGGAGGCTAATAGCTATTTTACTCTCAGCAGCACACTCATCCTAACAGACCTCCAACCAAGAGACAAGCCTCCTATAATATAGTATTGAGCATGCAGTAAGCATTCTATAAACATTCTTTGCAGACATGTACACAGGAATGACTCATGCATGCTTGTTGAAGTTAATGTTGCTTATGATGTCAGATTCAGATGACCTTCAGAGGCCAGTTAGGTTCTTGCTTAGACATTTCCCCTATGCAATGCAACCACCAGGTAAAAGAAGCTCTTAGATGTGGCCTATTAAGTCTACATTTCTGCCTGATGGATACCCCAGTACAGAATTTTCAAGAAACACTTTCTGTAGGTTTTCTAACCCTGTACATATATAGTTGTAACAGAAACCTCCTTATTTTTAAGAGCCTAAGAAGTATGCTTCTAAACCCCAAGGAAGATGACTTTCATGTTAGGATGAATATCTTACTCCAATTAAATTGCATAAATTTTGCATTTCAGATGAAAATCCCTAACAAGATCCAATTTCATATGGCCTTTTTTTTCTGATGGGACATCATCAATTACGCAGCAAGCATGCTAGACTTCTAGGGGTTGACAGCTCATTAACAAGCTTTTGGGTCTTACTGAATGAACCACAAAATATTCATGCAAACTCACTTAACTAGTCTTTTCTTGAGAGATACCAACTCTGGCTAATTTCCTTTGACTCACATGGATACTGTACTCCTTGAGAGCCTCTGCTGCCAACCTCTTTCACTCTCCTCAAGGCCTTAGTTACCCCTAATCCTATAAATATTTATAAAGCACTATGCTAAGTGTTAGAGATGCAATTAATAAAATTAATAAAAATTTAGATAATACCTGACTTCAAGGAGTTTACATTCTAATAGGGAGGCACAAGGAGACAGGAAAGTAAGGTAGGGGACAACATAGAGCACCTGACATGGGGTATCTTGTTCCATGGAGTTGAAACCAGACAAGGCAAGAGATATAGAGTGGAGTGAGCCTAGTTTCTGCCCTCTAGAAAAAAAAAGGCATTGGAAGAAGTTCTGTACTCTACTCTCTAGTCCTTCAATGTGAGGGGAGAGGAGACTGAAGGAGATGGTGTCAATCAAGGTAGCAGCATGATGATGAGATTAGAAGTGATGACCTTAACTAGGAAGGGACATCCTGTTCTGTGGAGCTGAAACCTAGCAAAGCAGCACTTGCAGAACTAGCTCTCTTAACTTCTGCTTTACTGAAAAAGTAAACCATCAGAAGTGAGATCTTTCATTGTCTTTCTTTTCCACTCTAATATCTCTCTAAATCTTTACCCTTCTCTTCCATTATTCTTGTCTCTTAGGAAGAAGTATCCAATATTTTCCTATACCCAACCCTGGCCTGTGCTCTTGATTCTAGCCCACCTAGCACCTCCTATATTTTTTCCTTTAGTTTTCTTGCCCTCCATGCTCTTGACATGAATATATTCTTTCCTTCCTCTGATCTTCCTCTGCATCCTCCAGCACACTTTCAATGTGTTTGGGGTCCCCACACTTTTCCTAACCATCTTTCATTCAGTTCCAATGTCCCAGGTCTTATTCAACTTCCTTATCCAGATAGCTAGTGGCCTTGTACAATTTATCCCCTCATTACTCTAGATTGCAGTACACTGCAATGTCCCAAGAAAAAGTAGTCTCTTTTTTCAGTCCCCAACAAAATTTATTTTCACACAATGCATATACATGATAGGTCCTCAGCCCTTATCCCCAGAATTTGCTTTCCCCAAGAAGGGGCCAGGAAGGATGGAGATGATGGGTCAGAACCAAGAGTCTACTTAAAACTGCATACCTAGTTAAGGAATGTGGAGTAATGAAATCTCTTATCTGTTGTTCCTTATTTGTCCTCTGCTAAAACCCCATCCTGTCTGATTGACAATACCTTACTAAAAGACATCCTGTCTTCTTACCTGGATGAAAAGACATCCTGGCTCCTTCCTTATCTCTCTTTTACAATTCACAACTTTGTAGACTGTTAGCCTGCTAGCTAAGCCTCAATTTTTCATTATAAAAATTCTCCCCACGTTATTTCTAATTGCTAGGCTCTTTTAGAGTTTAGTCCTCCAACATAAATAAACTCTTTTGTGACTATAAAAGAATCTCTTTGAATTCTTTAAAAATATGAACCATGACTTTAACACACTCCATTTGCATACTATATATGTGCATATACATATGCCTCAAACATTTGCTAGCTGTGTGATACTGGGCAAGTCACTTAACTCTGCCTTCGTTTCCTCATCTGTAAAAAAAAATGAGCTAGAGAAGGAAATAAAAAAAAAAAGCTCAGTGTTTTTGCCAAGAAAACTCCATATAGGGTCAGAAAGAGTTGAACATGACTGAAAATGACTGAAGAACAACAACTGTAATTATCCCTATATCTATTTTGTGGTATATCTTACTGACACCCAAAGAAACATAAGGGTAATTTAGACAATTGCGGGACATTGATAAGATATTTCAAGACAAGTCTCAGCCTGTCAAATCAGGAACCATCAGAAAAAACATTAAAATAGTTATATTATGTAGACTCCTTATCATGAGTTGGTTTTTTATAGTGATAAATGTGGTATGCTACATAATTTCCTAAAGGTGATAAATGTGGTGTGCTACATAATTTCCTAAAGGTGAGTATTAGTAACTATAGGAGAGGCTTGTAAGGATAAACTGTAGACTCTCCAATTTTGGAGTTTTTTCTGTATAGATTTGTTTATGTGTAGAGATCTTCCTAAGGTCTTTTCAGCCTTTCTGTGCTGAGCTACTTCAGGCTTAGAGCTGTGCTAATGAGTGACACACATCACTGCCAGTCTTAGGCAAATATAGAGACTCTATTGGCAAAACCCGAAACACTAGAATTAGCACACATATAGAACTCATTCACATAATTTCTCTCATTAGGTCTCTACTTAAATTTAAATATTTTAATGGATCTGTCCACATTAATACATGAACTGTTATTTTGGAACATCAATCCCTCTATAATTTTTTACTCTATACATTCTTGCCTTTATCTTCCCATAAATTCATAAATGGTCTATACAAAACACTGGAGGCTACCTTCATCATCACTCTCTCTATAGAAACAACCCACCTCCTTCTCCCAATATGTGAATCTTGAAAATGTCTTTTAAATCTCTCCATAAATACAAACCCTGAGTGGTGACATGCTGCAGCCTACTTAAAACATAGCTCTAATTAAATCTGTGCTACCAAAGTAGTAGTGTCATTGGCAGGTATGTAGCATAATTAATAGAGAAGTGGGCCTGGAAGCAAGAACTGAGTTCAAATCCAGACTCAGATACTTGTTAGCTGTGTGATCTTGAACAAGTCATTTTATTTCTGTTTCCCTCAGTTTTCTCAATTGTAAAATAAGGATATTAATAGCATCTACCTCACAAGGTTGTTATGAGAATCAAATGAGATATTGTAAAGAACTTAGCACAGTCAGGGAAATGGTAGCAATTATATAAATGATAGTATTGTTACATTGTTGTTTGTTACATGTGTCAATGGCAGTTAAGTAACCAAAAAACTCACAGTAGAAAAACACCAAGGTCTCTTGATGGTAGTTTTATATAAATAAATATATATATATATGTATGTATATATATATATATATTCTTCTTTAAACAGGATTTTGTATCTCCACTCCTTATTAGACATTATTGCCCTGTTGAGCACTGAGTCTCTGATCTTCACTGGGTTTCATATAACCTGTCCTAAATACCGTCTCTTTTGTCTAGTTTCCATGCCCACTTCTGCCATCTGGTTGTGGACTTCAGCTCTTCAGCCATTTTAGTCTTATGGCTGCTTCCTGCTACCATCCCCTGGAGTTTAGTGGCTGGTAAGCCTCTTGGGCTATCTGCTCCTCTCTGATGAGCCCCTCCTAATAAGCCTCTCCTTTATAAATAGAAGTTGTTATTTTTAGTTACAAAGTCACAAAATGTTTCAAAAAGGATTATGATAGTTGAAGTCAAAAGAGAAGCGCTCAGCCTAATATTAATTCTGATACTTATGTTGCTTGAAGTCCTTGATCCTAGCCAACTGTCTTACTTAGGGTTAGCTCAAATTTCCAATTATCTGTGTCCCAACAAAACAGTAAAGGAGCTCTGAAGGACATCCTCCTGATGTGATTTAGGAGAGCAATTTCAGTACCAAATGATGTATTCAAGATAGCAATTCCTAGTTCCAAGTGATATGTTTGGGGTTTAGCACCAAATGATGGGATTGAATATCAATCACTAACAGTTGGGGTTTGTCTTGTGAAGAAATGTGGCCATTCTCTTTGACAAATGGTAGGTTTATTTAGGAGAAGTTACAGACAGAATGAAGAGATGCAATAGACACCAAGAATGGTAAATATGAAATAGAGTTGGGAGAGCACATAACAATTAATAGAATGGAATTAATAATAAATGGAATTAATGGGAAAGACTAGTTCCCTAGTGGAGTTCACAATCAACCAGGAGAAAGAGAACATCCCATGAGGATGGAGCATGCCCTTAATTAGCAAACTAAATCCATAGAAGAGTTTAGTACCCTAAAAAAGTTAGTTAATTATAAGAAGGAGAAAAGGGAGAGGGAGATGAGAGGGAAAACGCCATATAGCATAGGTAGAATAGCATGGTGGGCTATAAACACAAAAAAAGATTCAGCAAAGCTGCTTTGGTTATGGATAGATTTATAGGGGGAAATTAACCTCAGGGTTTGACATAATTTGGATTTCTGGCTGGACAAGTAAAGTAGGGCTACCCAGGACCACCACAGGGCATAGGACTGATCGCCATCAATGCTCTTCCCTGCTTGTCTCAGAAGTAATTGTATCAGTATTTCAGGCTCTCTTTGCCAATCCCACCTAGTAACCCAGGATCTCATCACTCCTAATTGCCATTCTAATCAGCATGGGACAAGAACAAAATCTAGGTAAGATTTTTAGCCCTTCCCTGAGATCCTTTATTCTAAATCCCTCCTTTTATTTTGCATTCATGTCTGCAAATTTACTGGGCTTTGGCAATAGTAGAAAAGGGAATTCCTGGAAAGAAAACTCCCCTTAACAAAGCAAATCTGAAATTTAGGGGTATTGAAAGTTTAAGTCACTTAAATAGAGTCATACAGCCAGTTTGTATAGTGAAAATAATTAAATCCAGCTCTTCCTGACTTGGAGGCTAGCTCTCAATTGGCATTTTCAGTAAGTATTTATTAAATGACTATTTAGTGCCAAACTCTTATAAGGCATAGAAGATATAAATATCAAAGTGAGGAGCCCTGTGACCCAGCAGTACCACTATTAGCTATGTTTCCCAAGATAACCAGGGAAAAGGAAAAGAAAACATGTGTTAAAATGTTTGTAGCAGCTCTCTTTATGGTGGCAAAAAAAAAGTGGAAATTGATGGAATGCCCATCAATTGGGGAAATATCTAAATAAGTTGTAGTTTATGATTGTGACAGAATACTAGTGTGATGTAAGAAATGATGAGAAAGTTGATTTTAGAAAAACATGGAAAGATTTGCATGAAATAATGAATAGTGAAATGAGCAGAACCAAGAAAACATTCCACACAGCAATTACAGTATTGTTCAAAGAATGAATATGAACAATTAAGCTATTCTGAGTACTCATACATATTCAAATCAAATACCAAAAAATCTAGAAAGGAAGATTCTATCCCTCTATAGAGAAAGAACTGTTAGATAAAAGTATACATAGTATGGTTTTACAAATATATAGATAGATAGATAACGTCATATGGGGTGATTTTCCTCCCTATGAGGTAGGGAGGGAGAAAGTTTGGAACATAAAATGTACCAAAAAAAATAAAATATTTGTTTAAAAAAATTTTATATGAGAGAGGTCTGTCCTCAAGGAACTTATATTCTATTGGGAGGATAAAACATGTTCACATAGAAGTAAAGGACATATACAAAATAAATATAGAGTTCTTTTCCATGTAAAATATACATATAATTAACATACATAAAATGTCCTTCTCTTACACAATATTCCATTTCCAAGAAAAGTATCATATTTTAAAATAGCTTTCAAAGTCATAAGGACTCTCTCCTCAGCCATTACAGAAATGTATTATCTACTGTTAAAAAAAAAAAAGTGTTGATCTTGCCTGTTGAAGGAACCCGCTTAAATGACAAAAGATTTCCAAAACTTTGTTAGCTCTTATGTTTGGCAGGTTTTTGCCCAAGAAGCCCAGAATAGCTATACTAATTTGTCAATTCACATCTAAAAAGAAAGGAGCTGTGGTGAGGGAAAAAAAGTATTAAATTAAAACTCTGTTTACTTTGTTTCAAGACCTGGCTCTATAGTTTATCAACATTTATTAAGCATGTTATGGGATTATGCTTTGATGCTGAATAAAATGTAAACAGGAAAAAAGATACAATCTTTGCTGTGAAATAGTTTATAATAATGGGGGGAGAGGAAGAGATACCAGAATTCTTGTACAAGTGGTAAGTACAAATGAGAAGGCCTTTGAGGTATCCAAGAAGGGAAAAATTATTTACAAACTTGGTATATCAGGAGAAGCTTCATGAAGAAAAGGGCATCTGAAATGAACATGATAGAAGGAAAAGAATATAACAGGCAAAGATGAGGTATGGAAAAGAACACCACAGAAAAAATCTACCATCCTTAGAACACAAGGATGCTTGGATCCTTGAGATCAGACTTATTGGGGTCTTGTCTTTCAAACTTCAGCACACCTAGTATTTTACATTACCACTTTTTAGTTGTTCACTTGTATCTGACTCTCCTTCATTCCCTGTGGTCTATACTGTTCAAGGGGTTTTCTCAACAAAGATATTGGAGTAGTCTGCCATTTCCTTTTCCAGTGGATTAAGACAAAGAGATATTAAATCACTGGCCTAGAATCATACTGCTAGTATTTAAGGCTGGATTTGAACTCAGGTCCTCCTGGCTCCAGACTCAGCTCTCTATCCACCTACCTGCATTACCACATAGTATGCACTTAATAAATATTTATTGCATTAAATCAGATATGGATTCCATAAGCAATGTAAAAACTAGTGGAAGATTTAAACCAAAAAGATGAGAGAAGATGAAAGCAACACATTAAAACAGACAGCCACACCATCATACAGAATAAGATGGCTACATACAACCAAGAACACTAATGTTCACTGATACACATCTGAGCTCAGGGGTGCTTTGTCATAGTGATGTGTACCTTACCACTTTCCCTCAACAGTTACATATTTTACAAATTGTGTCCACCACCTTCTCATTACTGTCTGGGCTCAATCATTCTGCTGCCCCTATCTACTTATTCCCTTGGACCTTATAGGAGTTTAAAATAGTTAACAAAAGGTCAGTTTTTAGGAAATATCTCCTAGGCCAATAATAAAAGAAAACCCAACAGCTGAACAGCACAGAACATCAACCCTGATGTTGGGGAGGGGGGAAGTGTCCTAAATTTGAGATTCATTGCTTTGTTAAAATGGAAATTCCAGAGGTAGCAGCCTTAAGGGAAGTTAGAAGAGTAGGAGCTGGGAGCTGGATTTGGAAGATATATTCTAGGCACAGGCAGATCTTTGTTATAGGAAGCAGAATTAACTAGATAAAGAACCAGTGTAATTGAAACTGTTGTTCAGTCATGTCTAACCCTTCATACCTCGATTTGGGTTTTTCTTGGCAAAGATTCTGGACTGATTTGTTATTTCCTTTTCCACCTCATTTTACAAATGAGGAAACTGAGACAAACAGGATTGAATGACTTGTACAGCATCACACAACTAGTGTCTTAAGGTAGGATTTGAATTCCAGTCTTCTTCCATATGCCACAATAAGATTCAAGCAGATATACAAGCTAAATATAAAAGTGCACATCATTGAGAGAGACAGAGACAGAGAGTGAGAGGAGAGAGACAAACAGACAAACAGAGAGTGGGGGGAGGGAAGGAAAATGGAAGAAGGGAGGCACAGAGAGAGAGAGAAAAGGAAAGAGGGAGAAAGAGAGGGAAAGACAGGGAGACAGAAAAAGAGAATAAAAGAGGGTATCATTCTCAAATATAGCTATTAAAAGAATTAACCACACAAGAGCTTAAAGATATTGATAAATAAGGGCCCCACATGTGCAAGAATGTTTGTGGCAGCCCTTTTTGTAGTGGCTAGAAACTGGAAACTGAATGGATGCCCATCAATTGGAGAATGGCTGAATAAATTATGGTATATTAATGTTATGGAATATTATTGTTCTATAAGAAACAACCAGCAGGATGATTTCAGAGAGGCCTGAAGAGACTTGCATGAACTGATGCTGAGTGAAACAAGCAGAACCAGGAGATCATTATACATGGCAACAACAAGACTCTATGATGATCAATTCTGATGGACATGGCTCTCTTCAACAATGAAATGTTTCAAACCAGTTCCAATTGTTCAGTGAAGAAAGCCATATACACCCAGAGAGACAGATATGAAATGTGGACGACAACATTTTCATGCTCTCTATTGATGTGTTGCTTGCATTGTGTTTACTTTCTCTTATTTTTTTTCTTGTAGATACGATTTTTCTTACAGAACAATGATAAGTGTGGAAATATGTATACGTATATTCTATTTGTCAAGTATTTTAACATAATTAACATGTAGTGGATTTCCTGCCATCTAGGGGAAGGGTGGGGACTAGGGGGAAAAAAAATTGTAACAGAAAGCATTGTAAGGGTCAGTGTTGAAGAATTACCCATACATATTTTTTGCAAATAAAAAGCTTTAATAAAAATAGGAATATTAATTAAAAAGATATTCATAAATAATGCGAACATTTAAACTATATTAAATTGAAATGTTGTCTTTAGATATAGAGAACATATAGACTCAACTTCCTAAGTAAAAATCCTACTTCAGACACATTAGCTGTGGGACCCTGGACAAGTCTGTTTGCCTCAGTTTCCTCATCTATAAAATGAGCTGGAGAAGTAAATGGCAAAGCACTCCAGCATCTCTAACCCCAAATAGAGTCACAAAGAGTGAAACATGACTGAAAATTATCAAACAAAAAAATTGTATAAATTTTGCATAAACAAAATCAATATAGAAGCAACAAGAGTAATTGCCCAATGAAAAAGAGGGAGAAAATCTTTGCAACCAATATTGTTAATAAAAATCTGATATCCATGCAGGAATTAACATGTAGATAGAGATAGATAGATAGATAGAAAAAAAAAGGAAGGAAGGAAGGAAGGAAGGAAGAAAGAAAGGAAGGAAGGAAGGAAGGAAGGAAGGAAGGAAGGAAGGAAGGAAGGAAGGAAGGAAGGAAGAAGGAAAGAAAGAAGGAAAGAAGGAAAGAAGGAAAGAAAGAAAGGAAGGAAGGAAGGAAGGAAGGAAGGAAAGAAGGAAGGAAGGAAGGAAGGAAGGAAGGAAGGAAGGAAGGAAGGAAGGAAGGAAAGAAGGCAGGAAGAAGGAAAGGAAAGAAGGTAGGAAGAAGGAAAGAAGGAAGGAAGGAAGGAAGGAA
>JAJPUD010000855.1:463330-486048 GCA_023553655.1 Myrmecobius fasciatus | reverse complement strand
TCTCTCTCTCTCTCTCTCTCTCTCTCTCTCTCTCTCTCTCTCTCTCTCTCTCTCTCTCTTTTTCTCATACACACAGACACATAGACATACAAATAGAATTGAAATTTTTAAAAGAAAAAATGTATGGTACCTGAAACTGACCCTCACTCATTCTGAATATTGTTTCTTTTACTGCACTCTACAAGCATGTTAGCTTTTTCTCACTGTCATGTCACTCTATTGACATGGTTGCATATGTGGTCCACTAAACCCCTCTGTATCTTTTTCATACAAATATTATCTAGCATCACTTTCCTATTCTACATTTAGGCAAGTATAAAATAAAAGATTTTATATAGATCCCTGAGAAGCATCAAGCTATTTTAGAAATGCTTGGAATAAGAATGCCCATTCCTAATATTTAATGATGATAAAAGGTGATAATAGCCAAGTCATTTAGCACCTTGGAATTTCAGTTTTGTAACTTGTAAAATGTGAATAGTAACACATATATAATCCACCTTACTTTGTTGTTGCTGGAGAAGAACAGCACTTTGTAAATCTTCATGATATATAAATAAAATGTGCTATTATGTAAGGTGATCATTATCCCCATTAAAATTTATCTTACATTCAGTCTATTGTTCTAGTCTGATGAGATCTTTTGGGGATTATGATTCCATTATGCAACATGTTAACTATCTAACCCAGATTTATGTCATCTGCAAATTTGATAAGTATCTCAGTAATTGTTCTTTGTTCAGTTGTTTCACTCATGCCTGATTCTATGTGACCCCATTTGGGATTTTCTTGGCAAGTATACTGCAGTGATTTTCCATTTCCTTATCCAGATAATTTTACAAATAAGGAACTGAGGCAAGTAAGGTTAAGTGACTTGCCCAAGGAAATGTCTGAAGTAGGATTTAAACTCAGAAAGAGGAGTCTTCCTGACTCTCAGCCTAGCATTCTATCCACTGTACCACATAACCTCCTAATGTCTATGCTTGCATAGTAATCGAACAAGGTTCAAGTTTAGAGGTGGAGGCCATGCCTGTGGAACAGAGAAGTTGATATATTAGCATCAAAATTTAAATCCACAATCTGATTTTTAATTACATGCTCTAACCAACTAGAGAATAAAGCTTCTTGAATATTTCATGTTTCTTTTACTACCTTGTTTATTCTGGAGATTGTAGCATTTATTAAATGAGAACCAAAGCAACAAAGTACAATAATCTTCCATCCATAGAAACATGCCTGTTTCTGTTTGTTCATAACAAAAGAAGAATAGTTATTCATTAAAGGATATTTAACCATTAACATAGGTACAGTTTAACAGCAACTTTGAAAATAGCTTCAAAATAAATGTTTCAATCCTCCAAAAGTGTTTGCCAGTACAAACCAAACTAATGGTCTAGCTTACATGCTAGATTATGGCAGTATTTAGCTTAAAAAATGTCCAAATCAATCAAAGTACAGGATAGCAGAGACAGCTAGTCTTGGAGGTAGTCAGAGTTCAGAGAGCAAAGTCCAGAGAAGAAAGATGTAATACATCAAGTGTAGAAGCAGGAGATTCTGATTTACTAAATCAGAAAGATTCAGATGAAAGTAAAACAGTACCCTGGACAGATCCCTAGGCACTAACTTTCTGGTAAAGCCTAAAAATTGTTTAAGAACTTTTTGTCTCCTCAAAGGTCCAGAGTTATTTATTTAGTTCTGACCTCTCTTTGTAACACTCTAATTGTTGGGAGTAGGGGTAAAGAATCACATTTTTTCCTATTGGATTTTTTTTCCTGATGGAGCTAAGGAATTATAGAATCTAAAGAGGATTGTAGAAACTCTTTTCCAGTCCCCTAATTTTACAGAGAACAAAACAAAGTCTGTCTCTGAGAAGTCAAGGGTGACACAGCTAGTTGCTACAAAATGGGGATTTTAGCACAATTCTCCTGACTCCTAGTCCAAGGTTTTTTATATCATTCTATATAGTCTCATCTTCCTAACCTCTTGACAATCACCCCAAAAAGCTTTCAATCTTTTCATTATATCTTTTGGTCTGACATAGCTCTTGATGAGGGTATCTATACTTTCCCATAAGTATATAGCAATATACCTATGGCATATGAGAAGAATCATATGTTTCATCACATATTTAATCATCTAGAGACCTTATTTCACAGAGTGCAAGTTGGACCCTGACATTGGCTTGATTTCCATACCTGAATGGGTCTCCTATAGTGGGAATGTCATAGTGACAGAAAGTTGGGTTGCAGTAGTTAGAAAGACCTAAGGATTTAATTGAGACAAAGAGTAATTAGGTGACTTTCCCAGGATCACCATACTTCAAATGTATGACTCTTGAGAAAAATCATTTAACCACTATACCTCAGATAAATCCCTAAGACTTTTCTAGTAAATCACAGATGGGCTGTAATTTGTTTTAATGGGGGAAGTTTCTACACTGGAAGTTCCCTACTGATATCAAAATATAGACCTTTCTTGTATTCACATATCTAAAAGTCCTAGTTACAATTCATAGAACAGAAGTCACATGAAGACTAGTCTTAATACTGCTCATTAGAATCTCAGAGTTGATTAAAAATTCTAATATTCTCCCAGTCCACTTCAGGGTCCCCATAATGACTTCCAGGCTTTATTGACCTATCATCAATTGCTAACTTATCCATCAATCTTGAAAATACTGTAGAATTTCACTATAGTTAGAACTGAACACTTGGTATGATAATGTTCAATCTTAATGAGGCTTGACACATATATGTACATTCTTCCTTGAGAATTGGTCAGAGCACACATTAAGCTTTTCATCTTTCACTATGAAACATGAAGGACTATTATAGCTGAGAAGTGTAAACACAGTGAGCCACTGTGGAACAAGATGAACCTTCTGAGCACCAATTGCTTTAGAATTCATATCATCATACTCTGCAGTGTTCCTAGATTTCAAATGAAATGTTTTTGAAAGAAAATTCAGAATGTGCCAGTACTACCAAAGATACTGCTTTACTTCAAGATATAAGGGCTGTCAGAGTTCCAAAATGAATACCTCAGAGCTCTAGAGGAAAATGTAATGAATTGTGTAAGTGAAAACAATGAAAAGTTTTAATGCATACGTGGAATTTTTGGAAAATTTTGAGGCACTTAATTAGTTGTATGACCTTGACAAAGTCACTTAACCTCTAAGTAACAGTGTAATTAAAAGTGAGGAACAGCAATTAATGATCCACAACTATTCTGAAGAACTTATGATGAAAAATCCTATCCATATCCAGGAAGGAATTGATTGTGTCTGAACACATATTGGAGTATTCTTTCTTTTTCTATATCTTTCTCTCTTTTTTTTAACTTAATTTTTCTCGAGGGTTTTTATTTTCATTAGGGGGAAAAGATTTATGTTTTCTTTCACAACTTGACTTTTATGGAAATGTTTTGCATAACTTCACATGTGGTTTCTTAATTGTGGGTAGGAGGAGAACCTAGGACTCAAAAATGTTAAAAATAAATGCAAAAAAATTGTTTAAGTGTAACTGGAGGAAATTTTTAAATAAATAAATAAAACTAAAAATGAAGAAGTTTGGTTAAATAGCTTCTGATATTCCTTTCATCTATAAATCTATGGTTCTATGACCTGGGATTGTGCCTACAAACTCAGCTCAAGAGAAAGAGCAGATTGTAGTGGGAGAATTCTGTAAAATAGAATAGACTCTATCTAACAAATTCTGTGACACCAAAGATAAAGGGTCAGACCATGCCATAATTAAATGAAAGGTCATTCTAACAACTCAACCACATCAAGACCTGAAATATTCTGTGTATCTGCCTTCTTCAGCAGTTACTTTCATCTAGTGATATTTTGATTGAAATCCCTGACTGCTTATAACTAAATCTGTCCCTTCTCAAACCCTTTGGGGCAGTCTCTCATTCCCATCTACCACCTATGTCACTACGTATCTATTCATCCTTTCTGCTAAGCTCTTTGGAACTGCAATTGATAATTAATAAACTTTCCTTCACTTTACATTTCTTTTTATTCTCCCTCTATCTTCTGGCACTCAGAAGACCTGAATTCCCTTGGATTACAATTGCAACACTGCTCATTCTTTCTAGTGCTAGTTTCACTTTCTCTGTTACCCTCCTCCAATTCATTGATCCCAAAGTGAGTCAGAATAGTGCTTGTTCCCCATTGCCATTCTAAGACTCTTTCTCAACCACAATCATCCAGCTACTTCTCTTCATTTGAAATAATGAAATAATGGCCTCCTAGACATTCTCCCTCTTTATCAATGCATTCAGTACCTAATTTAGTATCTCCTGTCCATCTCAACTCTTGGTCTTATATTAGGAAATTTCAACATACACTTTGATGTTCTCTCTAACACAACCCTCCTCAATCTGTTAAACTTCTATGGCCTACTCTTCCACTCCACCTCAGTGATAAACAAGGTCAGTCACACCAATGTGTATCATGTTTCAGCACTCTGAAATTCCTTTATTCAATCATTATCTTCTATCTTTTTCTTCTTTCTTTATGTCTTATTCTTCATCCTCACTGAAGATTCACCTCCACCCTTCAATATTGTCCAAGGTTATCATCCCCTCTCTTCCCTATTTCAAGTCTTTTGTAAACCTAATACAACTCTAAACTATGTTCAACTCTTGAATTTCTCTCCCTTCTCCCATTTATGCTAATGGAAAACTTCAGCCTGGATTTCTCCCATCATCTACCTTCTCTCCTATAAACAGAGATGGAGCATAGCACACAGAAATGCTGACTTGGCCATCTACAAATTTATATTATCTAATTTCAACTGAGTTCTCCTTCTAGCAAAGAAATCCTATTTACTCCTGCCTGAATGATTCTCTATTCCACTCATCATAGTGACTGTTCTAAACTTCCACTTTTCTTTCCAGGGTTTCACAATCCCATCACTCACTCAGCTAAAAATTTCATCTGAAATTTTACTAAGACAATCAGGGCCATTTGTCGTGAGTTTTTTCTTTTCTCTTTGTCCTCATTACCCTCCATTTAGAACCTTAGATTCTTTCTAAACTCAGCACAAGTTCCATCATAAGTCTTTCCTAATCTTCCCCAACAGCGAGTGCTTCCCCTTTGAAATTGCTTCATATTATCTTCATATACATTTTGTATATACTTCCACATGGACATACATGTTCAGTCATTTCAGTTATGGCCAATTCTTTATGGCCCCATTTGAAGTTTTCTTGACAAAGATACTAGAGTAGTTTGACATTACCTGCTCCAGCTCATTGTATAGATGAAAACTGAGACAAGCAGGGTTAAGTGACTTGCCCAAGGTCACACAGCTAGTGTCTGATACAATTTTATTTTTGTATCCAGTGCCTAATCTGCTGCTAGCACACAGTAGGTACCTAATAAGTGCTAATAAATATTTATCAATTGACTGGTATAAAGAATACCAATATTAAATGTTAGCAGAGATCCCAATGAGAGAAGCTGCATTGTCTATCCTTTGTCTCATTTTCTTCCAAGTTATGTCATCTCAGTATTTCAAATATCTCAGTATTTTAATGCCTCCCTTTCTCACAGGAAAAATCAAATGTATCCTTTAACTTATTCTCTACTGGAAACTAATAATGCTGGTTTTCCCTTGCTCTGAGAACATGAGGCCTTCACACTAGACCAGCCTTTATCCATTATTTACAAGATCTTTGGATGAAAGCATAGAAAGAAATGGAAGTTCTACATACAATCTCCTAGTAAACAGTTTGAGAAGAGAACAAAGGATCCCTGGTTTAGAGATTAATAGACATAAAAGAAAGATACAAAAAGCTTAGTTTCCCAGCCCTTTGGAACATCCTCCATACAGACTTGGATAAAATTAAGTGTTTGTAGCTAGGCATCATATTCTCTTGATCCTGGGAAATTGAGAGACCAAGAAATAAATTTAGAAGCTCAATGGATTTAACTTTAATTAAATTATGGTATAAGTGAAAAAAACTATGAAAATCAAGACAATTTCAGTTCAAGTTATCAATCTGCCACTTTCTATCTATGTAAACCCACACAAGTTACTTTATGTTCTCATGGCTCCAGTTCTTCTTCTCTGAAATGAAGCAGTTGGAGTAGATAGATGTCCATTTTAGCTCTAAATCTAAATTTTTGATTCTATCCTACAAAATGTAAAGGAATTCAATTCCATCCAATTTCCATCCCCTGTGTCGAAAAAAGCAGATTCATAGTAATGCATTTCTATTCTACACTGTCACCATTTTGTTGACTAGAAACCAAGAAAAGGGGAAATAAGACTCCATGACAACAAAACTGGAAAATGTGCATTCCCTGGCAGGGCTGGCCCATGTAACAACAGTAAAGTAAAAAATCATAAATAGATTGAATCTTCAAGTTGAAATGAGGTCTTAGAGATTATTTAATTTCCATCTCTAAACCACCACTATCCCATTTAGGATTCCTTTCTCTAATGTTATAAGAAATAAGGATTATGTTAGTACCTACATCCCTGGGTTGTTTTGAGGATCAAATGAGATAATATTTGTGAAGTATTTTACAAACTTTAAAGTACTATATAAATGTGAGTCATTATTACACTTGAACAGATCCATTAAAGGAGAATTCACTGTCTTTGGAGGCAAATCATTTTATTATTGAATATTCCTAATAAATAGAAATGTCTTCCTTGGACTGAATCAAAATCTGATTCTTGTAACTTCTATCCCTGTGCCTCAAATACAGAGAAACCCACAGCCTTTCTTCCAAGTGATAGCCCTTCAAATATTTGAATACAGCTTCCATGATCCACTGAAACTTTCTCTTATTCAAGCTAAACATCCCTAGCTCTTTCACTTGTCATTTACATGATAGGTTTCTAGATCTTTCCTGGTTCCTTTGGCAATATTACCTTCCCCTTCTTCCTCATTTTGCCTCCATCCTTGTCACCTGTTCCATGTTTGCCTCTATAGCTCAGTAATTAGTGTTTTCTTTTCCTTTCTCTTTTTAAAATCTATTGGAGCAAAGATTCTGAAATGGATAATTCACACTGAGCTGTCAATGATTGATAATGGTTTAAAGTGTTAACCCCTTGTTAGGATTTTGACATTTTGATGAACATATCAAAGCAATCAGCAAGTGAAAAAAATATTAAGTATTAAAAAGGGAAGTTAGGCCTTCCTAACATCTATGAACATTCAGAGATGAGAGGCAAGGATCACTTACAAGGAAAACTAGCCCTGCCCCCAAGCCTGTGGAAGAAGGCAACTCAAAGAATGTTTTAGATCACTAAACCATAGTAAAACTGCAATAATGATAGACAAGAGACTGTGGGAGACATAGAAGTACATGGGAATAGAGGATGAACATTAAGCCCATTTTAAGCAATTTGACCAAAGGTATCAAGCAATCTCAAAGACAAGGATACAGGCAAGTAGAGAAAAAAAGATGTCACAAATCAAGGGAAATAAGGCCATGTACTCTAAAGGTAAAAATTCAGTCATTCCTTTTAGTCTCCTGTATCACCAAAAGAATCACCTTTCACCAGAGTTAGAATTGTAAGGGCATGTCAGTGGCAATCTGACTCCTCTCCTAAGATGAAGGAACTGAACACCTTAAAATTTAAGTGGCTTGCCCAAGGCCATATAAATAATAAGTGACAGAAATAAAATTTGAAACCAGAACCTCTGACTCCAGATGTTCAGACTTTCTATTACACTCTGGTGCCTATTCTGAACTGTAATTCTTACATCTTAAGGTTGAAAGAAGCTTCAGAGGTTCATTTGTCACCTGCCACAGGTATAGTCCTCAGGAATCATCCTGACAAATGATCATCTAGCCTCTCCCTGAATATTTCAGTAATAGAATACTAACTGTTGGGTCAAATAGCCCATTTTATGGATTTAACTTTTAAATATAAAGAAATGTATGTGCCAGATATTTCTTATTTATATGAAGATATTCTACATTTTCTGTTGAGTATGTGGTCTTTGGGAGGTGGCAAGATTCCTTCCTTTCACAAAAGCCTGTTCAATTTATATCTCTGTGATTCCTCTATGCACACACTCCCTACCCCAGTGTGATTGTTGAAAGTCTTTGCTTTTCTCATGACGTAAAAGCAAATATAAACTTGGGAAGATGTCTTACCGACAATTACAGAGCTACCAAAATAAGCCTAAACTATGTGAGTGTAAGGAAGCTTCCTGAGCCCCAAAAATAGAGTCCAAAATGAAGAGCTAAAGGAAGTGAACTAATTAAATAAGGAAAATATAAACTGCACTAAGTACTCTGCTGTACGCCCAAGTTTTAAGTAAAGGAGAAGAATGGTAAGGAAAGAGTAAAGTGACGTCTCAGGAAAAACCAAGCACCAGGAGATCCAACTATCCCCTTTATTCTAAACTTAGCTCAGCCACTGGCCCTATGTGGATGAGTCACTACATTTCCTTGGACTTAAATCATCCCTCTTATAAAACTTGTTAAAGAAAGACGTCATTGTAAATTCGATGTTGTAGCTAAGTTTAGCTATAGCCAGTACATAAATATTGTAACTGGTAGGAATTCAATCATGTTTTCCTTAGGTATTTCTGGCTCTGTGTGTGTGTGTGTGTGTGTGTGTGTGTGTGTGTGTGTGTATGGTGCAGCTATATATGCAGTATCTCTTTAAGAGATACTGATGCATTAAATTGTTCATAAATGTACAAATACATACATATGTATATATATACACTTACTTTAGCACTTTAATCATACATGAATTCCTCACTGTGGGTGCTCCCTTCACACCTAGGAGATAGCAATCAATGTAATAAGACAGTCTTTGAAAGTTTCTGTGACCAAAAAAATAAAAATCATCTCATAGCTATTCTGATGACAAGTTTCTCCAAACTTAGCTAGTCTGAAGATAGGAAGTCATATTTAAATCTGTCCATATAGTCATATTTTAAACTTCAGCACATGACACATAGTAGCTGCCTAATTAATGCTTGTTGATTCTTTGATTGGTAACCTGAAAGTTTGTGCTATAGTGACACAGCCTTTAAGAATGCAGGGAAGAAGAAGGAGGAGGAGGAGGAGGAGAAGGAATGAAGAGGGGGGAGAAGAAGAAGAACAATGAAGAATGAAGAGGGAGAAGAAGACGGAGAAAGAGGAGGAGGAAGAGACAAGAAGGAGGAGGAGGAGAGAAAAGAAAGAGGAAGAGGAGGAGGGGAAAGAAAAAGAAGGAAGGAAGGAAGGAAGGAAGGAAGGAAGGAAGGAAGGAAGGAAGGAAGGAAGGAAGGAAGGGAGAGAAGGAAGAGAGAGAGTCACTTAACCATTCAGTATTTTAGTTAAACTCTCCCTAAGACTATACATGTGGAGAAAGCATCAACCTGCATAGATAGAGGGAACTTGTACATCCAATAGTTCCTTACATCAGTGAATCTTTTTTTTTCCTTTTCCATTTTGTATATAAGTTTCAAAGAAATAGTAAGTTGTACATAATAGATTTGCAGTTCCATGTTCAATCTTTTTTATCATAATGTGTTATAGAAATGCTTGTTTTATTTTACAAATAAAAATAAATTTAATTTTAAAAAAAGAAATATGGTTTTCTAAGCAAAACTATACTATTGGGGGACCTCAATCTCCCTCTCTCAGGACTAAAAAACCTAACCCCCCCAAAAAAAAGACATTAAGAAAGTGAATAATAGAATTTTAGATAAGTTAGGTATGATAGACCTCTGGGAAAAAATTGAATGGAGATAGAAAAGAATGTAAATTTTTCTTAATGGTATATGGCACCTATCATGTATTAGGCATCAAAACCTCACAATCAAATGCAGAAAGGCAGAAATATTAAATGTATCCTTTTCGGATCATGATGTAATAAAGGACCATGGAAAGATAGAGTAAAAATTAATTGGAAACTAATCTATTGCTAAAGAATGAGTGGGTCAAAAAATAAATCACAGAAATAATCAATAATTTTATCAAAGAGAAAGACAATGAAACAACATACCAAAACTTACGGGATACCAAAGCAGTTCTTAGGAAAAATTTTATATCTCTAAATGCTTACATAAATAAAATAGAGAAAGAGGAAATCAATGGATTGGACATGCAACTAAAAAAAGCTGAAAAAAGAACAAATTAAAAATCCCCAATTAAATATCAAATTAAAAATTCTGAAGATCAAAGGAGAAATTAATAAAATTGAAAGTATGAAAACTATTGAACTAATAAATAAAACTAAGCTGGTTTTATAAAAAAATCAATAAAAAAAGATAAACTCTTGGTTAATTTGATTTTTTAAAAAGAAATTCAAATTATCAAGATCAAGTGAAAAGGGAGAATTTGCTATCAACTGAGAGGAAATTAAAGCAGTAATTAGGAACTGTTTTGCCCAACTATCTGCCAATAAATCTTGGCAATTTAAGTGAAATACATGAATATTCACAAAAATATAAATTGCCCAAATTAACAGAAAAGGAAATAAAATACTTAAATAACCTCATTTTCGACAAAAAAAACTGAACAAGATACCAGTGTACTCCCTAAGAAAAAAAATCTCCAGGGCTGGATAGATCTACAAATAAATTCTACAACACATTTAAAGAACAATTAATTCCAATACTATATAAACTATCTGGAAAACTAGGCAAAGAAGGAATGTTACCAAATTTCTTTTATAACACAAATATGGTACTGATACCTAAACCAGGAAAAGTTAAAACAAAAAGAAATTTATAAACCAATTTCCATAATGAATACTAATGTAAAAATTTTAAATAAAATATTACCCAAGAGATTACAATAATTAATCACGAGGATAATACACTATGACCAGGTGGGTTTTACCCCAGGAATTCAGAGTTGGTTCAATATTAAGAAAACTATCAGCATCATTGATCATATCAATAATAAAACTGACATAAATCATATGATTATCTCAATCAATGTAGAAAAAGCTTTTGACAAAATACAGTCTTTATTTCTATTTAAAAAAATACAATTGGAGAGCATAGGAACAAATAGAGCTTTCCTTAAAATGATAAGCAATGTTTATCTAAAACCATCAGCAAGCATTATATTTAATGGGGAAAAGCTAGAAGTATTTCAAATAAGATCAGAGATGAAACAAGAATGCCCATTATCACCATTATTATTCAATATTGTACTAGAAATAATAGCTTTATAAATAAAAGAAGAAAAAAAGAAATTGAAGGAATTTGAATTAGAAGGAAACAAAGCTATCATTCTTTGCAGATGATATGATGGTGTACTTAAAGAATAAACCAAAAACTATTTGAAACATATACAAAATAAACCCATATAAGTCACCAGCATTTCTATATGTTAGCAAAAAGTCCAGCAGTAAGAGATAGAAATTCCACTTAAAACAACTTAGACAATTTAAAATCTTTGAGAGTCTGCCTGCCAAGACAAACCCAGGAATTATATAAATACAATTACAAAACATTTTTCAAAAAAGTCAAATTTTAACAACTGGAAAATATCAATTACTCATGGGTAGGCCAAGCTGACAATTCTATCTAAATTAATTTATTTATTCAGTGCCATACCAATCAAACTATCAAAAAATACTTTATAGAGCTAGAAAAAATAATAACAAAATTCATCTGGAAGAACAAACAATTAAGAATATCAAGGGAATTAATGAAAAAAAATACAAAGGAGGATGGCCTAGTTGTACCCAATCTAAAACTATATTACAAAGCATCAATCATCAAACTATTTGGCGCTGGCTAAGAAATGGAGTGGTGAATCAGTGGAATAGGTTAGGTACATAAGACACAGTAATAAATGACTATAGTAATCTGCTGTTTGATAAAGACTCCAGCTTCTGAGATAAGTACTCACTATTTGACAAAAAAAAAATAGTATGGCACAAACTCTCATAGTCTAATATATCACACCAATATTGTCAAAATGGGTACATGACTCAGACATAAAAGGTAAAACCACAAGCAGATTGGGAGGATAAGGAATAGTATATCTACCAGATCTATGGAAAAGGAAAAAAATATAACCAAATAAGAAATAGAGAACATTACAAAATGCAAAATGTATAATTGTGATTACATTAAATTAAAAAGGGGTTGCACAAATAAAACCAATGCAACCAAGATTAGAAAGAAAGCAAAAAGCGGGGAAACAATTTTTTATAGCCAGTGCTTCTGGTAGAGGCCTCATTTTTCAATTATATAGGAAACTGAATCAAATTTATAAGAATTCAAGTTATTCCCTAATTGATAAATAGTCAAATGATATAACAGGCAGTTTTAAGATAAAGAAATTAAAACTATTTATGGACATATAAAAAAATGCTCTAAATTACTATTGATTAGATAAATAAAAACTAAAACAACTCTGAAGTATCACCTCACAACTATCAGATTGGTTTATCTGACAGAAAGGGAAAATGATAAATGTTGAAGAATACATAAGAAAATCAGTATACTAATTGTTGGTGGAATTGTGAACTGATCCACCCATTCTGGAAAGCAATTTAGAACAATGTCCAAAGGGCTATAAAACTATGCATACCCTTTGATCCAGCTATATACCACTACTAGGTATGTATCGCAAAAAGATTGTTTAAAAAAAAAGGAGTAAGGACCCACATATTCAAAAATATTCATAGCAGCTTTTTGTGGTGGCAAAGAACTGGAAATTGTGGAGATGCCCATCAAATGGGAATGGCAAAACAAATTGTGGTATATGAATGTAATAGAATACTATTGTTCTAAAAGAAGTAATGAACAGGCAAATTTCAGAAAAATCTGGAAAGGCATATACGCACTGATGCTGAATAAAATAAGCAGAATCAGGAGAATATTGTACTCAGGAACAGCAACACTGTAATGATCAACTATGGTAGATTTAGCTTTTCAGCAAGATAATTTCAAGACTCACAATGGAAAATGCAATCTACATCTAGAAAAACAACCATGGAATCTGATTGCAGATCGAAGTATACTATTTTCATTTTTCTTACTTGTGGTTTTTACCTTTTTTCTGCTTCTTCTTTCACAACACCTATAATAATCTATATCAGATTGCTTATTATCTTGGAGAGGAGTAAGAGAAGGAAGGGAGGGAGGGAGAAAAATTTGGAACTCAAAACCTTACAAAAAAATGAATGCTGAAAACTACTTTATATATAATTGAAAAAAATTACCAAAAAAATGAGATATAGAGAGGAAAAAATAAGTTATTCTTGTTTTGTCTGCTACTTTTAAACAAGTTTATTAAACACAATTTTAAAACCCTGCTCTAGAATAATAGCACTAATTATTTTGAGGGAGCATCCCTAAAGATAGTGTTCCATCCTTTTAATCATACATATTGTTTTTCTAATGCCCCCTTTTCTATTGTATAAGCTTCTTAAGATTTGAAGATTAATACACTGTACCTGGCATGCAATACTCTGAATGTCCAGCCAATTAATAAATATTAAAAACATGATTCCCTAATTCCCAAATGTATACAATAAATATCAGGCCATGACACCTTTAAATAATAGTAGTAAGGTACTGCTATCGCATTCATCCTTTGATCAGTTTCTAACAACAGCCACACTAATATGATATAAGCTGATCTTCATTCTATTCTGTCTAGCACAAATGGAGCATCCCATTGTGCTCTACCAGCACACTTCTGTCTCTTTAATATCATTTCCTGATAAGTAAATGCATAGAAGTTCATAAGGTAATAACATTAAGAGCACTCCTTGTGATCTTTAACAATTGTAGAATCATGATATTTTAGAAGGGTCTTTCAGTTCAGAAAATAATACATATGCATGTATGTTTGTGTGTATATATATATGTAAGTATATATGTATATATAATATATAGTGAGTGTATATGTATATGTCTTTATATGCATATAGATATAAATATCACATTCAGCAATACCAATAAGGCAAAGTTAACTCTTCTAACACCTTCACCTCTATCCAAAAATAAACAATATCCTCATCAGAGATAATGAGACAGATAATGGTATAAACAGATGGAAAAATTCATAGGATTGTCCACAGTAGACTTTTCTTCTACTTGTCTAAAAATCTAACACATCCTATTTACTTACTCTATATTCCAGCGGAAGTCAGCTTCTCACCACTTCCTGATTTTTCACATTCCTATATGTTTCAGCTGCAATTTCATTTCTCCCAAGAAGCCTCCCCTGATTCCCACAACCAGAAATGCTCCTCTGTTCACAGGCACTTTGTTCTCTCTTATACATTTATTCTATTACTCCTTAGATTATAATTTGTCTGCATATCATGTACAAGATTCTAAATAACTTGAAGGCAAGTGATCCTCTTATTCCTCTTTTTATTTCCCATTGTAGGAGCTTAATAAATATTCAGTGATTAAACTGAAGTAGCTCACTCAACAATAAACTGATTTGGGCCTTTTTCTTTCCTTTCCCTTTCTTTTTCATCTTTCCATAAACATAGTTAGTCAAGCTTCTTTCCCCCTTCCACCAAAGTTGCCTGATATCTCAACAGGATGCATAAGTGAAGCAGGTTTCTCAAAGACTAAGTCTCTGAAATATAAGCCCTACAAGATTCTACCATACAGGAAATACTGTGTATGGATCTGTTGTGTAACAATTAAACTATTTAAGTTCTGAGAAGCTCTAAGGAGGGTAGTCATCAGCTGTTAATTTCTTTTCCACCAACCATAGCAAGTCACAAAATCTTTCTGTTAAAGGGTAGGATTGTTGTGTTGCAATTTGCATCTGTGAAGGAAGTGGTTACATTGACAAATTCCCTGATCTTTGTAAAAAGCGAATTGCTACTTTTTTGATATTTCTATTATTCCTTAGAGAAAAAACACCACTCGAGCAAAAACACAGAAAATATTCTCATCAAGAACAATAGCAAGTTTTCTATAACTAAGGTTTAATCAGAAGAAGAAGAAATCAGCAGAGTCCTTTTGCCACAGGCATTTCTACTAAATAAATTCCAACCAGTTCTTAATAGAGACCTATTTACAGCTGAATGCCCCAGGCCCTCCTCTGCTAGGAGTAGATGAGACATTGTTGGCAAATATTTATTCAGTCTCAGAGCATTAATTTTTAGAGAGGCATTTTATATTCAACTGACAGAACATGGCTAATCAATGCGAGAATTATAGTATAACCTTCCACAACTAAAATGAATGACAGAGAGATGTTCACTCTACTCACTGAAGTCCAACCCAGTTTTAAGGAACCACAGATTGGGACTTTAGAACCATTGGAAGCCTTTCAGAAAACAGCGTTCAGCCTCACCTATTCAACGGAGCAACCTGTGGCTTGTCTACATGTGCCTGCTAGCAAATCTGATTCTTTATTGAAGATGGGTATTTCTATTCCCAAAAGAACTTGGGGGTGAGGAAGCTAAAAATGAAAATACCACACAAGATGATAAATATTTAGAGTAAAACAGAATAGTAATCAATTGTGGGACTGTGAATTACTTTCAGGCACCACTTGGGCAGTAAATTTGACTCTACAATTTCTGCCAGTTTAAAGAAACATTTTTGGGTGACATCATTTTCATTTTCTGACAAATGAAAGCTTGCACATTTATAAGCAAAGACAAAATTTTCCCCAGAAATAAAGTGGAGCAGGAATTTGAGTGACGTAATTACTGAGTGACAATACTTTTGACCACAGAGAATGATTATAATAATACTGAGTGACACTAGAAATAACATCTTCAACCACAGAGGGTGTTAAGATTACCTCTCCCTAATTTTGGAATATATTTATTTCTCCTCAGAGTTCTGAAAATTACTGAAATAAAAGTATTATTCTGAATCGTAGTTCTTAGTGACTTGTTTCTTCTCGGTGAATTGAGATCTTAAGACATGCATCATTCCTAATGGGAAGGAAGTCCAATAATAAGCCCATGTAATATTTTGAGAAGGTCTAGGA
Source organism: Myrmecobius fasciatus (assembly GCA_023553655.1). Lineage (NCBI taxonomy): Eukaryota > Metazoa > Chordata > Mammalia > Dasyuromorphia > Myrmecobiidae > Myrmecobius > Myrmecobius fasciatus. Next base: position 470,135 of record JAJPUD010000855.1, on the reverse strand, counting down.
AAGTTCTCAAAAGCATTATTTCAAAGCCCTGAAATTATGGGTTTCATAACCCAAGGGAAGTCATGTTACCTTACCATAAACTCATACAAGACTCAATTAAACATATATATTTTATTGCTGGCATTGCTATAACTATTATTATAATGCCTAGGGCACCTCAGAATCATAGATTTAAACTAGAAAGGACTTAAAGACTGTCTAATCCATCCTCCTTGTTTAGAGATGAAGAAACTGGAACACGAAGAAGTGACCTGTCTTAAAGCATAAGCAAATAAATAATGAACAAATCAACTTATTAAATTTCCTGATTTAAGAAACCACATCCTTTTTTTCCCTGAGGCAATTGGGGTCAGGTGACTTGCCCAGAGTCACACAGCTAAGAAGTGTTAAGTGTCTGAGACCAGATTTTAACTCAGGTCCTCCTGACTTCAGGGCTGGTGCTCTATCCAAATAACTGCCCTACCATATGCTTTTCTTTAGATTTATACTCTTTCATTCTTCCTTCAGTAAGAAGATGTAAGATGTAAAAAAAAAGTGTAAGGAAACCCCTCTTCCAATATGAGTTGGATGCAAAGGATTAATGATAGAAGAAAATAATTGCATCTTATTGCATCTTAGACAAAAGCTCACTTCTCTTCTAATGCTGATGAGGAAAAACCAATCCCTTCTATAATGGAAGCTGGTGCACAGAAAAGAATATTGAAATTGGAGTCACTAGATCTTCTGTCTCACAGATCTTCCATTTACTACTTGTGTGACACTGGAAAAAGTCTCTCTGGTCCTCAGTTTCCTCATCTATGAAATAACATGTTTTGACCTCAAAGGTCCCTTTCAGCTCCAGATCTATGATTCTGAAAATATATTTGGGCTTTTTCAAGATCCTTGTCCATAAAAACTTAACTACAATTTCTAGCAATGAGAAAACCTGATAAAGTAGTTTTTCTCTTTATCTTTTTTTTTCATTTATCTTCCCTCTATCCTTTAAGAATGTTGATAAATAACCAAGTGATCAAAAAAGGGACAAAATCCAAAAAACTGAATCAGGCCTCTGAATATATTTTTAATTATAGGCTCACATAATCATAAATGTAGATCTGGAAGGAATCTTAGGTATCTAGTCCCACCTCTTCTTTTTATAAAGGAGAAAAAATAAGGCCCAGAAAACTTAAATGACTTTTCCAGCATTGCAGTTAGTAAGTATATGGTGTGGGATTGCTTTAAGCAGATCTAGGAGAGCCCCACTACCCAGTTGAAACAATAGCACTGTCATAAGAATGAGAGCTGAAAAAATAATTTTGTAATACCCCTTTATTTTAAGAATGAAGAAAATGGATTACAGAGGGATTAAATGACTTACCTGAGGCCACATAAGTAATAACAGACCTGAGATTCAAACTTGGGTTTCTCAACTCCAAATCTAATGTATTTCCCAAAAAACATTGTCTTCTTATCACTTAGCATCCTTTAAAAGACATGTTTCTCAGTCATAATCTGTGAATCAGTTTGTATGCTATAATGTATTTTATTCTTTAATTGTTTTTAATTAAAAAAAACATTTCTCTCCCTTCTATCCACTGGTGGAAAAAAAAAGAAGAAAAAGATAACACTTACAACAAATACAGATAGGCAAGCAAAACAAATTCCCATAATGACTAAAACTGTACATGGAGAACAATTATACAACATTGTAAAGGTATAAGCAACATTGAAAGACTTAAAAATTCTTATCAACAAAATGACCAACCATGATTCCAGAGGATTAATAATGAAAAATACAATTTATTTCTTCAATAGAATAAGGATGATACGCAAGAAGCATATGTCAAAAAAAAAATTAAACCTCGTTTTCCTTAATGATCTCTACCTTCACAATAAAACAAAATCTATACATCTTATTAGGGGACCACTTTAAAATTTTTGCATAATTCATTCTGTGCAGGAAGTACACAAATATCCATAGAAATCCCATGTTTTCAGTTCATATTTTTGCTCTGTTCATGTCAATATGATAGGAATATTCGACCTGGCAATTCCAATTCTAATTTTCACTAGTGGTATGATATAACCCTGTGTCAGCCTCAGTTACTTTATCTGTACATAGACAGAAAAAATAAGCTCTCTGCCATCATTCAAGGATGATGCCAGGAATATATGCAGAAGTAAGGATACATATTGTGAGTATTACAGGAGATATATATATTGTAAAGAGAAAAGAGAGTGACATGAAGAAGCATGAAGACCTATAGAAATAACTGTTTATCATATCCCCTGTTGGGAACAATAAGCATCCAGAAGCCAGAGTAGAGGGAAAAAAAAACTTTTAAAAGAATACCAGAATAAACCTGGGGACCTTAACTTTGAAAGTAGAGAGACTGACCCAATAGGATAGCACATTTGCTGAGGAATATCCCAGACCTACCCCTTCATTACCACTGAATAATGTATATTAAATAAGTACTGAGGCAAGGCATTCACCAAAAGGAAAAAAAGGCTATTTGCTACTATCCAGAAAATAAACAATTTTCCTGATGATTGAAGGATTCAGGTACAATCTCATTAAGCAATTTTTATTAGTTAAATGTATTTTATAGGTGCAGCTAGATGGAGGGACATCTAGGTGGTGCAATGGATAGAGCACATATATAATCTTGTTTCCTTGAGAGCTTGCAGGGGAATTAATAATTCTTTGGGGAAATGTAAAATGATTATGATGCTGAAATTCCCAAGGTTCTTCTGAGTGGGGGATAGATACCAGAAACTTCATCCAAAAATATTCATCCAAAAAACTATTAGTAATAAAAGACTGGGGCCTAACTAACACTGTATATATTTAGAGAATTTGACCAAGTTTGAGGAAATGAGGAAGAAAAAAGAGGAAAGACTTTCTCCATTAGCAATGGTTGAGTCAGAACAGTCTCAATTCTTCTATTAATTAATCTAAAAAGTCTTTTATGTGTAATCTGAATCCTCCAGGCATTTATACCTGTTTTGCCAGAAAGGAAAATGGAATAGGCAAACTTAGGCTAGACTCCCAGCTCTATCCTTTACCAGCTGTACCTATGTCACTTTACATCTCTAGTCCAAAGTTCCTCATTTGTAAAAATGTAGATAATAATCTACATTGTTAGAAGGCAAGTGGTTTCTAAATGGTAAATTGGTGTATAAAAATGAGCTATGATTATCTTAATGAGTAGAGAGAATGGTAAGTTATCATTCTTCATGAAATGAGCCTTCTTGTTCTTTAAAGACATTTATTGTTTCTTCTCTGAATGCTTTATGGCACTTAAATAATAAAATGTTAAAATATGAATATGTAGAATCAGATATGCATCCTTGAAGACAATAAGTGTACTGTAGTTTGAGATCTAAATTGCCAAATATATATATATTGCAGCTTCCAAATGGGTTTATTTATATACAGGAAATATAAGCTTAAACAATTAGATATCCTAACTGACAGGCATATGATTGTACTACATTTTGTTAACTATTTTACATAAAAACAAGTAACTATTATTAAGTAGAACTAAGCATAGGTTCTGAACAGTCTTCTTGCTAGTCTTAAACTTACTTCAAAGCAACAATTGACCTGTAACATCATTGATGTGAGTGCCTTTTCCAATGATACAGGTTATGATACATCTATGCCTTCCCATCTCATGTGCCTCTTTTCTGTATCTGTCTTAGAAATCCTCCACCAATGAGTTGCCTTTACATCTCTTGATGCTCCAGTGGAGCATCCTGGCTTTCCACCAGTTATCAAGACTGGTCAAAGTTGTTATCATGTTGGAAAGGTTTCAAAAATAATTCTAGGACCAGATTTTGTCTGCTTCCAAAAACCAACTTAGTTAAGCAGAGAGGATCTATTTTCTTCTGTATATGAAAAAAAGAACTGATTAGACGGTCCTATATGCTTTTTCTAAAATCTATAAGTAATATTCCATCCAACCCACACCCTCTCCTATAATGTAGGAAATGGGACCTGATGGCATCACCTTTTTGTAATATTGAAATACTATTGTTTGGGTTTTTTTTAATTAGCACCCTTCGGGCCCATTTATGTCCTTTTCACTGTCTGTGACCTCATGTTTCAAATTAAATAATTAGGTTTAAGGAAGAAGTTTCTTTTACAGCAGTAAATAATTGTTTAGTTAATTATTACTTTGATAACAGTTGATTCCCCAGTCACTATTATAAAAAAATCCCTTTTTCCTCATTTAAGAAGTATTAGTACCTTGAGGTTGGAGGTGATCTCTCTTAAGTTAGAAAGTTCGATATTTTTTCCCCTTATCAAAGAACTGAACTAGAGCCCTGGTGACTTCAATCTAGTTACTAACACAATCATAAACCCTACTACATAATACTAAATGAATAAATAATTAATTTGGCATTCATTTTCTATAAGCTTTTCCAAGAGGAGATTTAGCTTGAGTCACCATAAATATTCATTTAATAAGGTTATCTCATACTCTTTTTAGCATTGTTGTTAGTCCTATTGCAAAACAAGAAAAAAGGTCCACATTCTTGATGATACATTTAGCCAAATTCTTCCAATTTTTAGCTACTTCATTCAATAAGGACTTATTGAGACTTACTATGTTCTTCAAATCATTTCAGGCATCTAAAAAGTATTGTTTACTCCTGTCCATTGGCAACTTATAATTTAGTTGGAAAGGCAATTTAGATACATACCTTGTATATACGAAGGATTTTTTAAGATTTATAAAGCACTTATAAATATTATCTTGAGGTGTTATTATTATCCCTATTTTACAGATGAGTAAAATCAGCCTCTAAGAAATTAACTAGGTCAAAGGGTCACATAACAGGGGAATTTCTGAAATGGGATTAAAATCTCAATTTGAGGTAGTATGTGATTAAGTGTTCTCATGAATGAGAGATAATCACTTGAAGATTTTAGACAAGGAAATGATCCCTAACAATCAGCAAAATCAATAACAACAATATAAAAGACCTACTGTTTGAATCTTAAAGATGGTTAGGATAGCAAAGAAAAAGCAGAACAATATTTCAGGCAGAGTTGTGTCTGATAAATAATAAAAAAGAGACCATTTATAATAGAGAACTCATGTTAGGGAGTAGTGAAAGAAAAGACTGGTTAAATAGAGGGAAGCTAGATTTTGGAGACCCTTGACTTCATTCTGGAAGCAATAAAGAACCATTAGATGTTTTTGAGCCAAGAAATGTTATTATGACCAGGGTGCTTTAGGAAAATTAACGAATTGGCACTTTCACAATGAATTGAAAGACTAAGAAAGCCAATTCAGGAAAATATTGTATTACTTTAGGTATAGAAAATGAACTGTCTACTTTAAGGCGGGTGCAATTTTTTTGTTTGTTTGTTTTTTGCTTTTTACTGAGGCAATTGGGGTTAAGTGACTTGCCCAGGGTCACACAGCTAGGAAATGTTAAGTGTCTGAGACCAGATTTGAACTCAGGTCTTCCTGACTTCAAGGCTAGTGCTCTATCCACTGCGCCACCTAGCTGCCCCAAGGTGGTTGCACATTTGAGGTAGCATGGTACAATGGGGAAAATACTGATCTTGTAGTCAAAAGAACTGAGTTCAAATTCTGGTTCTGCAAATCACTGTTTAAGTAATCTTGTGTGATTCACTTTACTTCCCTGGGCCTCATTGTCCTTATCTGTAAAATGAAAGGGTTGATCTCCATGATCTCCAGGGTCCTGCCCCTCTTCATTCTAGATATATGATCCTAGAAGACTCTGATTTGTTTAGGTCTATAGAGGATGGATGAAAACTACCTTGTACTTCATAAAAATAAAAAAAATTAAAAATAAGTCATCAATCTTATTTAACTCTGAGCTACTGAAAAATAAAACTAAGTATACAGATAAGCAAGATAGATACAACATACAAGGTGGTGGAATGATGGATTACATATATTTCTAAGGGCAAAAAATTCTGTTCACTGTGATATATGGGGCTGGGTTTTGTGATGTTATTTCACGTTATCAAGAAAGATCCAAGGGACAAACTGAACATACAAGGAGTCAAATGTAAATATATAGGAGCACAATTTTCAAATCTTGTCTTCTGGCTTTTCTAAGAAAATTGGGGTGCCATTAACACAATGTTCACTCGTGGGTTTGTAGGAATAACTAGACATCCAATAGAAATATTTAGTAGATGGATCATTCAATCCTTTCAAGACAATTCAGTAGCTTTAGTTGCCTAAAAGAATTACTAAAATTTCTAAAGGGGTCTAAATTATATCCAGGGGGTACCTGGATAATATATGGACCTAGTTCATTGATTTGCATATGTTTATAGATACTAGGCTTTATCATTTATTTATTTATTATATTAAAATTCACATAAATCTTGCTCCTTTCTCCCTCTAACTTTTTTCTTCATTATCCCATTTTCCATACCAGACCTTTAAATTCTAAACTTAATATAAAATTGGGGTTTTCCTACCCCATAAAAGGAAAATAAAACAAATCCAAAACAAAAGATGAATGTTTCTAGACTTACTTACAATACTGACTTAGGGGTCTTCTAAGGGAACTAAATTCAGAATCAAATCTACCAAAAAAATAGTTATCTTGAACTGTCCTTCACAAGAAAATACTGCCATTTTAAGTAAATTTGGTTGGAACTATTCTCTGGGAGCTACAGCCCAAGAATCATTCAAGAAGGAAAGAGAGAGAAAGGGAAGGAAGGGAAGGAAGGAAAGGAAGGAAAGAAAAAAAAGGAAGGAAAGAAGGAAGGAATGAAAGAAGGAAGGAAGGAAGGAAGGAAGGAAGGAAGGAAGGAAGGAAGGAA
>JAJPUD010000855.1:432182-450327 GCA_023553655.1 Myrmecobius fasciatus | reverse complement strand
AAAAAAAAATTCAAACGCAGTTTTATTCGAGCCCTCTTTGTAAACATTTGCCCGCCTGTTACCTTTACGAGTGGAATATTGTTTGTTGTACTGTTGCGCTCCGATTTTTATTCATGAAATGACTTCCTTTTTTTTTCTCTCAGTCACGTAATGATCGGGTATCAGAAAAAGACGTCACCATCCCAATTCCTCAAGGAATATATTAACTATTCTGTGCTGTCCTCATGGATGAGATGATCCAGAGTCATCAACTTCTCATAAACACCTCTCACTCACACATTCCATTTTTAAGAAGTCTAATTATTTTGATGCTTCTCAAATTCGCCTGATTCTCAAGAATAAGAAAATAATACAGAGAATTAAGAGGATCAGAAAGTTATTTTTTTTAACCATATCCCTTCTGGGAGCATGATTACTGTTACTATTTTGTCAAGTCCCTCCAGAGATTCAGTCACCCGAATTAAAAGAGAGAAAACCCTCTCCCATGAAATGTTTAATTCAGGTGTCTTCGTCTTTTGCATATATTCTTACAGACAGAAAATTAAATTAAGAGATATACTTTTTTTTTAATGGTTTGAAGTCTTGGAGAATTTTCGGAAAACCTCTAATTAGACTAAATGTAATTGTCAGTCTGGCTAGTGGGTGGAATGATTAGTGCAAAGTACACTAAGTTCCCAACAGTGGAGCTGTCCAAGCTCTAGGGTGAGGAGCTGTCCAAGCTCTGGAGTACTGAGTCGTCGGGATGCTAAAGCCACAAAATTCGGAAAACGCCTCTCCGGTTTGTTGTCACGAAAGCCCTGAAATGTGATAAATTTTTGAAAGAACTATTCCGTGTGGGAAGTTTTCACTAGAAAAAAAAACCAACAACAAAGCATCACGATAATGATAAAAAGAAAATTTCCAACTTCCAGTGAATGTAACATTATTTCTCTTAATGATGGAAACTTTCTGGGCCTTTTCTTTTGAGAAAAGATGATCCAAGGATTTTATACTGTTCCTTTGTTCTTGAATCACTAGTGGGCTTTATTTTTTAACCTTTTATATCTAACACTATTAAAAAGTGAAAACTTAGGTGTTCTGTTGTTTTTACATGAAGAAAGAAGGACATTGTGTGAATTTGGGACAGTGGGGAATATGGTTTTCACTTTCTTTGTCCCACACAATAAAATTAATTCTGTGCCTAGAGTTCTGTGTGGTGAAGTGAACACAGATTGGGAAAGCTCGAGGTTTCCCATTAAAAGTTTATTTGCTCAGGGACTCTTAACAAGATTATCTCCTCTGGGAACTCTTTAATCTATTGGCTTTTTGTTGCTGTTGTTACTGAAAATGACACAGAAATAGGAAAGACCGCAGCCACAGAATTCTTCTAAGTTTTTGGATAAATTTAGCTGAGCCTAATCACTCCCATCCTGTGCAAGAATGTAGGTTTTCTATATGCCTACATTTCCTGCAAAGTTAAGAAATATAACTATTAATAGTCACTAATGATTTGGATCTCAAAGAATAGATGAAATGATAATTTTCTTAATTTGCTATTCCTGTGATTTGAATCTAACATTTTAAAAAGATCATTTCATTTCAACACGAATTTTTCAAAATATAAAAACTGAGTACTTCTTAATCTGTATGTGTTTCTGAATCTCTGATTCTATCTCTATGTCTCTATCTCTGTAGCTCTGTCTGTCTCTCTTTTTCTGTCTTACTCTCTCCCTCTTTCCCTCCCTCTCTCCCTCCTCTTACTTCCCTCTTATTTTTCCCTCTTTTTTCTCTCATGTTTTTTCCCAAGAAACCAAAAAAAAATTTTTTTCTTATGTTCCTGGGTAATGATTAGGAATTCCTAGTTAAAAAAACTACTAGCATATTCTATATTCCTAGTAAAGATTAAGTGTCCTGTAATGATTAACTCTCCTGATTACATTTGTTTGTTCATTTGTTTATGCTAAAGCCACACTTGTTTGTCCTATATGTATGTCTATACATATACATATATATACATATGTGTATATATATAGTTGATACAGCCATGCATATACCTATACATACTTATATAAAACTTTCCATCCCATAAAAGATACCTAAAGTCATGAACCTATCCAAATAAATTTCAGGAAATTCCTGAAGTTATTACTGATTTTAACACTCTGGTCTTCCGAAGGGATGGTGTCAAAGGTAAGCTCTATTAAAAACTTCTGCTCTTTCCTCTCATAGGGATTCTGACTTTTGTTCAATTTGTAGATGTACTGGAAATGTTCCAGTACTCTTTGCGGAAGTCCACTACTCAATGTAAGGAAAGGGAGCCACCACGTGGGGAATTTGTTTACTTCAAGTCCTGTTAAAGAAGCGGAGAACTCTGCAAATAGGGATTTACTAGTTGGAGGCAGGGCGGGGGCCGGGGGGAGGGGTGAGGAAAGCAATTGAAGGGAATTCCTAAATGCAAAGACTATTTAATCTCTGAACTGAAACTATTTGAGCAAATTTCTAACCCTCTCTATTTAAGCTCCTTTATCTCTGAAGATCCGACCGAAGACCCTTGGAATTCATACCTCAGGAGACCCAGATCCAATTGTCTGAACTCCTAAGACTAAAAAAATTCTTTAACTTTGTATTCAGAGGCACACAGTGACCCAAGGACTCAATTCTGAGCAAAAGTTTCAATTGGCTAACTACTCTTCTGGGGCCAAAGGATAGCGTAGATATTTTATTCTTTTTGCCCCTTCGAGTCCACAGTTATTTCAAATTTATGTCTGAGCTAGCTCCCTGTGCAGTTACCAGAACTTTTTTTTTTTTTTTTTTTTTTTTTTTTTTATCAAATTGCCTAACTCATTTTCCACGGGTCCGAGGCTTTTGCTCTATGGCAGGTGTACAAGGGAAGGGAGAGTGTTAGGCAAACATGAGACTTTCTGGGATAAAAAATTGGGCCGACCGATGTAAATGAACAAGTAGCTATTCTCTATACTTGTATTTGACATAAGTGTTCCTTCCAGTTACACCCTCAACGATCACCTCTGTACTTGGGAAGTTTTCTGGCTTGAAGCTTTTTTTCTTTGATGCCCCCAAGTGGGTACTTTTCCTTCATCCCTAGCTTTAAATTCCTACTCATTATTGGCTGTGAAAAATAAGGACTGATTTGTATTTGGGATTGCCACGAATAAGAAAGGTAAGAACATCTTTGTTTTTTTGTTTTTGGTTGTTTTGGTTTGGAGGCTTTTGGAGGGAGAAAGGAGAGGAATGGGGAGGGATGATGGATCTGTTTTTCTCACTCTGGTCCAGGGAGAAAACTCCATCGATCAACAAGTGCATTGCAGCTTGTGGTTTAAAGAATTGCCTGGGGGCACTGAGAGTATAAATGACTTGTCCAAAGTCATGTAACCTTTAAGTGTCAGGCTCCAAAGCCAGCACTTAGTTCAAATCCAGCTTCATATATTAGCTGAGTGTCTCTGGATAAATCATTTAACAGTATGAAAGTGTATGAGGAAGGATGTTTGTTCTGTATACTCTAGCATAATGTTGTAACCCTCAGTAAAGGGTCTTGGTGACAATGAATTTCAAAATGCATCTATGTCATTAACTATTTGCTTTAGGCCTCAAAGACTTTTATGTTAGGGATATAAGGATAATTAAACATATAATTCATTGTGTTAATCTAACAAAATATATGCAAGTTGCAAATTATTAAATCCTATAACCTTACCAAAAAGATACCCACTACTCACTGCTCATCCTTGAGCTCCCAGTTTCAAAACCAGGTGCTCAACTAATAAACAGTTTAAAGAAGAAATCTTCTGCATGAGAAATACTGCATGAGATTCTATTTGCTTAAAAGATGAACTGATATTTCTGATATATTTATTGAGAAATATTAAACTTGCAGATGATTTCATAAAATTAAATACCATATGTCTATGCAATGCTCTCTATCAGCCTTCTTAGCCAAGATTGCTTGCTCCCCCTTCAGGGGGAAGGGATCTTCTACATTCTTTTAAAGTATTACTTTTTCTGGGAGAACAAATTAGGAATAGGTAGAGAGAAATACAATTCAAAGATGGATAGAACACTCTTTGGCTTTAAACATCCCACCTGGGAGTACCCAGTTCATTCAAAAGAGACATCTTCTAACTTCTCCTCAAATTCTCTAAATTTAGGAATAACTTTCCTTCAAAATGCCTTTACTTTTCATCTCTTTTTTCCTATCTGCTAACTGAGGCTATAAAGTCATTTTAGACAATAATCAAGACTTTCCTTTCCCACAGACTGTCTGTCTCTTTATTCCAGCCTAAAAAATGCTAAATAACAATTCAATACTTTTAGAAAATATTTCTCTATTTCTATTTTCAGTCTATTACCAGGCCAAGAAAACAAGTTCACTCTAGAGGCAATTTCAAATGATTCCTCTCTATATAAATAACTATGTTGAATATTCTCTCACCCTGTTGCTAAAGAAGTTGAGTTACAAGATTATATTCAGCTTCAAGACAAACTTCCAGGTTGTTTTTCCTAACTCTTCCAGTAAATTCAATGACTAATGACTCATTTCATGCAGATTACACCTGTAGGGAAATCCAAATGTTCCATATAATAATGCATCATGACTACCACTTACTGGACTGAATGTATCATATATCCTTGGACAAAGTGGCTAATGATCTTACCTATAATGTATCTCTGATTTCACTGACCTTCAGAACTTGATGTTTCATGCATTCTGACAGCAATCAGCAAAGGAAACTCATTCAAGTCACATAATCACCTCTGCTTGTAAAAAAAAAAAAAACTGGCATGGTCATTATACAAAATAGTTTTGCCATCTGTTTTAGCCAGAGGCAGACATACCAGAAGCAAATATTAGAACCCCATTTTACTCTGGGACATGTTCCAAAAGCTTCATCTCTTCTACATATATAGGACAATACATAGGTTTGGCCAATAAACATTGACTTGCCTGTTACCCAAGTTTTAATATGCAGCATTATGCCTAGTTCTCTACTGGTGGTATGATATATTTTGGGGAACATGAAGAGGAAATATCCTCTCTATTTCTCATCTCAGCCTGCACAAAGTATAAATAGTAGGAAATAAAACTGAGGTCTATTTTTCCCCCATTCCAGTCTACTCACATGGCCCATATTCCACCCATTGGAACAGGAGTGAGTACATTGGGAAGTCTTTAATTTCACCACACACATACACACCCCTTCCCACTGATGATCCTTTTTCCTTTCTCTCCCTTAGATAGGAACTAACCCCACCTCCTCCAATTTACTCACTTCTGGGTAGGAACCCAGAATCCCCATCCCTCTGAATGAATCTCTGAACCATTCTCTCACTCACAACCATGGTGAACTTGGTACTTACACACACACACACACACACACACACACACACACATACACATACACACACATAATTGTTAGATAGATACAGTCATTTATACCACTTGGATGACTGAAGTCCTTCCTGTAAGATAAAGAAGCACAAAGCCTTATGTTTGGACTTGTCACTATACCTTCCAAATTCTCAAAAATTGCCTTTGAATTAGCCCTAGAGACTCCTGGGCTATCCAGCCTGCAGCTAAACCATCCTTCATGTGTTATCTCTACCAATTAAAATGTGATGTCTGTGAAAGCAGAAATTGTCTTGCATTTCCATTTTTAACTCCACATAAATTAATATTTAAATTTTTCATTCATTCATTCTATGGGTCCTACTAGATCAAGCTATTATCCAAGGTGAAGAGAAAACTATGAACCCATGGCCAAAGGATTCCAAAAACATATGCAAAAGTATTTTCTCAAGTGGTTTTGATGAAGATTATGGGAATAACTTGGAGAATAAATACAAGAGAGTAACTACTCCTTCCCTGATTTGAGACAGGGCCTTCAAAAAGTCCCCAAAGAGATCTATATATCAGTAATGACTTGCTTAAAGGGCTTAAAAGCATCCAAAACATTTCTAGCTCATGTCCCAAATTAATATCTCTGACTCACAAAATGTGTCACTTTTCCTGACTTCCCTCTTTCTGATAATGGTATCACCACCATCCTAGTCATCCAGGCTCAAAACCTCAGGGTCATTCAACTATTTGCCACTTCCTGTTAGTTCTACCATCAAAACTGCACTTACATCCATTCTATCCTTTTCACTCTCACAATGACTTCCCTAATTCAGGATGTTATTTCTTCACAGCATGATGCAATGGAAACTGTACTGTGTTTGAAGTTCTAGGACCTGTGCTGTTACTTAAGCTCTCCAGGCCATATTTTCCTGATCTATAAAATGACACGGTGGGATTAAATGACCCATTAGGTCCCTCAAGCCCTAAATCTACAATACTAAAAAAAAAAAAAAAAACAAAAAAAAAAACAAAACAAAAAAAAAAAACAATGATATGTTTGCTAGTGGGAAACAAAGCAAAGGTCATTAATTCTTTTAGTCTTCTCCCCTTTCAGGTCCTATGATTTACATGGAACATAATAGGCAAAATAGAAGTTGAGGATAATTTCCTTACTTCAAAAGTTTCACTTTTGTTCAATATAGTACCTGGGAGTGAGCTGCCCGGTCAAAGGAATGGTAGGGACTTAAAGGTATTTTATGACCATAATTAAAGGAAGAATTAGATTGAAAGATTTCATTAGGAGAGGAAAATATGTTGATTTTAGGTTTAACTGGAGTTTTTTTTTAAATTAGGAAAAAATAGATAAAGTTGGTCCTTGAGGCTATTTAGATAAAGATGTAGTAGGTTTCTCCTCCAGTCTGGGAAGAAGATATATGATAACTAATGACCAGCAGAGAGCAATTATCATAAGAGGGAAGAAATCCAGAACCAAAAGAAGAGTTGAATAGTAGTAGAAACAACTAAAAGCAATAAAGAATTCCCTCATAATCTATGAAAGCTTATGTTCCCCTGTATACAGGAAAGAAAATAATGCAGCATCCTCCTGGTATTTTCCTTTACCACACATGCCCAATCTCTGCCTGCTATACTATTTAACTAATGCCTTTTGTTTTGAATTAATATGTTAACTTGTTTGTCTGGTAAAAGTAATATATTGATAGAGGGTTCATGAGCTTTGGTTTATGTGGATACTTAATCATATCCACAATGTGCCTCATATATGGGATAAGATACATGGGGGGCTGGATCTGTATTTGAGGTGTTACATCACCTAGATTACTGTTAACATCTTTTTTTCTTTGGTCTTCCTATCTCCAACCCATTCTTTCTCCAATCAATACTCCACATTTTTCCCAAATTAATCCTCCCAAAGAACTGATTTGATTATGTCATATCCCTGCTCACAAACCTCCAGTGGCTCCAGTTACCAACCAAATATAAATTCTAAATCTAACTCAATCTGCCACTGAAATTTTGTTGCAAACTATCTCTCAAATTTCCCTTCTAAGTGCTATGCTATTCTCTCTCTTCATTCTTATCCATCCTTTTCATCTTTTCTACATGTCTTCCCTAACTTTTTCACCCATCTCTATTTGTCAAAATCCTTCTTCCTTTAAAGCATAAGCCATTTCTAAAACCTACATCCCCTTAAATTACACTCCCCCATAACAGTTGAAAATGATTTTTCCCTCCTCAAATTTCTTTTGGCTCTTAATGCAAACTTTTCCTTTGCACTCTCATTGTCCCTGAACAAATTTTTTGTGCATGTTTTCTTTCTCTCTATGAATTGTAAAGCAAGTGCTGAACTAAGTTGGTAAAGTGTCTTCATCTAGTAATTCTTTAAATCAATAAAATTGCAGGTTCAATCTTGATCTTCTGTCCTATTTTTCTTTCCTCCCCATAAAATTATAATCTCTTAAAGCAAAAGACGTATGTCTATTTTTGTATCTCCAGAAGTTAAAGCAATGTTTTGTACATAGTATATATGTTATAAATGTTTATTTTATTGAATTAAATTAAATTCTGAATTTATATATAAACCACAAGACTTAACTCTTTCTGCTGCTGCTTCTAATTCCTAAAGACCCAGAAATAGTCATTCATAGTTAAAATTTCAATACATCAAAATACTCAAGATTTTATTAACGTGAATAGTCTTTCCATCAATATTCTCTTTCACTTGCAAATTAAATGAGAATGTAGCATACCCTAGCATTCCCTCTGAGTTCAATCTCCCAATTTGAATTTATACTAGTAGGTTAGATCCCCAGAGAGGCAACTACTACTTTGAGTTTTAGGAATAATCCTACATAGGAATGACAATTTCTTGAACTGTAGCTCATAAGTCTTCATCTATGTGCTTCCAATTAACAATAGGCCAGTAGATTCAATTTACATTTAGAAAAGATATTTATTCAAATGGTACAATAGGGAGAATAGTTATAAAATATCATGCCAAAAAAAATCCATGGTATACTCTTCCATAAAAACACACAGGGTCTAAGGAAGAGGAGAAAAGTGGGCAGCAAGTTAAAATACAATGACAGAGAAATACAGAGGTGGTGGACACAAGTGATTAAAGCAACTCATAAGTCTGGGAGAGTGGAACGATAATGATCTTTCTTCAGAAAGTCCTAATAAAGACCAGTGTTGGGGAGAATGTCTATTTCAATAGTGGAAGAATCACTCTTAACCTAAGCTCAACTAGCTTCCCACATAGCACAACATTTCAGTAGGACTTGAACATCAAAGGAAATGGTATCTCTGCTGAATCCGTCAAAACCCTGGCAGACTGGGGCCAGCAAGTTGCTCAGTTTCTAGATAGAGGACAAACCTCAGAGGCTATCTAGCCTAAGCTCCTCTTTTTATAGCCATTGGCAGTCCTTATTACCTCACTTTACAAATAAGGGAAGTGGGCACCATGGAGGATAAGTGATTTGCTCAAAATTACTTAGATTCAATGAGTAAGAAATACAGAATTTGAAGCGAGGACATAGACACCAGACTGATAAGTCTTTCCCCTATACTATGATGCCTCAGGAATATGCTATTCCCTAAATTCTACATAGTATCTCATATTTCTATGCATTTGCCCAAAATATACTCATGTGAATATTCTAGATACATGCCTAGAATATGCTCCCTCTTCATCTTGACCTTAAGGATTGTTATCTTTCTTCAAAGCTCAGCTCAGGTGCTACTTCTTCTATGAAGTCTTTTTTCTGAACTTTACAGCTAAGATTACTAGCACCTTTTATCTCATTTCTTCTTTACTTCAATAGTAAGAGCAATCACGACTTAGCTGGTCTAGCTTTTCCTAAGGCTATACTCCAGAAACTTATTTTTCCTTTAAAAATATTGAAACCATACTGGAGACTCAATTAGCCCAGACACTAAAGGTGAAACTGTTTTTATAGCTTCCAGAAAACTTAAATACAAAATCCAGAACAAAAAGAGTCAGGTGTTTTTTTCCTTCCTTGACACTGACTTGCCACTACAGCAAATGAAATGTCATGGCACAGAAGTTGTACCCAGCTAAATCAGTGTTACAGCCTTGCTACTTCCAGGTCAAGGTAAAGTAAACTTTTACTATTAAATGATCTTCAGATATTTCATTTCATTCCAGTCCAGAATCTAAACCACTGAACTAGTCTATCAGGCCTGAACTACTGAACAATTTATTTCACAATTATGTTTATTTATATTTATGCTATAATAAACACCCTTCTTTCCCATCCTCCTAACATATAAACATCCAGAAGGTTATAAACTCCATAAAAAGTTATAGTTTTATATAAAATTTTTATAATTTTTCTCTTTGTATCATTTCTAGGTTGTAGCACAGTTCCTTGCCTATAGGATGTATCTAATAACAAGTTGATGAATTATATTTGTGGACAAAGATCTAAATATCCTGCACTCTCACCCTACTTCTTGGAGGCCTTTCTATTTTGGTAGAAACTGATAGAGTTTACAATCCTCTGGGAAAGCCTCCACCAGGTCAGGATTGCTTCCATGCCAAAATGAGGTATGGACTAGGATTTTAGTGGAATGGATTTAAGTGTAGACATATTTGTGATGGCACCTCAGAATCTTTATCATTTTCATTAATATTGCTTTATAAAAAGCAATTTCTTCACAAGTAATTACAAAAATCTTTTTTTGGTTGTGTTTGCTTTTTGCAAATCCATCCTTTCTACTGGAAAATACACAACAATTAGTGTAACAAAATCATCACTTGGAATAAGTTGGGATTTTTTGCTGCATATAGAAGCCATTTGAAAATTTATAACATCATTATTTCTCTGAAATTTTATTACCACCTTTCTTCCAAGGAGACTGTTGCTAACCTACCTACTTGATCATTTCTGTTTCTCTAGTTAAGTTATAAATCTGTGTTGTAAAAATATCTTAGATCTTTTTTTGTAGCTTTAGTTTAATAATCAGGGAGGAATTTTCCTTATTAATGATTTTGATTTCAAAACCAAATACTCAAGGGGCTTATGGTCAACTTAATAGAAATTGAACATCCATTAGCAATTGCAAAAATAATAAAAGTTGCCTTAAAAGTATAAAAAGCATATGAAATTCGCATGCAATTCTGCTTTACAAAATATGTGTAAGCCTAAAAGATGGCATTCAAAACACACTTTACTTTTTCCTCTTAACTGACACTGTAAATTTAGACTTGGCTTCCTTCTTGGGAAAAAATGTGGCTTCCATTTCATAAAAAAAAATCTCACTTAAGAGAGTTCTTAAAATCATGTTTAAGAGAGAGGATTCTTGGGAAGATGGCAGATTAATCAGAAAATTCTAAACTCTCCAGAGTTTCCCCACAAACAAGATAAAAAAGTGCCTCAGGGTGAGTGTAGAGTGATAAAAATAAACAAGAGTTGAGGGAGAATAGTGGTCCTCCTGGGAAAAGATTCAAAGAAAAATCCCTGGACATAGATTTGTTCCATGTAAGTATAAACTCTTTTCAGATTATCTCTGCTGAAACAGAAAGCAGTGAATAGCTAGCTGGGTTGGCACCTAACCTCAATCCCAACCTCAGGACTTTTGATCTCCTGGACAGTGTGGGAAGTCACAGTCTAAACTGGAGAAGATGGAGAGAACCTCTGCAGATAAGGGACACCAGACCCAGCTGTGTTGCAGAAATGCAGTCCTGAACCTGAAGAAACAAGCTCATTCTCTGTGTGAGTGCAGAAGCACTAGGGCAGGGATGCTGCTGGCTGGGGAAACTTACAAAAGGGTAAGGTTCTTGGTTTCCTGAAAGAGAAACTGAGGTCAGAGACCTCACTCCCCAGGACTAGAGGTGCTTCTTTAAAAAAAAAAAGAAAAGAAAATATGAGCAGGCAAAAGAGAAAGAACCAACGACAGAGAGTTATTATGGGAATAGAGAATCAGGATTTGTCTTCAGAGGAAGATACTGAAGCAAAAAAAGTTTTTCCTACCCCCAAAGAGTAACATCAAATGGTTGCCTGCCTAAAAAATTCATAGAACTGTGTAGGAACTAAGTAGGAAATGCTAAAAAAAAAAAAGTAATTATCTTATACAAATGAGGTACAAGAAGAAGGACTGACAGAAATTAGAAGGAATAAGATAGCTGGTAGTTTGAAGATAAGTTTGGTTAAGCAATAGAAAGGCAAGATGGTGAGTAGAAGTAGAGGAGTCAGGAAGAATAGAAAATAAGAGATACACAGAAATATAATAATAAAGATCAGAAATAGAATTTATTAGGTTTAAAAAAAGCAGGGATAGTAATCATTTGTCTCAGACAAATGTTAAAGCTAAAATAGATTTAATAAAGAAACTACATTATATAATCAATCATATTAATCAATATTGTTTTAGATCATTCAAAATAACTAGACAGTATAAAGTTGGAATATTGCTGTGGTATAGGAAATGATGATTTGGTAGATTTAGAAAAATATGGAAAGACTTGGACTTATGAAGGAAGTTGTTATCCCCTTCAGAGAAACAGAATGCAAATGGAAATAATTATAATACAATCTTACATATATGTATATGAATATATATACATATATGAACATGATTATAGATATTTATATATATATGTGCATATATGTATTAAGATAGGTTAATAGATAGATAGATATCCACATTTAATTGTAGCCTTCTTGGGTGACTTGAAAAGGGGTTGAAGGGGAAATAAAGTATAAAGTTCACTATAGAGAACAAAAGAAAACCTATGGGAAAGCAAAGAAAAGATAGACAACTCTAAACACAATATCTAATATTTGTTATATAGAATTTTGGGAAATGAAAATTTATTGCTTTATACTTTGAATTCTCTCATGGCTTGCTGTACACAGGACAATGTATTTTTTTTCTTTTTCTATTTTGTATTTAAGTTTTAAATAAATAAATAACTTTTAAAATCCTATTTAAGGAAAAGTAACATCCTAATAGAGTATTTACACTCAACAAGTTAACTACAATATTGAACATATAGTATCATGGAACTATGTTTTGCATGACTGCATAAGTATAACTTATATAAAGATGCTTGCCTTTTCAGTGAGGGGAGGGGAGGGAAAGGGGAAAAGAATTTGGAATACAAAAATTTTTTAACAAATGTTTTAAAAATTTACATATAATTGGGAGAAAATAAAATACAAATTTTTAAAGGGGGAGGAAGAAAATATAGTATGGTGCAGCAATTGAAAGTATCATGATTGCCAGTGTAATGTGTGAAGGAAAAATGTTCATTTTGCTGGGGAAGACCTCAGGATTTCTTTTACAGGGAAAGAGAGAGAGAAAAAGAGAAAGAGAGCCCTTAAAAATAGTTGTCTTCAACCTTTATTTCCTGGAGCTATTGTTTTTGTTGATTGGTTTCCCTTCCAACACACACACACACAACTCTAATACAGGCAGGAAAAGAATAAGTATCAGAAGCTAGGTCTAAGTAAGACCTTGCATTTCATTTTATTTTCGGTATAGATGCATTGCCTCTTTAAGAATTATGTGTTCTGCTAATGCATGCCTGGTGGAATTGTGAACAGATCCAACCATTATGGAGAGCAATTTGGAACTATGCCCAAAGGGTTATCAAACTGTGCATACCCTTTGATCCAGCAGTGCTTCTACTGGGCTTATATCCCAAAGAGATCATAAAGGAAGGAAAGGGACCCACATGTGCAAAAATGCTTGTAGCAGCCCTTTTTTGTAGTGGCAATAAACTGGAAACTGAGTGGATGCCCATCAGGTGGAGAATGGCTAAATAAGTTATGGTATATGAATGTGATGGAACATTATTGTTCTGTAAGAAATGAACAGCAGGATGATTTCAGAGAGGCCTAGAGAGGCTTGCATGAACTGATGAAATGAGCAGAACCAGGAGATCATTGTGTACGGCCACAAAAAGATTATTCAATGATCAATTCTGATGGCCCAATTCTGATGGATCAATTCTCTTTTCAACAATGAGATGATTGAGGCCATTTCCAATGATCCTGTAATGAAGAGAGCCATTTACACCTAGAGGGAGGGCTGTGGGAACTGAGGGTGCATGGCATTTTCACTCTTTTTGTTGTTGTTTGCTTGCATTTTGTTTTCTTTCT
This sequence comes from Myrmecobius fasciatus, assembly GCA_023553655.1. Taxonomy (NCBI): domain Eukaryota; kingdom Metazoa; phylum Chordata; class Mammalia; order Dasyuromorphia; family Myrmecobiidae; genus Myrmecobius; species Myrmecobius fasciatus. The sequence goes on along the minus strand of JAJPUD010000855.1, from coordinate 436,848 downwards.
CATTTTTTTGATCTGATTTTTCTTGTGCAGCATGGTAATTGTAGAAATATGTATACATATATTGGATTTAATACATATTTTAACATGTTTAACATATATTGAATTACTTGCCATCTAGGGGAGTGGTAAAGAGAAAGGGAGAAAAATTTGGAACACAAGATTTTGCAAGAATCAATATTGAAAAATTATACATGCATATGTTTTGAAAATAAAAAGCTTTAATTAAAAAAATAAAAATGAGAGATACCAACAAGGATAAAATAAAGGACAGGAGAAGAATTTAATATTTTTAAAAACCAAGGATAATAATTTTGAACTTAGACAAAGTTAAAGTTGAAAAAGATTTAATCAAAAGTGAAAAATAGAGAAACTACACTGTCAGCAATATAATTCAATATTGTTGTAGATCACTTAAAACATCTAGACAATACAAAATACCTAAGTGTATACTTGCCAAAACAAACACAGGAACTATATGAACATAAATATAAAATATTTTTATGCAAATAAACTCATATCTAAATTTTTTAAAAAAGAATTAGGTGTTCTTTTACTTTATTTGGTTCCAAGAATCTGTCAAAACTCTTCCCAATATCCTGCAGATCTTTTGCCTCCAGGTTTCTGGAAAAGGAAAAGTAAGGAGATAACAGCAAGTCAAGAATGAAGAAGAGAAACTAGAGTCGTATTAAAACCATTAGCAAAAAAAGATAAGAGAAATAAGACATGTAAGAACCCTGGTAGAGAGAGGAGAGATTAGTCATGCACCATAGCCACTAGTAAAGACTTTTTCAAGTACACATACTAAATCTTCTTTTAAGTCGTTAATCTAATTAATTGGATTGCTAAACCAACTTTGTGCATAATAAGCATATACTAAATGAAATTGGTAATTAGATCTGAAATGCAGATTATCTTTGATTATTAAGAGGTGAATCACTGAGCTAGTAGGTTATTTCATAGAAATAATGTTTGAATATAGTATTGTGGTCATGAAGGGTAAGACTTCCAGCAGAGTTTCCCAAACTATGGGATGTGTTCTAAGGCTAGAACAAAAGGTCTAGTAGGACAGGTACAAAGCAATGGACAAGATTATTGAATTTTCCAGATTCAATTCATAAATATATTTACTTTTAAAAAATAAAAACAAAAATCAAATCAAAATTAACAAAAATGAGACCTACACAGCAAATTTACTCTGAGAGTGAATTCAGAGCAAAATATACCAGTTTGAGCTGCTGCATGTCTCTTCTTAATATAAGCACCATCTGCCCCACCTTCTTATCACTGATCATAATGATCACGGGCTCATGACTTGAGTAATGCTTCTATGCTGCTTGCTATCTTGAACCTGAAGGGCATAAACTCAAAGTTATACAGTCTTTGTTTAGAAGTTAATGATAGCCTACTTTTCACCTCTTGTCCTTATTGCCAGGGAGGCCAAGGCTGTACAATGTTTAAATTTTGCTTAAATTTTCAGTTCTGAGCTGTAGTAGGGCTAAAGCTGATGGAGTATCTGCATTTTGTCCACCACCAATAAAGGGAGTCCCAAGGGTCTGAGGATCCCCATCTGTCTAATAGGGGTCATACTGACTCTGGCCAGGTCAGAAGAATGGAGCAGGTTAAAGCTTTCGTTTTGATTTCTATTGACATCAGATCTTATGTACAATTTCTCAGGTTGCTATAAGAATAATCAACTTTAGTATTTTAGAGAATTCCTCTTTAGGAAAACTCCCTCAACATAGATGTTACTTATTGCCTTAGTTACCTGAAGCACTAAATGGCTAAGTAATTTGCCCATATAGCTAGCTGATGCTCGAGGCATCCTTTGAACCTTATTCTTCCTGACTTTGAGGTCAACATTTTGACATGCTGCCTCTAAACATTTATTAATGTTGTTGTTATCATTGTTATTAATTATTACTTTAAAAACTTTTTATCAGTAAAAAAATTTGCAAATTGTTGTTTTCATGAACATTTAATGTTTCTTTGAATGTTGATATAAATTATGATACATTTTTAATTTTATTTGAATAAAATAAAAGCTAAGTAAATTGAGTACATTATTTTCTAAAAAATGAGGGTATGCAACAATTTTTATGTAAAAAGTAGAGGCCTTATTACATAAAATTTGGGAACTAATGCTCAAGGAAATACTTTGTATAGTAGTTAGATATCCTCTAGGCAAGGGTATAAATAGCAATTCTGGTTTCTGAGGCAAGTACTATCAAACACTAATAAGGAACTTTCAGATGGAACTTTTTAAAAATAAATTCAGGTGTTGTAAAAGCTGGGCAGGGCTGGGCTGGAAAGGAATTCACCTGGAACAGTAGAAGGCTTTGGGATCTCCCCCAACTGACACAATGATGCCTTTTATCTTTATTACATAATAAATATATTTCATGAAGATGGCAGAGTGAAAACGTGACTCTCTGTGTCCTCCTCTGATCTTCTCTCAAACCAACAATAAAATAAGCCTCTGAACTGATCTTCAAGTCAATGAATCCAGAAATATTTGGACATTGCTTTCTGAAGAACTTCATATTAGGTTTGTCTAACTCGGACAGAGGGATAAACTGTGCACTCAGGTATAGGCCGGAAGTGAGGGTGGGACTCAGCTCAGCTCATTGTGGCACTCCACACTCCACACTCCAAACGCCAAACACCTGGAGTTTATCTGAGGCACTCAGGACACTCTGCCCTGATTGTGGACAGGTGTTCTGGCAGACTTGCCTTGTTTAAGAAGTAATCCTGATTTAGTCCTAGCCCCCACTGGCCCAGCACCTTAAGTTAATTCGCCAAATTGCCCCAGGGCAAAGATTTTTTCCGAGCCTTAAAGAGACATCCATGCTGTCCAAAAAAAAAAAAATGAAGAAGCAAAAGAGAGCTCTCACCATACACAGCTTTTATCAAGAGAAAGAAGTGATGACCCCAGATCCTGAGGTTCCTTTAGACAAAATTCCAAAGGAAATTATTAAGGACCATCACTGGTCTCCTTTTCAAAAGGCCTTTCTGGAAGATTGCATAAAGAACCTCATAAAAGAGCTGGAGGATAAATGGGAAAATAAATTGAAATCAGTGCAAGAAGGATATGATGCCCTGCAAAAGAGATATGAAAAAGACACCAATTTATTGAAAAAAAAATTAGTGAAATGGAAAAGAGTGCAATGGACAAAAAAAATCAATTGTCCATTTACAAAAGGAGCTTAAAAAGGTAACTAAAGAAAACAATACTTTAAAAATAAGAATTGAGCAAATGCAAGTGAATGACTCAATAAGACTTCAAGAATCAGTCAAACAAAAACAAAAAAATGAAAAAATTAAAGAAAATATGAAATATCTCCTAGGAAAAACAACTGACTTGGAAAACAGATCCAGGAGAGACAATCTAAGGATTATCGGACTCCCTGAAAGCCACAGTGAAAAAAAGAACCTTGATGCTATCTTTCAGGAAATCATGAAAGAGAATTGCCTTGATGTTTTAGAATCAGAAGGCAAAATTGGCATTGAAAGAATTCACCGATCACCTCCTGAAAGAGACCCCAAAATTAAAACCCCAAGGAATATCATGGCCAAATTTCAGGACTATCGCACCAAGGAAAAGATATTGCAAGCAGCTAGAAAGAAACAGTTCAAATACCGAGGAACTGTAATTAGAATTACACAAGATCTGTCAGCTTCCACATTAAGGATCGAAGGGCCTGGAATCAGATACTCCAAAAGGCAAAAGAATTTGGATTACAGACAAGAATAAGTTATCCAGCTAGAATGAGTATCATCTTCCAGGGAAGAAGATAGTCATTCAATGATATAGGAGAATTTCACCTATTTCTAATGAAAAGACCAGATCTGAACAAAAAAATTGACCTCCAAATACCGAACTCAAGAGAAGCATAAAAAGGTAAAAAGGAAGGAACTCTTGAGAACTATATTTCTACTATACGTATCCTTAAAGAATGGGGGTATAATTCGATTTTTCTTTGACAATAATGGAAAGGAAATTAGAGGTGGAAGGGATACCATACTGAAAAAAGGGGGGGGAGAAAGGAGGCAAAATAAAGTAAAAATAAAGGAGGTAAAATAAGGCAAAATCTCATAAAGAGACATAGAAGATCTAATATAATTGAGGGAAAGAAGGGAGGGCAATGAGTATTGTGTAAACCTTACTCTCATTAGATTGGACTCTAAAGAGAGTATATCAGACACATTTGGCTTCAAAGAAAGGCCTGACCCTCTTTGTGGGAAGGTGGGAGGGAAAGGAGGAAAAGAAAGGGATAAACTAATAGAAGGATTAGGGGAACGGTATAAAGGAAAGGGGGGGACTCTAAAGAGGGGAGGACTATTGGTGGGAGGTGGTCATCAAAAACAAAGTACTAGGGAGAGGGGAAGGGAGAGAGGGGAAAGGGAAGAGAAAATCATAACTCTGGGTAAATAAGATGGCAGGGAATACAGATATAGTTATTTTAACTGTGAATGTGAATGGGATGAACTCTCCCATAAAACGGAAGCAGGTAGCAGACTGGATTAAAAGCCAGAATCCTACAATATGTTGTTTACAAGAAACACATCTAAAACATAGAGATACATACGGAGTGAAGGTAAAGGGCTGGAGCAGAATCTTCTATGCTTCAGGTGAACAAAAAAAAGGCAGGGGTAGCAATCCTTATCT
>JAJPUD010000855.1:384496-419529 GCA_023553655.1 Myrmecobius fasciatus | reverse complement strand
CTCTCTCTCTCTCTCTCTCTCTCTCTCTCTCTCTCTCTCTTTCCATTCCATCCTTCAAATAATTGCTAAAAATTGTCCTTTTAAAAACAACCTAATGTTGCCATTCTTCTACTCAAAAATCTTCAATAGCTACCTAGTGTATGATATATAAGGTGCTCCACAACCTGAGTCTGACCTATCTTTCCAGTCTTTGTTCATCTTTCTCTAGTCTAAAGATTCTCAAGGATCCAGTTTAAAAGATGTATTTGCTATTCCTTTTAAATTCTATCTCCCATTTCTATATTTTTTGCATAGGTGGTCCCTAATGCCTAGATTGTACTCTTTCCTTACCTATGTTTTTTAAGACCCAATTAAGATGTTATTTCCTATATGAGCCCTTTATTGATTTAATCCACAAGCTATTATTTTGCTCTACATCCTTTGCCATTCTGTGCATGCTTTTTCTTTGGTTATCTGTGTATATTATATATTCTCCCTACCTTCCCTATCCCTAGCAATATCCTTGAGGACAGGAACAATTTGGGGGAGAGTTCATGGATCCTTGAGATCTTCACAATCACTTGCACAAGATGGTTTTTTTTGACATTTGTCAAATTGTATTAAATGAACTAGGATTATGAGGGAATATTTCTTGAAGAAAGAATGCATCCCAGAAATGGTAACTAGGAGAATGTACAGACATGGCTCATAGAGGATCATGTTTGATCACTGACTAGTACTCTAGTTTGGCTATAATATAGTGTTCATGAAAGGGAGTACTATGAAATAAGGCTCCTAAGGTAGATGAAAACAAGACCTTCCTTTTCTCCTTCTCCTTCTCCTTCATTATAATAGCATCTCTTACTTTAGAGGAAGCATCATGTCCAACAGAGTTCAACTGAAGGGTTGAAGTTGGCTCCTAAGAAGAACAAGCCTACCTAACAGATACACTTAATTGAGGGAGAGCAGAATGAAGACACCATGAAGTGAAAAAAAGATATTGGGGAAGGGGAAAGGAATAAAATACTTATTAAGCACCTATGGTATACCATGAACGATACTAAGGACTTTGCAAATATTTACTTAGAAATTTTAGGGGCAGCTAGACAGTGCAATGGATAGAGCACCAGCCCTGAAGTCAGGAAGTCCTGAGTTTGAATCTGGCCTCAGACACTTAACACTTCCTAGCTGTGTGACCCTGGGCAAGTCACTTAACCCCAATTGCCTCAGCAAAAAAAAAATTATTTGCTCATTGGAATCCCATGAGGCTAAAGGTTTGAGATTCCTTGGCAGTATGCATTTCCTATGTACATTCCTCTCTACCATTTTACTTTATGTGTATGCCCACTTTTCCTGCTTCCATTTTTCACATTTATGGGAGTTAGCACTCCAGGTTTATGAAAAGAATATTTTATAGCCATTGTAGTTCCATGTACATGCCATTGTACTTTGTATAACAAGCATGTCACAGTAGTTACTTTCTTGATTTAGGAAATAAAGATGCCATTCATGGTCACATGGAACTACTTACTTCCTTCATGGTTCTTATGGTTAGGCATTTTTAAAACTATAGGGCCCCTACTAGAGCATTTACTTTCACTAGCCAGTCAGTTAATACTGTTATCTCAAAGCAAAGATTTTTTTAAATGAATAGTAAGAACAGTGGCTATAAAATAGTTTTTTCCAGAAATGGGGAGAGAGTAAGACATAAGAATAAGAAGTACAAAGTAATGGCATTTGTACTTATGGTTCTAAAATTTACAATGAAAATAGCCCATAATAGAAATGGAGATGATTAGGCTGTCAGGGGAGTAAGGATGTAAGGTGAAGAAGTTATAAGTGAATCAGTTTTAGAAACTCTTGGACACATCTACCAGCTAATTATTTCATAATTTGCAAATAATTTAACAGTCATAGTTAAATTTCATGATCAAGTAACTTCTGGTCATGCCCTCATTAGTCCTTATAATGCCATGAGACTTTGATTATTTAGTCAGTAAAGCATAATAGAAAAGATGCCAGAGAGATTCATAAGACTGACTCTGTCAAGGCACTTAACCAGTATAATTACAAGAAAAATACATTGTAAACCACAAAGTGCTATATAACTGTTACCTATTGACTACAATAGAAAAATAACCAACTCCTTCCAAAAAAGGGGTAATGACTTTTTTCACATCAAATTACTAATGGTTAAATATTATATTTATTCAGACCAAATTTGGGTATGTGTATATATTCTCTCTCCCTCCACTTCTCTCTCTCTCTCTCTGTGTGTGTGTGTGTGTGTGTGTGTGTGTGTGTGTGTGTGTGCGCGCCTGTGCGCGCACGTTCTACCAGGAACCAATAGGAGGAAAAATCCTTGGTGGTTGGTAGGTATTTTTCCTGCTGATAGTCATTTATAGCTTAGAATTACCAGAAATATCAGACAAATTAATAATTAAATAGAATAGCTTTTATTACAAAAAAGGCAAAGATAAAATAAATAGAAGCCATCTGTAATTTGTCAAACAACAAATTCATATAGTTCTTTTTTTATTTAACTTAACAGTTATTACAGTAATAAGTAATAACTTGGCATCTCAAAAGAACATTATTGGCATTTTTAACCTCCAAATCTGACCAATACTGACTTTGTCTGGTCCCAAGAACAACCCAGAGATTTAGAATCTATAGTGTTTTTTTTTTTAAATAAAGAAGAAAAATCAATAGGAAACTGGAAAATATGGGGGCAAGTTGGGAAATACAATGATTTCTTTTTGCGGCATTCTGACTTGACAATAAACAACCATTACTGCTCCCCATCTATATTGGCATCCTTTTATAAAACACAGCAAAACACTGGAATTGGAGCCACTTGTGAATAATTGCTTTCTTATTTAAAAAAAAAGTTTCTTAGTTTATAAAATGGATAGCCATCTTTCTGGGAATAGTTTCAAGGAAACCTTATCTAGAAATTAATCAGATAGACAAGATGGCATCTTCAGATTACCTTGTTTCCTACCCATTCTATCATCTGTTTAATTCTCCTCCTTCAAGCCCAGTAGTGTTAGAAACTCCCCTATATAGTCAGCTATTCTGATTCATAGCCTTTGTGCCTCCCAATGCCTGAAACTACATGAATTTCAAGGAGTGATAAAATTGAGCCTCAACTCCAGGTGCTAGTTAATTTCAACTTCACCAACAGTTATCAAACATCTTTGTGTAAGATGCTGGAGGAAGCTAGAGAAATATTCAATAACATGGAAGAATAATACCCTTCGTCTTTCCTTTCTTATTTGAGTGTCTGGACAGGAGAAATGGACAAAGAAAAACACAAAAAAAATGATGTAAAATAGAGACAAATATGATAACAATCATCTTATATCTGAAAGACTTGTCAACCAAATTCTAGATAGCATCCAAAATGAAATATTCACTGCTAAGTGGAGTGGAGATTTGGGGATGGAGGAGCTAAGATCAGGGAGCTGAGCAACCATAACCTCTGGTTCATTCTCTCTTAAATTGTGGTTTGGACTACAGCCTTTTCCTCCATGAATGTTCTGCTTGCAGATCCTGATGATTGCCCCTAACAATAAATATCTATTGGCTCAGGTACAGTGGAAAGAATATTAGATTTGCAACCAGAGAGCCTGTGCTCAGATTTTAGTTTTCTCACCTGTAAAATGAGCGAGTTGGACTACATAGCCTCTAAGTTTCCTTCCAGCTCTAAATCTATGATCCTATAGTCTTATGACCCACTGCCCCTAAGGAAAGAGGAATGTCAAAGTAGATTTTGAACCTTGATTTCAAAGATACCTTTCCCTGTCTTTCAGTCCCCTATATGTCTTGTCTCATCCTAGTAGAATGTAAGCTTTCTGAGGGCAGGAGATAGAAAGACTATGATAGGATAAGCCTGAGATTGACATATAAGTATGCCTCCTGGGACATCAAGGAGAGAGTATGAAATTAGAACAAAAATTTTAAATTTTTAAGTCTACCAAAAAGTCATATCCTCTCAATATATTAAGTCAAATGACTTACATTTTTTTAAAATATGTCATTCACTTATCACTAATCCTACTTTATGATGTGCAAAACAAAGGATTTGGAACCCTTCCATTCACAGTTCCACCAAAAATGTATCAGTGTCCCAGTTTTCCCACAACCTCTCCAACATTCGTCATTATCTTTTCCTGTCATCTTAGCCAATCTGACAGGTGTGTAGTGGTATCTCAGAGTTGTCTTAATTTGCATCTCTCTGATCAATAGTGATTTGGAGCACCTTTTCATGTGACTAGAAATAGTTTCAATTTCTTCATCTGAAAATTGTTCATATCTTTTGACCATTTATCAATTGGAGAATGGCTTGAATTTTTATATATTTGGGTCAATTCTCTATATATTTTAGAAATGAGGCCTTTATCAGAACCTTTGAATGTAAAAATATTTTCCCAGTTTATTGCTACCCTTCTAATCTTGTTTGCATTCATTTTGTTTGTACAAAAACTTTTTAACTTGATATAGTCAAATTTATCTATTTTGTGATTAATGATGATCTCTAGTTCTTCTTTGGTCACAAATTCTTTCCCCCTCCTCCGGTCTGAGAGGTAGACCATCCTACATTGTTCTAATTTGTTTATAATATCATTCTTTATGTCTAGATCATGAATCCATTTCGACCTTATCTTGTCATACAGTGTTGGGTGTGGATCAATGCCTAGTTTCTTCCATACTAGTTTCCAATTTTCCCAGCAGTTTTTGTCAAATAGTGAGTTTTTAATCTCAAAAACTCAGGTCTTTGGGTTTATCAAACACTAGATTACTATTGTCATTGAGTATTTTGTCCTGTGAACCTAACCTATTTCACTGATCCACTTCTCTATTTCTTAGCCAGTACCAAATGGTTTTGATGACCACTGCTTTATAATATAGTTTTAAATCTGGTACAGCTAGGCCACCCTCATTTGCATTTTTTTCATTCATTCCCTTGAAATTCTTGACCGATTCTTAAACTTTTCTATGGCATGGACCCCTTTAATTATCTGGGGAAGTCTATGATCCTCTTTGAAAAATAATGATTTTAAATAAATTAAGGAAATGAAAATTTCAGTTAGACGTTAATAAAAATAAATATTTTCTCCATCCAAGGTCAATGCCCCCAGATTTAGAAGTTCAGATAGAGAGTACAGAGGACAAAGACAAACTCCTGATTATGTCTTAGTGATTTGAGTGGCTCTAAGATGAATCTGCTGATTTGAAGTCACCTTGCTCTGACTTGGCATTCCAATTGGTACTCTTGTTATCCTTCATTATATCTATCCCCACTCCAGATCCATCAAATTATCCATGGCCTTTTTCTTGCCATAGCCCACTACCACCACTTTCAACCTCAGCTGTAAAAATAGTGATCAAATCAACATTACTATTCCTATAATGGCTCAATCAATTGCCCTATGACTCCACTTTCCACCACTGTGATTTACCATGTGTTGTCTTCTCCATTTAGCATGTTAACTCCTTGAGGTCAGGAACTGATTGATTTTTTTTTAATCTCTGTCCCCAGAGCTTAGTATATAGTTCCTGCCCCATGGTTAGGACTTAATGCTTTTTCATTCATTCATTCACTTCTATTTAGCAGGATTCAGTTATTGAAACTACCACCCCCAATATAATTTGGCTGATTAAGGTTCCTTTGGAGACAGAATCTTTTTATTGAAGACATTCTTCCATGCTGAATATAAAAGAGAGCCCTCAGACAATTCTCTTTTTTTCCCCACCATGTCCCTGTTCAAACAAATGGAAATCAAAAGAAGTGACTTGGGTTTGGGAGGGCTGAATAGGAACATATATATGCACAGAGTTCCCTTCCCCAACAAATACCTGGGAAACATTAATAGGTGGGACACCTTCTGCCTAACCCTTCCATGTACTCTACCATTATAAAATCCTCTGATGTTGAAAGCACTTCATAAACTCCTCCCCACTACCCCCATGCTTTTCCAGTTTTTTTTTTTTTTAACCATCCAAGTTCAGGTAATCAAAGAAGCCCTGATAAAGAGTACAGATATTCCCACTGGAACTTTGTTCAAAGATAAAGACAAGTCCTGATTAGATCTCAGAAATTACTCCAAAATTTATTTTCTTATTTCTTATATCTTATTTCTATGATTCAGTTACACTGACTTCTTTACTGTGCCTTACATAAGACATGCCATCTTCTGGTTCCATGCATTTTCATTGATTGTCCCCCTACCTAAAATATTCTCCCCTTTTCTCCACCTCCTGACACTTAACACTTCCTGGCTGTGTGACCCTGGGCAAGTCACTTAAATCCAATTACCTCAACATAATAATAATAGAGACCTCTCTTTAGATCCCCACCTTTTAGCATAGTATTTACGTAGTAAATATTTAGGAAGCTTGCAAACTTATTGACTTGTTGACTAGAGGTAAAAGTACTTGTTACATGTGCTCATCCAAAACTTTCTGAGCATAGGTCAGAGACTGGAAACCTAAGAGAGGATATTTCCAGCCTCCAAAAATGGAAGCAGGTAGCAATAGTTAAGAATTACCAAGAAATTCTTCAGTAACACATTACAGAGAAAAATAGATGTTTACCCATGTGGCCAGATACATGGACAATGCTCTGGACCAACTTTCTCCACAAAGGGCATGGTATCTTTACTTCCTAGATATCATGATTCTAGAATATAGCCTTTTGAGTCAAAGAAGGGAGATTTGTTGGGCAAAGTCAGTCTTGAAAGTTGCCTCACAACTAACTTAAGTTTGAGAAACTATCCCTCTAGAGAGAAATAATGAGTTCTTTAATATTATGCATTTTGAAGAGTAGAAAACTGCTCATAAGGCTTCTACAATTGAAGGATCATTAAAGGATTACAACCACTTTACTGTACTCCCTTATATTTCTTTGAATGATAACTACAAGGAATTCAAACAATGTAAATACTTTTAGTTAAAGAATTTTTTTGTTGAGTCAAATCAAAGTATGTTTGCCTTCCAGGGGGATTCTGTACCACACAGTGACACAATAAATCTAAAAAGGATTGTGGAGGATCATACGGGAGAGAAAGATTTCATCATAGCATCAGGACATTGTGTTTCTAGCAACTCCAAATCAAGTTCCCTTTTGAGCAGAACTCATGAGTTACCATCTGTCCCTTTCTGTATCTGTTTATGGTCTCAAAATATTTGAAGAATATTTTGAATCAATCAATCTGTTTTCTACCCAATGTGCATTTGTCACCTTGAGTGCTTATATGTGATCTAAAGACATTGCTGTTCAAATTTATAGAAACGTACATATGAGCCAATTTGAAGATTTCTAGGAGAAAATTCTGGTTGGAAGTATATGAATCTAAGCTAAAATATGATATTTTGGGAGCAATACCTGAAATTGAATTTTGCCTGTGACAGTAAAAATAGAGTCCAATCCCTGGGTCATAGAATATAATTGCATTCCACCAGTACTTACTATAATCTAACTATAGCCCTTCCTCATCAGAGAATAATATTTTCTCAACTGTACTGTCCAAAATAATGCCAACTCAGAAGGCTAAAGCTTAAAAGAATATCTAGACATCATTTGATAACAAGTTCTTGGATAGAGACAGAAAATAATTTATATCATGACTGATGATTAGATATTGAGTAGGTAATCTTTCCCAGTGTCTATCAAGTTTTTACTATCAAGTTCTTCCTTCTACCTAAGCCCTTTCTTGTTATAACTTAAACCAAAACCTCCTGATAAATTGATGCCAGTGAATTACTTTATGTTTTATGAAGTCATTTCAAACAGCTCTGTTATATTCATCCTAGCAATCATTTCTCCAACTTAATTTCTCCCTGTAATTCATGGTCAAAAACTGGGTAATATATTGGTAATGAACTATCAACTTGCCTCTTAACTAAATTTTAAGGGCAACTGTCAGGCAGTTTTTCTTTTTTTTTTTATTTTTTTTAAGCTTTTTATTTGTATAACATATGTATGGGTAGTTCCCCAACCTTGATCTTTACAAAGCTTTCCAATACAAATTTTACCCCCAGTCCCCTCCCCTCCCCTAGATGGCAGGAAGTCCACTACATGTTAATAATGTTGAAATGCTTGAGACGTTATGCAAGAAAAATCCTATCTACAAGAAAAAAAAAGAATCAGAGAAAGGCAACACAATGCAAGCAAATGTCAATAGAGATCATGAAAATGTTACGTTGTGGTCCATATTTCATGTCCCTCTTTCTGGGTGTATATGGTTTTCTTCAGTGAACAACTGGAACTGGTTTGAGACAATTCTTTATTGCAGAGATCCATGTCCATCAGAATTGATCATCATGTAATACTGTTGTTGCTGTGTCAGGCAGTTTTTCGTTCTTATTAAATGGTTCCTTTTATTCTTTTTTCTGTTGTGATATTCAGAAAAATCTTTAACAGCATGAAACTAAAATCTTCTGCCTATGATTAAAAAGGGATTGAATTTCTAATCTACCAATTCAGGTCCAATTTATTGGTTTGATGGCTATAAGTTTCTGGGAAATGAGTCCTCAGTTTGCACATTTATGATGGAAAATCAAAGTTCTTTTTAAAATCATAAATACATATATCATAAGGCAAAGGTTTTTAACCTTTTGTGTTATGAATCCCTTTCTTTCTCAAAATGATGATTTTTCAAGATTCATAATTTAAAAAGCTAACTTTCAGTTAGAAATTGGTAACAATAGAGATGTATTTTTCTTCCTTTCAAGTTCATGAACCTTTGAAATATAACAGAATCTTTAAGAATACTTGCTGGAGAGGAAGAGTACCCCAAGCAAAGCAAATCTAACACCATACAGGAAAATATATATTCTTAGGGAAAAAGAAGGGTGTCAAATACTAAAGAATAGGAACTTCACAAAATTTAGAGTTAGGAAGTATATTAAAGCCCTCTCCTTCAACTTTTATCTGAACAAGAATTCCTATTGTACCATCCCAGACAGATTGGTCATTCAATATCCATTTGAAGAGGGGTCTTCATTTAACTATTGATTATTGTTAAAATGTTTGTTTAACATCAAATCCAAGTCTAACTGGTTGAGAGTTCTATAACACATTGTTCTTGCTTTTGCAAGAGAAAGTTTTTAAACAGGACATATGACCCTCTCTCATATGAAAGTCCTTCCAGTACTTAAAGATGATTATTTTGTGTCTGATTAAGTCTTCTCATCCCTGGAATAAAAGTTAATCAATAGACATTTATCAAGCACTTATTAAATCCTAGGCACTGTATTAAATACTAGCATACAAAGAAATATGGAAGACAGTGCCTGCTATAAAGAATCCCATAGATTACTCAGATTAATAGAAAAAATAAATTATTTAAATAGTTCCATTTTAGAAAAAGAAATAGGACAAGCTATTAATCAACTCCCTAAGAAAAAATCTTTACATGTGAATTCTACCAAACATTTAATGAACAATTAATTCCAATATTATGCAAAATATTTGAAAAAATTGGGAAAGGAGTCCTACCAAATTCCTTTTATGGAACAGATATGGTGCTGATATCTAAACCAGATAGGTTGAAAACAGATAAAGAAAATTATAGTAATAAAAATGACAATACTACCCAAACTAATTTACTTATTTAGTGCCATACCAATCAAACTCCCAAGAAATTATCTTACAGATCTAGAAAAAATAGTAGCAAAGTTCATTTGGAAAAAACAAAAGGTCAAGAATTTCAAGGGGATTAATGAAAAAAAAGGCTGAAGATGGTGGACTTGCTGTACCAGATCTAAAACTATATTATAAAGCAGCGGTCATCAAAACCATTTGGTACTGACTAAGAAATAGAGTAGTCGATCAGTGGAATAGGATAGAATCACAAGACAAACTAGGCAATAACTATAGCAATTTGGTTTTTGATAAACCCAAAGACCCCAGCTTTTGGGATAAGTATTCACTATTTGACAAAAACTGCTGGGAAAACTGGAAACTAGTGTGGAAGAAATTAGGGCTTGACCCACATCTAACACCACATACCAAGATAAGATCTAAATGGGTTCATGATCTGGATATAAAGAGTGATTTTGTAAACAAGTTAGAGGAACATAATATAGTTTACCTCTCAGACCTGTGGAGATGGAATAAATTTATGTCCAAAGAAGAACTGGAACTCTTAATTGAAAACCAGATAGATAACTTTGACTACATTAAGTTAAAAAGGTTTTGTACAAACAAAATCAATGCAGACAAGATTAGGAGGGAAGCAATAAATTGGGAAATGATCTTTACATTTAAGGGTTCTGATAAAGGTCTCATCTCTAAAATATATAGAGAATTGTCTCATATTTATAAAAATTCAAGCCATTCTCCAATCAATAAATGGTCAAAGGATATGAACAGACAATTTTCAGAGGATGAAATTAAAACTATTTATAGTCATATGAAAAGGTGCTCCAAGTCACTATTGATCAGAGAAATGCAAATCAAGACAACCCTGAGATACCACTTCACACCTGTCAGATTGGCTAAAATGACAGGAAAAGTTAATGATGAATGTTGGAGGGGTTGTGGGAGGGCTGGGACACTGATGCATTGTTGGTGGAGCTGTGAACGGATACAGCCATTCTGGAGAACAATTTGGAGCTATGCTCAAAAAGTTATCAAACTGTGCATACCCTTTGACCCAGCAGCATTTCTATTGGGCTTATATCCCAAAGAAATCATAAAGGAAGGAAAAGGCCCCACATGTGCAAGAATGTTTGTGGCAGCCCTTTTTGTAGTGGCTAGAAACTGGAAATTGAATAGATGCCCTTCAATTGGAGAATGGCTGAATAAATTATGGTATATGAATATTATGAAATATTATTGTTCTGTAAGAAATGACCAGCAAGATGATTTCAAAGAGGCCTGGAGAAACTTACATGAACTGATGCTGAGTGAAATGAGCAGAACCAGGAGATCATTATACACGGCAACAACAGTACTATATGACGATCAATTCTGATGGACATGGCTCTCTTCAACAATGAAATGTTTCAAACCACCTCCAATTGTTCACTGAAGAAAGCCATATACACCCAGAGAGAGGGATGCGAAATGTGGACCACAACATAACATTCTCATACTCCTTGATTGATGTTTGCTTACATTGTGTTTCCTTTATCTGATATATCGTTTGTGTAGATAAGATTTTTCTTGCACAACAATGATAAGTTTGGAAATATGTATACATATATTTGATTTGCCAATATTTTAACATAATTAACATGTAGTGGATATCCTGCCATCTAGGGGAGGGGTGGGGAGTTGGGGGGAAAAATTTGTAACGGAAAGCTATGTAAGGGTTATTGTTGAGGAATTACCCACACATATGTTATGCAAATAAAATAAAATTTAAAAAAAAAAGAAAATTATAGACCAATTTTCCCTAAGGAATATTGATGCAATTTAGCCACAATATACTTTGGGGGTTATATCCCAAAGATTTTAAAGGAGGAAAAGGACCCATATATGCAAAAATGTTTGTCCTTTTTGTAGTAACAAGAAACTGGGAACTGAATGGATGTCCATTAGTTAAAGAATGGCATATGAATGGTTATGTTATGGTATATAAATATTATAGAATATTATTGTTCTATAAAAAAAGAAGAAAAAGGATAATTTTAGAGAAACCTGGAGAGACTTATATGAACTGATGCTAAATAAAATGAGCAGAACCAGGAGATTATTATACACAGCAACAACAAGATTATATGATGATCAATTCTGATGGACCCACATCTAACATTCTATACCAAGGTTGAAATGGGTTCATGATTTAGACATAAAGAGTGATATTATAAGCAAATTAGAATAACAAAGGATGGTTTACCTCTCAGATCTTTGAAGAAGGAAGGAATTTGTGGCCAAAGAAGAACTGGAATTCATTATTAAACACAAAATAGACAATTCTGATTATATTAAGTTAAAAAGTTTTTGTACAAACAAAACTAATGCAGACAAGATTAGAAGGGAAGCAATAAACTGGGAAAAATATTTTTGCATTCAAAGGTTCTGATAAAGGTCTCATTTCTAAAATTATGGAGAATTGACTCAAATTTATAAGAATTCATTCACCAGTTGATAAATGGTCAAAGGCTATGAATAGACAATTTTCAGATGAAGAAATTAAAAACATTTCTAGTCACATGAAAAGTTGCTCTAAATCACTATCAATCAGAGAAATGCAAATTAAGACAATACTGAGGTACCACTACATACCTCTCAGATTGGACAAGATGAAGGAAAATATAATGACAAGTGTTGGAGGGGATTGTGGGAAAAGTGGGACACTAATACATTGTTGATGGAGTTGCAAATGGATCCAACCATTCTGGAAAGCAATTTGGAATTATACCCAAAGAGCTATCAAAATGTGCATACCTTTTGGTACTGCAGTTTTCTACTGGGCTTATATTCCAAAGAGATCTTAAAGAGGGAAAGGGACCCACATGTGCAAAAGTGCTTGTAGCAGTCCTTTTTATAGTGGCAATATTGGAGAATGGCTGAATACTATGGTATAAGAATGTTATGGAATATTATTGTCCTATAAGAAATGATTAGGATAATGGTTTCAGAGAGACCTGGAGACACTTACACGAACTAATGCTAAGTGAAATAAGAAGAACCAGGTGATCATTGTACATAGCAGCAAGAAGATTATATGATGATCAATTCTGATGCTCATAGATAGCTCTTTTCAATAATGAGATGATCCAGGCCAGTTCCAATGATCTTGTGATAAAGAAAGCCATCCACATCCAGAGAGAGGGATATGGGAACTGAGTGTGAATCACAACATAGCATTTTTACTCTTTTTGCTGCTTGCATTTTATTTTCTTTCTAATTTTTTTATTAGATTTTTCTTATGCAGCAATATTATGTGCATATATTGAATTTAACATATATTGGATTACTTGCCATCTAGGGGAGAGGGTGGCGGGAAGGCCAGGAAAAATTGGAGCATGAGGTTTTGCAAGGGTTAATGTTGAAAAATTACCCATGCATATGTTTTAAAAATTAAAAAGCTATAATTTTTTTTAAAAGAATCTCATGTTTAAAGAGAGAGAGAATATGTAAACATTTATGTACAAAGATATAGATAAGTACAAGATAAATTGGAAGGCACAAAAATTAAAGGAGACAGAAAAGGTTTCCTCTGGTAGTAGAATGTTAGTTGGAACTTGAAGAAAAGCCAGAAGCAGAGATAAGGAGAAAGAGCATCTCAGGCATGGAGAACAACCAGAAAAAAATCTTGGAGTTGAGAGATGGAGTGTCATATTTCAAGTAGCAACAATAAGATCAATGTTATTAGATCACAAAATGTGTAAACAAGAGGCTGGAAGTTTTTGGGGGGAAGCAAGTTATAAATGGCATTAAAAATGAGAATATAATGAGAATTTTATATTTTATCCTGGAGGTGATAGGGATCCAACAGAGCTTATTGAGTAGAGGGGGGGGAGGTGAAGTGATCGAAACTTCACTTTAGGATGAGAACTTTTGATAGCTGGGGTGGGAGAATGGACTGGAGAGGGGGAAAACTTGTGCAAGAAGACTAACTAGCATATTACTGCAATAGACCAGACATGTGCTGATGAGATTCTGCATTGGACTGGTGGCAGAAAAGAGGAGAGGACATATGAAAGAGATGTTACAGAAGTAAAATCAACAAGTTTTGGCAATAGTTTAGCTTGGCAATAGTTTGGCTTGATTTCTTTGGCATAGTTTGTACTACATCTTTTTAATATATGTCATCAAAATTATTCACTTTATTTCTCATAGTCTTCTTATCTCTTGTTTGGTCATAAATTATTTCTTTATTCATTGATCTGACAAATATATTTTTCCATGCTTTCCTAATTTACTTATGATATTACTCTTTTATGTCTAAATCATTTATTTATTTTGACCTTATCTTTGTATATGTGTGATTCTAGACTATGTCAGAAATCACAATATTGACTAATGGGAGCAAAGGTTTGTAACAAAGAGAATAAGAGAGTTAAGCCTAAGTAAAGTTTCCAGATGACCAGCTATGTGAACTCTGAATTTAGTGTCATGTGAAAAACACACTTTGTGCTGAGTTTCTGGAAAAACGTGAACTCTAGGGAATGTTTACTCTGTAGTAGAAAGGAACTAAAGAAAGATAGACAAGTGATAAACTTGAGTAAATACCCAATTTAGTAAGGAAAACCAAATTCTCCAGAGACCCTCTGAGTAAGAAAACTGAAGTCAATAGATCTGAGGAAGAAGCCAGTTTAGTAGTGGATGTTCCTGGAAATAAAGAGCTGAAAACGTGTTCTGGTTTAGCAAAGCACAAATAAACACTTAAAAGATTTTCACTTCAAGTTCCTCTATTATTTTGACTTGGTCCAAAGATGCAATGATTTATTTAAGGAGATAAATTTCCACACTTAAAAGGCAAGATTATCAACAGGATCCTCTGTAAAAAGATGTAAATGGGGTAGATTGCATAGAATGAGTCTTGATGGGTACATAAAGCTGCCAGAAACCAGACAGCTTCTGTTCCACATGCAACTATATCATGCTATAAAGCCCCACTGCCAAATGGGAACAGAACTTGGATTTAAAATAAGAAGTTAACCATGTAGGGAGATGAATTTAATCAAAGTTCACATTTGCAATAGTTCCCGGAACTATTCTGCCTCTATACAAAATCTTCCTGGATTTTACTCCCATGTGAAAAAATAACATTTATATAGAGGCTTATAATTTGTAAAGATTTGGTCCTCTGGTCAAGGGATATGAACAGACAATTTTCAGATGATGAAATTAAAACCATCTCTAGTCATATGAAAAGTTGCTCCAAATCACTATTGATCAGAGAAATGCAAATTAAGACAACTCTGAGGTACCACTACACACCTGTCAGATTGGCTAAAATGACAGGAAAAGATAACGATGAATATTGGAGGGGATGTGGGAAAACTGGGACACTGATACATTGTTGGTGGAACTGTGAATGGATCCAAGCATTCTCGAGAGCAATTTGGAGCTATGCTCAAAAAGTTGTCAAACTGTGCATACCCTTTGACCCAGCAGTGTTTCTACTGGGCCTATATCCCAAAGAGATCTTAGAGGAGGAAAAGGGACCCACATGTGCAAGAATGTTTGTGGCAGCCCTTTTTGTAGTGGCTAGAAACTGGAAACTGAATGGATGCCCATTAATTGGAGAGTGGCTGAATAAATTATGGTATATGAATGTTATGGAATATTATTGTTCTGTAAGAAACGACCAGCAGGACAATTTCAGAGAGGCCTGGAGAGACTTGCATGAACTGATGCTGAGTGAAACGAGCAGAACCAGAAGATCCTTATACACAGCAACAACAGTATTATATGATGATCAATTCTGATGGACATGGCTCTCTGCAGCAAAGAATTGTCTCAAACCAGTTCCAATTGTTCACTGAAGAAAACCATATACACCCTGAGAGAGGGATATGAAATATGGACCACAACGTAACATTTTCATGATCTCTATTGACATTTGCTTGCATTGTGTTGCCTTTCTCTGATTTTCTTTTTTTCTTGTAGATAGGATTTTTCTTGCATAAATTGTCAAGCATTTTAACATTATTAACATGTAGTGGACTTCCTGCCATCTAGGGGAGGGGAGGGGACTGGGGGTAAAATTTGTAATGGAAAGCTTTGTAAAGATCAATGCTGGGGAACTACCCATACATATGTTATACAAATAAAAAGCTTTAATTAAAAAAAAAGATTTGGTCCTCAAAACAACCCTGAGAGGCAGGTGGTATTATTTTACAGATGAGAAAACTGAGTCAGTCAACATTTAAGTGACTTAATGGCTGTAATTGAATTTGAACTCTGATCTTCTGGCCTCCAGATCTAAAACTCTACTCATTGTTCCACCTACCTGCTTCTATATTAATACAAAAACAAATTCTAATAAAGCTTCTCAGGGACTAAGAGAAAATACATCTAGAAAAGGACTCATATGTATAAAAATAGTTATACTTTTTGTGGTGGAAAAGAATTGGAAACTGAAGAAGCATACATCAATTGAGGAATGACTGCACAAGTTGTGCTTTATAATTATGATGGAATATTATTGTGCATTAAGAAATGACAAAGCTTTTTTTTTTAATTTATGGATGCCTAGGTACTACTTCATCTTTAGCTGAGATTAGGGCTGAAGCACCAGGGTCCAAGCCAGACTATGCCTTGTGGGGCCCAAAATTGTCTGGTCTGCAAAGAAAACCACTGAAATAGAGCTCCAAGCGCTCAATTGATGGGTAAGGCAAGGGTCATCCCTGCTGGTTCACCTTCTCATGTTGGGCAAGAGAGAGTGGACCAGAGTTACAAAAATAAGTTGAGGGACTTTCCAAATCATGTCAAGACATCTCACTCATGTTGGATTTATTCATCAGTATTCTTGTAATTAGAGAAACAAACTTCAAACTGGAAAATAAGTAGTAAGTAGAAGATTTATAATTTTAAAGTTTGAGGCCTACATAAGAAAATAGCCATCTTATCTAATTATGCTTATATGATAAATGTAAAATGTGTATTAATATATGAAATTTCTATATTAATCTTAGGGGACAAGACTGACTACATGTACTATTAATCATTTATCTCTATGGAATCACACTAAATTGATTAATATTGAATGAAAGTCTAATAGGGGACTAAATAAAATCACCTGTGTCAGTGTCTTGTAGTCTCTTCCCTTCCCCAGTAAGTTGGAAAACTAAAGAAGAGGGAATGGTTCATGTACTCCTGATAGCAGCATCAGCATTGTGTCAAAAGTTCTGCTCCAAATACTTGGTACCACATCCCTAGGCCCATCAGCAAGCACTCTAACAATGAGAGGTGCCTGTCCCAGGTTTTGTCAGTCATTAACATCATAGTCCACATGTAGATCACCTGTCATGGGCTCACACATTATATTACAAAGCAGTATCTTCACTTGTAAACCTTCCATACTGTTCACCATGTATTCTGAATATCCACCCTCAGACAAGACCCCTCTGAGATCCTGACAGGCACTACTGTGCCCTCCAAGATGAAGGGAAAAGAAACTCAGAATGAATACATTGACCTTTTTACACACAATCTGGATCTCTCTACATACACTACATATTAACCAAAGACTCCAGCTAGATCCCATTTCCCAGACCCTTTGACTGAATTGTCCTCTCATGGGTCTCTTCTTCCTTCCTTCCCCCATAAGTTTTGTCCCCAAACTTTATTGCTTATTTTTCATGTTCTAAAGATTCCCCTGATCCAAATATTCTGACAGAACCCAGACTAGTAAGTTCTGATATTATATCAGAAGTGTAATATCAGAACCCACTGTCATCCCAAGGTTGGGTAAAACCTTTGAGCTACTCTCCTAACTCTTATTCCAGAGTTCCCAAGTACTAATTTTATATATTTGGATCTATTCAAAATGGACACCCTCAAATGAAGCAGAAGAAATTTCAAAGGAGGGAACAGAAAAAAGGGGGCACACTGTTGTCCCTCTCTGAACATGTATTAGACCATTTAGAACACCTTCACTTTAGTGTTAAGTGGACAGTTGCTGTTTGTCCTTCTTTCTCGAAGAAGACCATAACATCAGGAAAGTGATGCAAGTGAATTAGGTTTGAGGGAGGGAGGGAAGGAGAGAAAGAGGGAGGAAGAGGGAGTCTTCCAACTGACCAATTCCAGCTTGTGAGCCAGCTTTACTCACAGAAGTTGTTGTTTGTCCTTCATTCTCAAAGAGGACCATGACATTAGGGAGGTGATGCCATGATGAACACATTATTCCAAGTTTCCAATTAAGAACAAAATGTTTACCTTCTTCATAGCTTCAAGTTCAGCAACATAAAACTGAACAATGTACTGAATTATATGCGCAATTTCTAATTGAAGGCATAGAATTTTTAGCTTTTGAAATCTAAAATGGGCAGTTACATCTAAAGCATGTGTTCTGTCTTTATTTCTTGTGCAAGGACAAAAACATGGTCTATATTTCAAATCCCTAAGGTCAACAATAGATGAGAAATAGAAATAGCCTTTTCTTCTCTGAACCATTCCTTCCCTACCTAAAAGATAGCAAACTGCCTACTAGGAACAGTGACTGACTAGGTATGAATAGAGCATGTTTTTAATATATATACTAATTATCTATGGTTAGTAGCTCATACAGAAGCCCACTTATCTGAAGAGATACTATATTTATCTCTGTTTGTTAATTGATACTTCTCCATGCCTTATCTTACAACAATATAAGAAATAAATCTTTTTACTGACTTGGGTGGGGGAAGAAATGATGAGAGGGATGATTTCAGAAAAACCTTCAAAAACTTGTATGATCTGATACAAAATGAAATTAGCAAAATTAAGAGAACATTGTACACAGTAACAGCAATATTGTAATAATAATAAACTGTAAAAGCTTAGCTACTCTGATCATCAGTACAATGACACACAATTGTAAAGGACCCAAATGAAAAATGCTATCTTGCCTCCAGAGAGCTTATGAGCACTGAATTCAAATTGAAGCATATTTTTAAACTTTATTTTTCTTACCTTTTTCTACAATGTGACTAATGTGGAAATATGTTTTGCATGATTTCATATGTACAATGAGTATTGTATTTCTTATCTTCTCAATGAAGGGGAAATGAATGAAGGGAAGAAGAAAATTTGGAACTAAAAATAAAAATTAAAAATAAAATAATTTTTAAAAAAAATACATCTATCCATAGAAAAGACTATTCTTGAGTTTTGTGATAGTAAATGCAGCTAGGATTACAGCAAAAAGTCAGTCCCTTCTGTACCTCATGTCCTGAGCCCAATGTTGCTAATGATAACCCTAGCAACCTTTCAGGAGGTTCTTTTCTAACTGGAATCCAGGGGCTTTTACTACATTTTTTAATAAATGTTGCAAAAGGAAGGATACAAAGAGACTTCTCCACACAAATTTCTACATTTTTAATGAAAAAATTTGTCAGTAGCCAACAAAAGGAAAGGTAGATATTCAACCCTTTCCTAGGACTACAAGGATTTCATCACAGTTCCCTTAAAAGTTCAACTCCAGTATCACCTCCTACATAAGACTTTTTTCCTTATCTCTGCCCCACAGTGGCTACTACTTCTTTGTCCCACACCTATAAAATTAACTTTATACACATTTTATTTCTAGGATATTCTAAAAAGTCTTAGTGTAGTTTTAAGTTCAGCTGGTTTCAAATGCACTAAGATTTTTAGGGATACCTTGTATAAAATCATATATGTGCATATAGTTTCCACCCCTCTCCACAGTATATACTGTATTCATTATACTCAACAGTCAAGAATTTTATCCATGGGGATTGATCTTCCAGTTCAGGCCACTGCAAAAATAGCCTCACCTTCAGATCAGAGATTAATACAATGTTAGATCAGAAATGAATCTTGAAGATCATCCAGTCTGATGCTTTCATTTTATATTCTATGTAATTTTTTCCTATTTATGTGGAGATACTTCCTATTAGGGTAGGCTTAGAACAATGGTCACAGGTATGCTGGGGCACCTCCACTTTTCCCTGCTTAGTCATCTCCCATTCCATATCCCCTGTCAATCCAACCTGGCCATGCAGAAATCAAATTGCTCTACAAATAGCAATAGAATAATCTTGCTTCTAGAAAGTAAATCTCTTCTACAATGAGGACACATAAGGATCCCATGCATTTTATGTGTGTATATATATGCATACATACATATACGCATATACATGTATAGGAACAAAACTACATATTGTCATATATGGAAATATATACGTGTATACATATGAATAAGACTAAGTTTAATAAGTCTCATCCCTCATTTATTTTTAACTAGCTATGAGACTTTGTACTAGTCATTTTAATATCTCTGGTTCTCAATTTTCTTATTTGTAGATTAGATTACAGTAATTTAAAGATCCTTTCTAGTCCTAAAACTCTATGATTCTAGTAGTTTTAAGGGAAGAGATTTAATTTCCCACCTATTCCCAATTAAGAGGATACATGTAATTACAGATTGTGAGGTTTGAATGTGGGGAAAAGGTGTTACCACTGTTACCTCTTTATAAAATAATTTCTCTCTCTAGCTTGAATCAAAGAGGCCATGTTCTTGAAGGACTTTTAAGAGTTAGGGCACTAGAATTAATAAAGGCTTAGCTATTTTAAATCCCCAGAGGTATAGCCAATTTGTTTTCTAATCATCAATTCCATCCAGAACAAATAACAATTAGCAAAAAATAAAAAACAATTAGTCCTAACCAGGTACAGTTGAATGACTTAAACTGTTTCACATATTGTTGTTGTCAAAGCATTCTAAGGCTCTTCTATCCTTCAATATCTCTTAAAGTCTGTCCAAGTTTGTATTCATTGTTTACATACATTCTATCCATCTCACCCTCTGTCATACCCTTTTTCTTTTGCCTTCAAACTTTCCCAGTGTTAGGATCTTTTCCAATGAGTCCTATCTCCTCATTGTGTGGTCAAAATATACAAACTTTCACTTCAGCATTTGATTTTTTTTAAGTATTGACTCCTTTGATATCCTTGCTGTCTAAGGGACTCTCAAAAGTCTACTCCAGCACCACAATTTGAAAGCATCAATTCCGGGACACTCAGCTTTCCCATAATCCATCTCTCACAGCCATACATTACTACAAGATAAAACATAGCTTTGACTATAAGACCCTTGCCAGCAAGGTGGTGTCTCTGCTTCTTAGCATGTTGTTCAGATTTGCCATAGCTTTCCTCCCAAGGACAATTTTTTTTTAAAATTTCACGGCTGCAATTGTCATTTACATTGATCTTTGAATCCAAAAATATAAAATCTGACACTGCTTCCATTTCTCCTCCCTCTAGTTGCCAGGAAATAATTAGACCAGTTGCCAAGATCTTGGGTTGTTGTTGTTGTTGTTGTTTTTCTTTTAAACATTAAGCTTCAAGCCAGCTTTTACACTCTACTGTTTCACCCTCATCAAGAGGCTTCTTAATTCCTCTTCACTTTCTGCAATCAGAGTGCTATCATCTGCATATCTGTGATTGTAGATATTTCTCCCAGCAACCATAATTCCAAATTTTGATGCTTCCAACCAGGTATTTCACATGATGTATTTTGCATATAAGTTAAATAAATAAGATGACAATATACCATGTTGTATTCCTTTTTCAATCTTAAAACAAATCAGTTGTTGTATGTTCAATTCTAGTTGTTGCTTCTTGGCCCACATACTGGCTCCTCAGGAGACAAATAAGATGATCTGGTTCTCCCATCTCTGAGAATTTGTCACATTTTGTTACAACCCACACAGTCAAGGGCTTTACTGTAGTCAATGAAGCAGAAGTGGATGGAGTTGTTGTTTCTGGAATTCCCTTGCTTTCTCCACAATCCAGCAAATATTGGCAAATGTGACTAGTTCCTCTGCTCTTTGAAAACCAGTCTGCTCTTCTGATAGCTCTTGGTTCACACATTGCTGAAGCCTAGCTTGTAGAATCTTACCTAGCATGTGAAAAGATCCCAATTGTTCAGTAATTTGAATATTCCTTGGCAGGGTCCTTCATTAGAATTAGGACATAAATTAATCTTTTCCAATCGAGCAGCCACTGTTATGTTTTCCAAATTTGTTGGCATAGTGAGTACAGCACTTTGACAGAATCATCTTTCAAGGTTTTAAATAATTTAACTGAAAACCTATCGCTTCCACTAGCCTTATTATTAGCAATGCTTCCTAAGACTCACTAGATTTCATTCTCCATCATTTTTGATGTCTGGAGAATGAATCAGTAACCACATCATCCTGGTTATCACTGATAAGTTTCTTTATCGTTCTTTTGTGTATTCTTGCTATTATTCTTAACCTCTTCTAATTCAAAAAGTAAATAAACGAGCAAATACAAGAAAAAACTGAATACTGAAAACTAAGGGAGAGGGGGAAGATTCTGTGTCTTTTGGGTTAGTCACAATTTTAGTTGTTTAGAGAGATTTGAGATTTCACATGGAAGGCATTAATGTTACCATGTTATTGCATGATCAACTAAAGGCAACATTTGTATTTTGGTCTATTTATTTGTAAGAAGTATAAGAGTGAGAGTAAAGTCTATTTCTGGTTTTGCTTTTGAATCTTAGAATGGGGGCCTGAAATATAGAAAGTATGTAATAAATGCTTATTCAATTTAGATTGAATTGTGAAAAACAAGGAGATTCCAAAAGTTCTGCCACAGACCTAGGGCAATATGGCCTATCATGACAAACTTGAACTCAACAAAAATAAAGTCACTCTGAAAAAATGGGAGGGAGGTTAAATCCATACTAGTTTCTGGAGTCAAATTCAGCACTTAGGAAGACAGCTTAATGTTATGCATGCAACAGATTAAACGTTTAATAGAGAACAAAACTAAAAAACTAGATTTGGGCAGAATAAAGGTTATATAGCATGCTACCTCACACAGAGAAAGTCACTAAAATTAAATTACTTGTCAACAAAACACATGAAAAAACAAAGTGAAAGAAAAGTTGCAAATGTATAAAAGCTGTCCTTGAAAATCACCACTTTCGCTTCTCAATTCAGGAGTAAAGCTTGAGATACTACCACTCAAAATGTGATATTTGTTCACTGAACTGGTGTCCTTCCATGAGATTAATCTTTCTTTTTTTTTCCACAAAAGAACCATTTGAAATATTGGTCTTCTGAATGAATTTTCCCCTCTTTCTTCTCCCATCATGAGCAAAGCATTGTGCCTCATTGCATGTAACAGGACAGATTTTAGGCTGAATTATTCATTTCTTTGTAGTAGCAAGCTACTTGCTATTAATCTTAAAATGGAGGAAATTTGAGGCAAAAAAAAAACACTGAAACCAACTAATCTCACTCCAGCAGGGAGTGGGCTATGCTAAGATGGGGAGCGCACACACACACACACACACACACACACACTCACACACCCAATGTCCCTTCAAGAGAAAATATTCTTCTAGAGTGAGTAAACTTAGTAAGAAGCTGAAATGGAATGGCATGTCAAGGGCAATGGAATTTAGAGAACCATTTCACATATGAATAATTGAAGAATTGAATGTTTTAAATCTTTAACTAAAGAATTAAAAAACACTGCCCAAAATTGATTTGTTTTACATGGACCAGCTTTATATTTTTCAACCCAACATTCCATTTTTTCTTTTGAAATAGATATGGGTAAAGATTCCTTCCTTAGAAATTGATGATGCATTGGGTGAACCATCTATGATGAATTTATGGACTAGAGATGACCACACAGGATAGGCAAGCATTCATGGGTTGCAACCTGCATCAGTGAAAGGAATACCCTTATCGATAAGAGCAACAAAAGATTTTAATCAATACTATGTTCCAAGACAATTCCAAATGACTCAAAATGAAAAATATTACCCACCTACAGAGAGAAAATTGATGAACGCTGAGGCATCTCAAAACATCCTTTTTTCTTTATTTTTTGGTCTTTTTTTTCAACATGGCTAATATGGAAATATGTTGTACATGAATTCTTTTGTACAATTGACACCATATTACTTGCATTCTCAATGAGTAGGAAAACTTTTCAATGATTGTTTTTAAAATCAATTAAAGTAAAATTAAAAGGCAAAAAAGAGTACTGGTGTAAGATATCTCTTTATGAAAAAATAAATTATATCACTATTTAGTGGTAGTTGTCCTTCATTCTTGAAGAGGACCAAAATGGCATCACTATGTTAGAGTCAAGTTAAAGTGTGTCCAACTGGATGACCATAGCAATATGAGCTCTGAATGCTTGCCACAGATTAGACACAAATAGTCCACATGAACATTTGGGGTGGACTCTCTAACTTTGTGCATCCCGAATTTCTTCTAGGCTAATTCAATTATGCTTTGCTCATAGAACACAGCACCTTCTCTAATGAGGGTATGCCATTCTGGGCAGCACTGTGTCAGTGTCTCCCATGTCATACAATCAATTCTAAAGTTCTTAAGAGAGACTTTGAGAGTATCCTTGTAATCACTTTTTCTGACCACCTTGTGAGCAATTGCCTTGAGTGAGTTCTCCATAATTTTTTTTTTTTTTGGCAAACATACATTTAGCATTTGAATAATGTGGCCAACCCAACAGAGTTGTGCTTTCTGCAATAGAGTTGAAATGCTTGACAGGTTAGTTTAAGAAAGGACCTCAGTGTCTGTTATCTTATCCTGCCAGATGATCTTCAGAATCTTCCTAAAATAATTCAAATGGAAACAATTCAGTTTCCTGGTAAATTGTCCAAGTTTCATAGGCATAAAACAATGAGGTCAGCATAATGGCTCTATAGATCTTCAGTTTGATAGTCAATTTAATACCTCTCCTCTCCCATGCTTTCCTTTGGAGCCTCCCAAACAATGAGCGAACTCTGGCAATGTATGTCAATCTCATTATTAATGTGGTCATCCCTGGAAAGTATATTACCAAGGTAAGTGAACTTATCCACAGCATTCAAAACTTCACCATTTGCTGTAACTGGTGGTTCCACATATAAATGGACTACTTAATGTCACTGATTTATTAATTAAGAATCTGAAATCCTATGTTCATCTGTATAATCAGTAATGAAATTTAAGTTTAACAAATTATAGGCCAGAAGTAGGAATGGAAGGGGAGCAGATAAACATTTATATCAAAAATAAAACATTAGGGTAATGTTGACTTAGATATCATTCTGTCTTGTCCTTTCATTAAAATTTCCTTCTTTCTTTTTATCCTTTTGGGAATATTCAGGAAACAATCATGTCAAAAATGAGCCCTTTTATTATGTATCTAGTGTGGTGGCAAGTCCATTGGATTTGAAATCACAGGATGGATAGAAGTCCTGATTCTGCTATTTACTGTTTTCATCTTGTCACTTCCTCCTGTAGGTCTGTAAAATAATGCTAGTTAATTTCTGTTTCTTCCAAATATAAATTATATTTTACTTAGTGCAAGAATCATAAAACTTAAAGCTGAAATCTAAACATGATTTTTTTAAAAGATCTCCCTGTGTGTCATATTTGCAAGGTTGGAACCATAAAATTTCAGAATTGTAAAAGCCAAAGGAGATCTTCTAGTCGAGAGATTCTTAACCTGTTGTCCTTGAGCTTTTATTTTTATATTTTAATATCAAATTGGATTTGGATATTTTAATAACTTGATTTCAATATTACTGATTTCTTTTGAAATGCTATGTATGTAGGGGCAGCCAGATGGCACAGTGGATAGAGCGCCAGTCCTGAATTTAGGAGAACCTGAGTTCAAATCTGGTCTCAGACACTTAGCACGTCCTAGCTGTGTGACCCTGGGCAAGTCACTTAACCCCAATTGCCTCAGGGCAAAAATAAAGAAAGAAATACTATGTATGTATTTCTTTTGACATACTATGTATGCTATTGTAAGAATTTAAAAACATTATTCTGAGAAAGGATCTGTAACTTTAACCAAAAGGTTCTATGACACAAAAAAAGGTCTTATAATTCCTCTTCTAATTCAACCACATGTAATAAAAATAAGGAAATTAAGGCACAAAAAAAGCAAAGTAGACTGTCCAAAATATCACATCTGATTCTCTATCCAATATCTCCCCTCATTTATGATACAGAATACTTTAGAGATAGATAGTTAAATTCTGAATTAATCTAATAAGTAGAAAATACCCATGGGAAGGGAAAATCTATACATACTTAACATTTCTACAACGTCCTGAATGTCCTCACAATTATGCTAATTTTCATGAAACATCATTATTATGTACTATAGAATTTTTAAAAAGGCTTATTTCAACCATATTGCATTTGAAAGCAAACATCATTGACTAGAATCCTTCCTGCATTGCTTATCACTGAGATATTTTTCTAACCAATTGAAGTACTGAAAAGGGAGTACATTGCAATGAATGTGGTGCAACACTGCCACCTAATGATTTTTATTCTACATGTTTTTTCATTCAGTTAACTGAAATGACAAAGGTTAAACTCTAAGATGCTAAACTCTCTTGTCTTGTTCTAAGTATGGCCAAGAATGAAGCCTAATGAAACTCAAGCTTTGAGTTGGGTTCCCAGATGAGCCAGTGAACTTTAGAAAGAGACATCCATCATAAGGAAGACATAGGGAGAAAGTGCCCTATTTGTTGATCCATGATTATATTTTTGGTTTGCATAGTTAAATGGTGCAGTGAATAGAGCACTGGGTTTGGAACCAGAAAGACTCATTCTTCTGAGTTCAAATCTGGACTCAGACTCTTACTAGCTGTGTGACCCTAGACAAGTCACTGATCTGTGTTTGCCTCAATTTCCTCAACTGTAAAATGATCTGGAAAAGTACCCACAAAACCACTCCAATATCTTTGCCAAGAAGAACTCAAAATGAGGCCATGAAGAGTCATACATGACTGAAGAGACTAAACAACAACAAATAACAACTATTAGACTTGAAATGTTAGTGCTGCCCACTACTTGTGTAAAATGTAGTAGCAAAAAGTTTTATAGCAACAACAAATATGAGCTGACTACAGAATTGCAGATACTTTCCTATGAGAAGCTTTGCATGATATAGCACAAAACTACACTTACATACATGAAAATTAAATGAAAGTACAGAGTTTATGTTTTATATATATATATATATATATATATATATATATATATAAGATTTGCCACAAGTGATGATTCAGGTAGAGAATACAGTTGAAATTTAGGAATAAATGGAGCTAATTGTATTTTTTTTTCTTAAAAGTTACTGTTGTCATCTTTATGGAATCTAGACAGTACCCATTACCCATGCATTTAAACTTGGATGTAGTTCTGGGGGTGGAGCCATGGTGGTGGAGATCAGACAGGAGTCTCTGTAACCTCCTCTAACCTCCCCTCAAACCAATAACATATGAAGCCTCTAGACTGATTCTGAAGCAAAAAAATCCACAATATCTGGAGAACAACACGATTCTAGAAGAAGATACTCTGGAAGAACCTCAAAACAGGTCTGTTTTAATTGGGCAGGGGGGTGGTCTACTGAACCCAGACTGAAGCGCAGGGAGACCGGGGCAGGGAGCTGGAGCAGGGAGCTGGAACAGGAGTCGGAACAGGAGTGGGAGCGTTGTGCTTTTCACACACCTGGGAGTCTTCTGCGGGCCTCTTGGAACAATTTGTCCTGATTGTGGGCAGGTGGTTTGGAGGGTCTGCCTTTTGAGGGGGATAGATTGTGAACCACTGAACCCCTGATGAGCATCGTAACTAGCTGCCATTACACAGCACCTTAAAGCAATCAATCAAACAACAGGACTGATAAGCACCAGAAATAATTCAATCAGCGGAGCTGCCCAGTACCTGAAATAATTCAATCAGCAGAACCGCCCCAGGGTGAACTAAAGCAGAACTGCCCAGCCCCTGATATAATTCAATCAGCAGAACTGCCCAGTTCCTGAAATAACTCAATCAGCAGAACTGCCCCAGGGCAAATTAAAGCAGCTGTCCCACCTTTGCCCTAAACAGACCTCACACCTTTAAAAAAAAATGAATAAAAAACCAAAAAGAGCTCTCACCATAGACAACTTTTATGGAGAGAGGGAAGAACAGACCTCAAATCCTGAGGCCCCTAAAGGTAAAGCAACTCCAGAAAAAGCCCCAAAGAGAGACATAAATTGGTCTCCATGTCACAAGGCTTTCTTTGAAGATTGCATAAAAAATCTTAAAAGAGAGTTAGAAGAAACATGGGGAAACGAAATGAGATCACTGCAAAATAAAATAGAAAAAATGGAAAAAGAATGCAATGAACAAAAAGATGTAATTGGTCAATTGCAAAAGGAACTAAAAACAGTAACTGAAGAAAATAAACTTGGATGTATTTTCACCCAGGGACATCTCCAGTTGCCCTGATCTATATCTTACCACTAGACCCAGATTGCTCTGGAGGGGAAAGTGAGGCAGGTGACCTCATAAAGCCCTCCCTCACTCAAATTCAATTCACTTGCATGTTATGGCATCACTTTCCTGATGTTATGGTCCTCTTCAAAAACAAAGAACAAATAACAATATCACTCTAGTATTCTAGTGTAAACCAGAACAAATCAAATAAAAAATAGCTACTTTGGCTTTGATTATCATTTGCTGAGGGCTTAATTTTGAGGGTGTTTATATAGAATAGTGTAGCTCAAATCAATTTTGCAAGTATCTATTAAGTGGGACACCTCATGCTCTGAGATCCTCCCTGTTAAAGTCCAAACAACAGTAAAATATCTTCTACTATTAAATTCTGAAAATTTTCTAATTCCCTCAATGTGCACTCCCTTGTCTTACATTAGCTCTATGACTTGTCCTGTAATATTTTTGTCACTGATTTCCATAAATCCTCCAAAAGATGTCAAATGCACTGATCAGAGATTTATACTTTCCATTACTATCTTATTATAAAAATTTATTGTTTCAATGTTGTGGATATAAATTTGGAAATTAGTCCCAGACATAAGTATAGTATGATAACTTGAGTAGACTTTTAGATAGTGATTCAATACTTACAGAATATTCACAATGTCAAATACAACTCCCATTTATGCCATTTATGAAATACAAATACAGCTTTGATTATATTCTAAATGTTGATCAATAACATTGCTTTAACCCAAGAAAAATAAATAAATCTGCTCACATGAATTTTTCCTTTTCCCCATCCAAAAACATATTTGTAATATTGTTAGAAACTAAATGAAAACTTTAAGAGACAACTACAAGAGCATGAAAGATAAATTTGATGTGTTTAAAAAAAAAACACCAAAGTTCTCAAACTGGAATAAAAATCACCAAAATTTCAGGGATTAACCTTTCTGGACCCTGAATAGTACTCAGCATCAGTCTCCCCCCTTATACCCAAAAAAAAAAAAAAAAAAAAAATCCTGACCCTTCCTTCCCACTTCAAATAGAATGTCCCATTCTCAAAGCTGTGACTTTACTAATAGGAATCATGAAAGTTATGTGGGTGCTTATATATGATTCATTTGGGAATGAGGAGAACTAAGCATTCCAAATACAGGAGCTTAAATTTGTACCTTCAAGATGATTCATTACTTAAAATACAAAGATAGCTATAGTCAAGTGAAAAACAGGAAGGAAATTTATTTGGGAATGTTTTACTGCAGTCCTAAGAACTCTCATTCTTTCTAGGGTTTCATGCATATTATCTCTCTGTGCAGATGATTGTTTCTCTGAGCTTAGAAACCTGGAAGTCCAAGGATAAAAAAGGTTAAAGAGGGTAGATCTATAAAACTTTCACATCTAATATAACTTCATTATTTCTGTAATTTCATGATCAAAGCAAGTGTTAATAAAGTTTCTTTTTATTTCTCTTCCCTAGTTAAATTTATTTAGTCTTCTTAATGATCCTACCACCCAGCTACTTATATTTATCCTACCAAGAAAATGAAAGATCAAGAAATACATAACACTTCCCAAATATGAAATACCAGTCAACCAAAGAAGACTCATTGGATCATAGATTTGGAGCTCAAAAGATCCTCAGAATTTTTCAAGCGCAGCCCCTTTATTTTCCAAATGAAAAAACTGAAACCTGTAGACATTAAATGAGTTGCCTGATATCACACAGGTAAAAAGTGACAGAAGGAGGATTTGAACCCAGATTATTTAACTGCAAAGGAAGAGCTCTTTCCGCTGTACCATATAATAAGAATAAGAAATAAAAAGAAGCTTTGTTAACACTTCAATAAATAAGAGTCTCAAAGTTAGTGCCTCATCCCTACCCCCTATAACAGGTTATGAGGAGAAAGGAAATGTCCATGCAACATCTCCAAAACCCATTAAAATTTAGGCTTTTACATTTCCTTGCCTTTTCTTTATAAGCAGGCTTCAGAAAACAACTAAATGGACTTTTGAGAACTATGATCCAAAGAGTCCCTCCTGAGTGGAAGAAAATTTTCATGACTCCAAATGGAGAGTGCTCAGTGGAAGGGACTGACCTAAAATCTTCACTTTGAGCTCATAGAGGAGGCAATGAAATGCTATCTAAACTGGGAAGTATTGGTGGAGCTAGATCTCTCCTCTCATCAAGAATTCATGTTTTTATACTCCAAAGAAAGAGTATTGGAGATTCAAATAGACTGGATTTACTAATAGAAGTCACTTATTCAGATCACCAAAGACAGTAAAAACTTACTTTCCTTTTCCCCACTTTCCTTTTCCTCTTTATCTATGCTTGCAATTGGAGGGCAATTTTTTTACATGATTTCTCTTTTTTCTTTAAACTATTTCTAATACCTGATTTTGTTTCAAGTAAAACTGTACTGCTAAAAATTCTCTGTGACCAAGTCTACTAATTAATTGCATGCAAAAGAAGAAACCAGTTTGTAGCTAAGAATACACAAAAGTAAACAGAACAGAGGTCTGAGATTCCATCTAAAATAGGATTTCATTTTGCCTTTGGGTTTTATGAACTACTGAGACTCCTATGATGCTGATAAGCAGCTAAATAATTGATACATGAAAGATATGACTCAGGACCATTTACCGCTAAACTATGGAATTATAATTAAAGCAAGATCCATGTGGCTGAAATACCAACAATGGGGACTACAGGAGAGGATGAATACTTCTGACTTTTGCTTTTGATATAAATCTCAAAAATTTGCCAGATAGAGCTATCTGTTGGTTATATCTTATTCTTAGAACTTAAAGGAAAAATGCTGTGGATAATTCCACCCTGTTGGGGAATTCACCCTACTGAAGAGGGAAAAAATACCTATATCCCCAAAATTAGATACTGTAAACAACATCGAGGGGAAAAAATAAGCTAAAATGTCCAGTAATTCAAAAAAGACAAAATCTAAGAAAAA
The DNA here is from genome assembly GCA_023553655.1 of Myrmecobius fasciatus. Classification (NCBI taxonomy): domain Eukaryota; kingdom Metazoa; phylum Chordata; class Mammalia; order Dasyuromorphia; family Myrmecobiidae; genus Myrmecobius; species Myrmecobius fasciatus. The sequence goes on along the minus strand of JAJPUD010000855.1, from coordinate 388,672 downwards.
AACCAGCAGCAAAAATCTGTGGGCTCTGGTGCAGTAGATACAGCATCAGCCCTGAAGTCAGGAAGATGTGAGTTCAAATCTGGTCTCAGACACTCAACACTTCCTAGCTGTGTGATCCTAAGCAAGTCACTTAACCCCAATTGCTTCAGAAAAAAAATATATGTATATATATATATATATATATATATATATATATATATATATATCTGTGGGCTCAAAAATCTATATAACAAATACCCAATGTATAGGGAATAAACAAGAGGAACTAGAGATCCCAATTCAAATGAGGAAATTTGACCTCATAGGTATCAGAGGCATACATAATTGGACTATGGTCCTGTATGAATATACCTTATTAATAAAAAATGGGACATAAAATGAAGTGGAGAAGCATAGTATATTAAAAAGGTACATTTATGTGAAGTGCTCTCTCTCTCTTTCTGTTCAAGGGATAATTCTATTCTGAATATAATTCTTACTAAGAGAAAGAAATTGATTTCTGAGATAGAAATGACAAGAAAGTGACTATTACATCCTAGAGTTTATAATAGAAAAGTAGAAAAAGTCTAAGGATAGTCTGACGTACATCTTAGGTTTTGGAATTGCATATTTTAAAGTTTTCAGAAGAAAAATAGGTAGGATCCTGTTGACTAAAATGCTCTAGAATAAGCCAGTCCAGAAGGGATGAGATGCTCAAGAATAAAATTCTGAAGACAAAAAGACAAACAATTTTAATGAGAAAAAAGAATAAGATTTATCTGAAGAAACTGATGTGGTTGGTTGCACATGGAACTCATCCCTCCAACTCAGATTTCAAAAAGAAATGATAGCGAAGGAGAGAATAGGATAAAGTGTGACAGAGAAGGATGTGTAGTGGGATAAAGTCTGCAGATTAATGGGAAAAGGATAAAAGATAAGGTGGGCTATAGAAGAGAGTGTAGATTTGTGACACTGGGATAAGATTATGTAAATTAATGGGAATGGGATAAAAAGGGAGGAAGAGGGTAGAGCACCCTGCCTCTCCTCAAGATAAGGAAGACATCCAAGGGTGGGGGCAAGTTAAGTAGTAGCAAGGCAAGTGAAGGAGTAGAAATAAAGTAGATGACTTAGCAGGAATAGGAAATAAGACACAAACACAATAGTAAGAATCAGGAGTAGAATTTATTAGGAAAAAAAAAGTAGGTTTAGTAATTATTGCTCTCTGACAATAGAGACAAAGGTAGAACTGCTCAGTTCTAATGATCTTACTGTTTTCTCTGCAAAAAAGAATGACCTGTACACTGGAAATGACAGAATAAATGTCTAACAGGAAGTTGATAGCTAAATAAAGAAATAAACATGTAAAACAACACCCAACTATCCATGACTCAGATGATTCTGAAAAAACTGGCATATATCATTGCCAAGCCACTTTCAGTAATTTCTGGAAGATCTGGAAAGTAACTGGAGAAGTAGCATAAGATTTAAGAAGGGCAAGTTCCAGTTTTGGGAAAGGGGTAGGATAAAATCTGCAAGCTATTACAGATCAATAAACTTGACTTCTAATCCTAAGAAAAAATTTAGAACATGTTAAAGAGATGACTGCGAAGCATTTAGAAAGAGAAGCAGTAATTTAAAAGAACTAGCATGATTTTATCAAGAATAGTAATGTCAAACTACCCCTTTTTCTTTTTTTGAAAGGATTATTAAAGAAATAGATGAGAGGAATTCTGTTTACACAGGTGTTGGCAAAGTTTTTGATAAAAGATTTCATACTATTCTTGTGGAAAAGATAATAAGGTGGATTAGACAAATTACAAGAAAAGTCAGAACCAGTGGGATGGCTGGATTCAAGGATCATTATTAATGCTTCAATATCAATAAGGCAGGAGATCTCCAAAGGAGTATCTCAATTTGCTTGGCCCTTGTCAAGCTTGCCATTCTTATCAGTGATTAGGATAAAGACAAAAATAATACACTCATCAAACTTTCAGATAAAGCTGGGAAGAATAGCTAATACAGTCAGTGATAGTCAGAACCTAAAAAGATTTTGACAGGCTTAATGTTTTAGAATCTATTTAGATATTTTAGATATTAGATATTTAGAATCTATTAAGATAAAAATTCAATAGCAATAAATGTAGTCTTGTATCTGCAAAAACTTAGCTTTGCAAGTACAAGATAGGAAAGGCATGGATAGATAGCAGTTCTGGATGAGATCCTGAGAGTTAAAGTGAACCACAAGCTCAGATTAAGTCAACAATGTGCAGGGGCAGCCAAAAATGCTAATGTATCCTTGGGCTGCATTAGTATGGGCTTAGTTCTAGAATAAGGTACATCATAGTTGCACTATACACTGCCCAAATTCGACCTCATCTGGTCACCATGATTTCAGAAAGATATTGACAAATTGGAGGATTTCTTAAGAATAAATAGGATATCTCAACCTTGCTCTCTCAGAATTAGATAAATCAAACCACAAAATAAACAAGAAAGAAACTAGGGAGATAAACCAATTGTTAGAAAAGTTAGGTATGATAGATCTATGGAGAAAGTTGAAAGGAAACAGTAGGGAGTTTACTTTTTTCTCAGCAGTCCATGGAACCTATACAAAAATTGACCATGTGTTAGGGCATAAAAACCTCAAAATCAAATGCAGAAAGGCAGAAATAGTAAATGCATCTTTTTCAGATCATGATGCAATAAAAATCACATGCAATATAAGGCCAGGAGAAAATAAGCCAAAAGTTAATTGTTTAATTGGAAATTAAATAATCTAATCCTGAAGAATGAATGGGTGAAAGAGCAAATCATAGACACAATCAATAATTTCATCCAGGAGAATGACAATAAGGAGACAACATACCAAAATTTGTGGGATACGGCTAAAGCGGTTATAAGGGGCAACTTTATATCTCTAGATGCTTACTTGCATAAAATAGAGAAAGAAAAGATCAACGAATTGGGCTTATTATTAAAAAAACTAGAAAAAGAACAAATTAAAAACCCTCAATTAAATACCAAATTGGAAATTCTAAAAGTAAAAGGAGAAATTAATAAAAATGAAAATAAGAAAACTATTGAATTAATAAATAAAACTAAGAGTTGGTTCTATGAAAAAACTAACAAAATAGATAAGCCTTTAGTTAATTTGATAAGAAAAAGGAAAGAGGAAAATCAAATTGTTAGTCTCAAGAATGATAAGGGAGAACTTTCCTCCAATGAAGAGGAAATTAGAACAATAATTAGGAGTTACTTTGCCCAACTTTATGCCAATAAGTTTGATAATTTAAATGAAATGGAGGAATATCTACAAAAATATAGATTGCCCAGGTTAACAGAAGAGGATATAAATTATTTAAATAGCCCCATATCAGAAAAAGAAATAGAACAAGCCATTAACCAACTCCCTAAGAAAAAATCTCCAGGGCCAGATGGATTTACATGTGAATTCTACCAAACATTCAAAGAACAATTAATTCCAATACTACACAAACTATTTGAGAACATAGGGACAGAAGGTATACTTCCAGAATCCTTCTATGAGACCGATATGGTGCTGATAGCTAAGCCAGGTAGGGTAAAAACAGAGAAAGAAAACTATATACCAATTTCCCTAATGAATATTGATGCAAAAATTTTAAATAAGATATTAGCAATGAGATTACAGAAAGTCATCCCCAGGATAGTACACTATGACCAAGTAGAATTTATACCAGGGATGCAGGGCTGGTTCAATATTAGGAAAACTATCAGCATAATTAATTATATTAATAACCAAACTAACAAAAACCACATGATTATCTCAATAGATGCAGAAAAAGCCTTTGATAAAATCCAACACCCTTTCCTATTAAAAACACTAGAGAGTATAGGAATAAATGGGCTTTTCCTTAAAATGATCAGTAGCATCTATTTAAAACCATCAGCAAGCAGCATATGTAATGGAGACAAACTAAAACCATTCCCAATAAGATCAGGAGTGAAACAAGGCTGCCCACTGTCACCATTACTATTTAATATTGTATTAGAAATGTTAGCTTTAGCAATAAGAGAAGAAAAAGAGATAAAAGGAATCAGAGTAGGTAATGAAGAAACCAAATTATCACTCTTTGCAGATGACATGATGGTATACTTAGAGAACCCTAGAGACTCAACTAAAAAACTACTAGAAACAATTCACAACTTTAGCAAAGT
>JAJPUD010000855.1:322698-363314 GCA_023553655.1 Myrmecobius fasciatus | reverse complement strand
CCTGCCATCTGGGGGGGGTGGGGAGTTGGGGGGAAAAATTTGTAACAGAAAGCTATGTAAGGGTTATTGTTGAAGAATTACCCACACATATGTTATGCAAATAAAATTTAAAAAATAGCATGAGAAACAAATGTTTTGCTGAAATCCATGTATGCCATTTCTACCTAACTAGAAGACAAGCTCTCTGCTCTCATAAGACCAAACCACTAAAAGTTCCAGTTGGAGAATATGTTGGATTTTTCACCTGTATAAAGCAGCCTTTTCTGTTTCCTATATTTCTTTGCATGCCTCATGGTGGGATTTGCTTTTTAGTCATCTTCATTACTTAATCATCAAAGCCCTAAGTGTGAGTATCACACAAAGCTCTGCTCCAAATCCTCCTTTCTTTCTTCTCTTATTTCTATTCTTCCGTGATGATCTAATCTGCTCCCATAATTTCCAATTATCCTTTCTATGTAAATGATTCCTAAATCTATGCATATACAATTCAAACATCTCCCCAGAATCCCAGAATTCATGTGTCTTTAGCTGCCTACTAATTTCACTTATATGTCCTACCAGTAGATGCAGTATATCCAAAACTGCCTTCATCTTATCTTCTAAATATGTTTCTCTTTCCAATTTACCTATTTTTGTTAATGGAATCACCATTTATTTGGCCACCTAAGCTCTGGAGTCATCTTTAACTTTTTCTTCTCTGTCATCCCAATATTCATTTAGTTGCCAAGTCTTATCAATTTTGCCTCCAAAACATCTCCAATACCTATCCCCCTTTTCACCACTGATGCTGCCTCTATCCCAAATCAGCCTCACCATCTCTTACCCTAGACTATCTTGAGCTATTCATTGGATTCTATAACTCCATTCTTTCCCCCTCCCTAATTCTTCCTTTATGCATCAGCCAAAGTAGTCTTCCTCATGCACAAATCTAATCATAGCACTCTCTTCTTCAAACCTTTCAGTGATTCTATGGCCTATGGAATAAAATGCAAAGTGCTTAGCCTGGCTCTTAAGGACTTTCTCATTGCAATTCATCTTTTTAGTTGTATTTCATAGTCCTTCCTTTGTGGCACAATACATTTCAGCCAAATTTCATTGAGCTGTTCTCCAAATTCACTATGTTCCCACTCTGATGAACTTCTGCATGATAGTTCCTATCTATAGAATGCATTCCCTTCTCTTCTTCACTTTTTAAAATCCTTTTCTTCTTTTAAGATTCATTTTGAATTCTTCTCCATGAAGTCACCCACTAAAAGAGAATTTTCCAGCTAACTGTGTTTGTCCTCTCATTCATCAGTCATTCCTGAGGTAATCTGGCATTGATAACTATTCAAAGGAGTTTTCTATATCTGGTTAGTAAGGTGCCAGTGTAAACTAGGGGCCGTATCTATAATCTCATTAAACATAGTCAATAAGCATTCATTAAGCACTTACTACATGCTAATTTCTACTATGTGAATGCACTGAGAATACAAAGAAAGATTGGGGAACTTATTAAATTGATCAGAATCACTCGGTCAATTTCCCTCTTACATATACAAAAAGTATATCTCATAATACCAAGGAGTAAAAATTATTCAATTTGAAGCATATTAGGACATGGGAAGTCAGGTTATTTGACTCCTCTGCCCAATTCAATAACAAGAACAAAATATGCCCCTAGAAAATGTAATGGGAGACTAGCCAATGAGAACAGTCCTTATGAGCATACATAGACTATCTCACTCATGCAACCCAATATGGACTTTGGAGCATAGTCTCTAATTGGTTCTGGTGGACCAATCGAATTATTAGGAGTCAGACTTTAATTGGCTGCATATACAAACCTAAGGTGTGTTCAAAGAGGCACTAATTAGAGCCAATCCCTTAATGAGGGCTCTTCCCAAACTTACTGGCATTGGAGAAGAAAAATGAGCTGCTTAGGACCTCCAAGTAGGTATGGACTTGAGGTTCTTTCTCATCCAGAGATGGAATCAAGCCAAAGTACATACCTCTGCTGTTGTTTCTGTCTCCATTCTTTCCAGTCGTCTATTCTTTCCAGTTTCCAGATGAAAGAAATTATATATTGAGATAACTCTGTGATCTTCAAAATACCAATTGAGAAAGCTACCAAGAGATTTAGGATTCAAGTCTTAAGAGTGCTTGGCCTGGAATCAGGCAAATCTGAGTTCAAATCCTACTTCGGACACTTACTAACTGTGTAACTCTGGAAAAGTCACTTAACATATGTTTGCCTCAATTTCTTCAATTATAAAATGGGGATCTACCTCCCAGGGTTATTGGGAACTTAGTAAATGCCTTTCTTTCCTTTCTTCCAGCCAGCTCAGGACCCAAGGAAGAACTTTAGGGACCTATCCAAACTATAACTGAAACAACTCATCCAGCAGCTATTTGGGATTTGGGCAGAAATTGATAAGACTGATATTAAGTCTGAACCCACCCTCCCCTAAGATAGAGTGTAAGATAGAGTGTATTAGGGGGAGAAGTTTATACTTTTGTTCTTCTATATTATTTAAGTAAATGTCCCTTGGTAGAAGCTAGTCGTTATTAATTGGTTAGATGAAACTGAAGCTGTTATCACTGATGGCTAACTATTATGAGGAACACACTGGAATGGAGGGTTAGGCCTATAGCATTAGAGAAAGAAACCACTGTTTCTTCAGGGATTCCTATGAAAGTCCTAAGGGAGAAATGTAGCTGTTTCATGCTGGCATCACTAAAAATGAAATGCCTGATTTTCAGTATACCTAAAAGAGGTACTACAATTGAGACATTTTAAATGATGGGAAGAAAAGTAATATCCAAACTTCTGTGTTGTACAAAGAATCTACAAGTAGCTTGATTTAAGCTGTTGGACTATTTTTCCCATGAGTTCAAGGATTCACATGCATATTAACAAGAAATGTAGTCTCCAAAGCTCTTTGCTATTATATTTACTTCAATTTTTTCTTTGTTCTAAACAGCATCTCTGTCTGTGATCCAAGGCCATTCCCAACAGCTTTTGTTCATGTATCCTGGCAAACTCTACACCTGGGACTTCATGGCCATTAACCTATTTTCAAAAGAAAAAAAATGTAAATACTTGAGATTTGTCATCATTGTGATGTGATTAATTTCCCCTTCTATGTGATAAATACAAATTAAACCTTGTTCAATGAATGCTGAGAAACAAAAAATAGGAGTGACATTATGAAGAACACATTGGAAAGTATTTACAAGATCAGTGCTTCTTTAAAGAAAAGGTAAACTGTAAGCAAGCTGATAGAGACTGTGGATCACCACTAGTCAGAATTATGATAGAGGAAATCCACTATCAAAAGCAAATTGTAACTAGAGGCTGCCTATGGAAGTACCGTTCTACTCTAAGATTCTGAAACTGGTCTAGTCACCATCAGTGCTGAGCTCTGACATTTATTAACTGAGGATAAGTCTTTACGCCTCCAAGGCTTAGTATCATTATCTACAAAACAGTCTTAAAATTAAGAATTCCTCATTCTTTGCAAAGACCTCTGATCACTGGTTATAATACTATATTTCGGCCACAAGGTGTCTCCTGCCAACCACCAGAATAGTTTGGACTTAGAAATCTATTAATGAAAATCACCTATTAAATTCAACAAAATCAAACAAGAAACTGTTGAACCTCAGAAATACAGAGGCAAAAAAATCAAACTAAAAGTTCCTGCCCTCAACGAAATTACCTTCAAGTTTTATTTCTTTCTTGTGAGAATTTAGATGAGTTGATGAGCACCTCTGAGAATGTTTAAACACAGGACTGTAGTTTCTTCCTATCGTAAGAACAATCAGGCAAAAGTACCTATGCCTATGTTTTAACTCTATATAATGTAAACTTCACAGAGAAGAAAATTTCTTTCAGCTCTATCCTCTACCAAATGACCAAATAAACTTATTTTAAAATTATTTTCCATTTGGAGGTTCATTCTTGCAACTAACAATTATAGTGGACATGGTTGGCTTTTTCTGGTAGTTGCCCAAGTAAACCCAAAGACTCTCTGAGATCACAGAAGCTGAAGACAGTCATTTTTTCACAGAACTATGCCTACAATTTTACCCAGTTATTCAGCTTAATAATTTTTTTTCTCTTTCCTTTCAAGATAGAATTTTTTTACTACAGAAACAGTACAAGCATGGGGATGATTGAGTTGGTAAGGTGAAAGATGAAGGAAGAGACAGTGGCAGAAAACATCTAGACAATAAGAGATGAGAACAAAGGGAGAAAAAGGGTACACTTGGCAAATGGTCACAATTTTTTCAGTAAAATTGAGTGCTGGGGCAGCTAGGTGGTGCAGTAGATAGAGCACTAGCCCTGAAGTCAGGAGGACCTGAGTTCAAATCTGGTCTCAGACACTTAACACTTCCTAGCTGTATGACCCTGGGCAAGTCACTTAACCCCAATTGCCTCAGGGGGAAAAAATTGAGTGCAAAGCACTCAACTGCCATTATGGGAAAAGGGGAAGCCAGGGAAAATTTGAGAAGAGATGAAAAGTTTTAGAAAAGCTGCTGTGATGAGTGGGATGTTGAGTTAATTAGGGAGATATAAAAGGATTGCCTTGCAGGAATGAGTACCTGGTATAAACTTAAGATTGGAAAAAGAAATGGCAAACCACTCCAGTATCTTTGCCTCTTGCAAATCCCAAATTGGGTCACAAAGAGGCAAACCTCATTGAAATGACTGAACAACATAAGGTTGAGATTATTAAAAATATCATTCAATGCATTCTAGTCTGATCTCTTTATCTTACACAATTTTGAGTCCAGCTCATTGTCCAATTATAGCACCTGTCCCAGATCAATATAATAATATAATAGTTCACTGGAATGACCAACCAACAACATACCATAGTGTGGACAATAGGCATTTTTCATCCACCTGATTTTTCTTTATAGATTAAGTATATTGTGTTTGAGTATTCACAGATCTCATTGGGGAAGCCCCATTGTTTTTTGGGATTTGGTACAATTAGCAGTGTCTCTCATGCACAAGATCATTTGGAGGACCATACCATCTATTAAGAACCCCTCTTCAATTTTACATCCTTTACAGAACAAGGATGTGTATGATATAAGCTTTTGACAAACTTACATTTCCTTGTTTTATACTTCACATGACATTAATAATGAAAATATTTTTGATGCAATCATCTCTGTGACTACATTTAGTAAGGAATATTGTCTGATCTTAATACAAGGCAGAAGAGATATCATCTAGGAAATGATAATCAGAAAGTAGATGAGCCAGACACATAGTGAGAGCGGCAGATAAACACAGTCTGAATGCTACACTAGTCCTTATGAAATATTAAAAGATCCAGGTGAAGTAAATCAGCATGTTGTTTTTTTTTTTTTTTTGTCTATGAAGAATAAAGGAAGGATATAGAGAAGAAACCCAAAGGCTGAGAAAATATGTATGGATTATGATTGTACATATGAGAGGAGTACCTACATAATTAGTTCATAGATTAAGGAAAAGCACAAATCTATATAATTTTAATGTAATTATTCTTTGAAATTTGTAATAATGAAAATGCAGAAACAGGCAAATCATTATTGTTCTTTCATTAACTTGACTGAAAAATAAAAAGCAACTTTAGATGTTTGCAAAGTAACCAAGGTCAGCTAGATTTGTTTCTTAGTAGAAGGTTCTCATGGCCATACTGAGTGAGAGAGACCATAGATTTAGATATTCCAAGATTGTTGTACAATTCAAGGTGATCTCTTGGAAGTAAATCACTAAATAAATAAGCTTCATCATTAGAATGAATATAGACAAGATGGTCACCCTTTTCTTCTTTGAGAATAAGGAAGACATTTGTTTCCTATGTGTAACCCTAACCCAGAGTCTGTCCATTGATATGGGACTCTTCACTGGTGAAGATCAATGCCCCACACCTGCATAAAGGGCAGAACCAAGATGGCAAAGTATAAGAGAAAGGAGAGATCATTCTTTCTCTTTAGATTCAAATTACTTCAGGTGCTTCCAGCTTCAAGAAAAAGAATGGATGATGTTAACCCCATTTAAGGTTGCTAAAGAAAAAATAAGACTGAAAAGAAGCCATGAGAGGAGTTACCAATCATGTCCTTATTCTCAGCTTGCTACACTAGAGACCTCAGGGAATTTCCCCTTGGGTAGTATCTGTGATATCTGTGATTCTTTTTAAGGATGAGTAACCTTAATCCCAATAGTAGAGCTCCTTCACTCTATATTATCTAGTATATATTCTCCTAGTGTATTTTCTTTGATTTCTGCTTTACTATCCCCTTAGATAAGTTTCTTTGTTATTTGGTTACATGTGTTATTTGTAGAACTGATATTTGGTGGACAGTCTAACCTTATATATAAAATATAAAAAAATAAAAAATGTTTCCTCCATTCCTCACTAATACACACCAATCAGAAATTTATCTTGAATCTGAAAATTACATCCTCTAGACTAATAATATTCAAGGACACAGAGAGATGTAACTCTAGGCTAGTAGCCCATTTCCTTGAGGAGAGCAGAGCAGCCTCTCTTCCCAACTCCTGCTTCTCCTCCTAGCAAGAAATAAAGCATCCTTTGGGGAAGGTTGGGGGGGAAAGGCTAGAGATGAGTATTCTGCCTCCTTTTAAGTCACAAAGACATTGTCCACATGTTTCATGTGAGGGGCAGACTCACTACGCATAATTTCCTAATAGTAAAACTAAATAGGCTAGAAATTGTTACATTTCTCCATGTATCTTTCAATGAGATAACTTTTTAAAATATTTATTTACTATGAACTTATCAAACATATTCAGGCACACAAGAACAAAAAGCGTACATGAAATTGTGAACTTCTCTTATGTACAATGCTTTTTTAATGATTGTTAAATTGAACAAATTAGTAACAAAATCATCCAGTTTATGTTTCCTAAACTTCCTTTTGTTTTTGCCACCTTTTTTTTTTCTTTCCTTTTTTTATAATTATCACTTCTCACTTGGGGCAGCTAAGTGGCAGAATAGATAGAGGGACAGGCTTGGAGTCAGGAAGACTCATCTTCCTCAGTTCAAATATGGCCTCAGATATTTACTAGCTGTGTAACTCTGGGCAAGTCACTTCACTCTGTTTGCCTCAGTTTCTTCATCTATAAAATGAACTGGAGAAAGAAATGGCAAACTACTTCAGTATCTTTGCCAAGATAACTCCAAATAGGGTAATGAAAATCAGCACATCTAAAAACTACTGAACAACACTATCCATTCACACATTGTCTCTCAGTCTCCAACCATGTCTTCTATAACAATATATATAATATTGCATATAATATAGATTATACATATATATGTAAAACAATAAATATAATAAAGCAAAACAATATAGCACTTTACCCATATGTGACAATACATATCTCTTTCTGCACCTATAGTACATTACCTCTTAAAAGATGCAGGAGTGTTAGTTCCATAATCATTTTTCTGAAATCACAATTATAACCAAGGTTAGTCATTGAGCTGGATTCTCAAATTTTTTTCTCTTTACATTTTGAGTTCATTGCAAACTAATTTTTTAAGTAATGTTTTATCCTTGAGATTCTTTCAAAACACACTGACAGCATATATAATATTGTAACACTACATAATAAGAAAAACATGAAAACAAATTAGTCTTGTGTGTGTATAAACAAATATCTATGGTATCTTATGTGTTTCTTATTATATACTTTAAATCTTTAAAGAAATTCACAGAATATAGAATGTTACATCTCAAAAGAAACACTGACGATTAAGATAAATAACTGTTATGTTGCAAAATAACAAGCCATAAGCTCCCAAGTAGTTTTAAACTTGCATAGCAACTCTTTTCAAGTATGTTTTCTGAAATCATAAAGTTCTAAAGGTAGAAATGATTGTAGATATTATCTAGTCTATTCTTTACTTGAAACATTAGACCCTTTGTAACACTGTCAATGGCAGGCAAAGGCAAAGATATAATGTATCTTCAACATTGCAATGCAATGAATATTTATTAAGTTCCCACTGAGTATAAGAGTCTGTGCTAAGTATTAACAATTTAATGTTCTGAGAATCTGGTGATATAATTAAGAAAAACTGATTTTACATTCAGTTTCTGACACATTGACAAATTATGTCCCTGAATGAATCACTAGTATCTCAATAATTTCAAGCAAGGTGACAAATAGATAGAGCACTGGGCCCAAAGTGAGGAAGAGTCCCCTTTCTAAGTTTAAATCTGGCCTGACACTTACTGAGTGACCTGGGCAAGTCACTGAGTCCTGTTTGCCTCATTTTCCTCACCTGTAAAATGAGCTGTAGAAGAAAATGGCAAATCACTCCAGTATCTTTGTCAAGAAAATCCCAAATGAAGTCATGAAGAGTTGGACACAACTGAACAATAACAACTCCAAGCAATTCTTTAATGTCATGATAAAAATGGGCATTGAAGAAAATATGAGGCACAAAGATCCAAGCCTAATTTATTCATTAGCAAGGGTAGCTGTGGCCCATAATAGATCAGCGGCCCTTCAGTGACCAAAGACACAACTTACAAGGTCCTGTGACTCTAACTAAACTAAGATTGTGATTGATGAATAAGAAAAGCAAAGGGTGGCCATACAGAACACTAATTGGTAAGAAAGGTCTCTAGAATTCAAGGAAGCAGGGAAAATACAGAACTGAGAAACATCCTCTGGAAAGTCCAGTGACAAATACTATGTTACACCAAAAAGACCCCCTGTTGGGCAAAAGTAGGTTGACTCATCCGCCACTCATCTTCCTTATCTCTTCAAGAGGACCAGGTTACAGGATGAGGTTACAGCCTTAAGATTTGGGTATATAAATTCTTACTTTATTATTTTTTACTTTATGATTAAGGCCGACATTATTTAGTTAAAATATGATCCATAGACATTAGCTTCAGTGATTAACTAAAGCTCAGCTATTAATCAATAATCAAGTTTATACTAAAACTACAAATTGTAGAGCTGCCAGAGAAACACTGGAAGATAGAGTTTCCTCCCCAGAGAATTCCTCACCAATAAAATCACAGGTCAAAAGAAACAAATAAGAAACAGTAAGTATGTATAGAATGACTTTACATATATATGTATGTACATACACACACATATACATATATGCATACCTACTTGTGTCTCATGTCAGCCATGGGGAAGAGGGAGAATTTGCATGATAACTTTATTGTATAAATAAAAGGAATAGCAAGTTGAACATAATAAATTTGCAGTTCCATGTGCAATCATCTTATTATATCATTATAGAAATGCTTTCTTTATTCCATAAATTAGAAATTAAATTTTAAAAAAAGAAGTAGTGGGGGTAATGGAATGAACCCAGTTGTTTTTTAAAAAATCAGAATATCTAAGTTTAAATCCTGATTCTACTACTAAAGACCTAATTTACTCTTATCTCTAGGTCTCAATTTCTTCATCTGCAAAAAGAGTCAGGTTGTTGCCTTCCAAATTTCCTTCCAGTTCCAGTATGCTGATAAATGTTTAACCACAGACTCTCCAACTAGCTAGTAAGGATCTGATTACACCCCTGCCTCCAGCTCTAAATCTGTGGGTCTTTAGACAGGAAGGAAACACCTTCCAGGAATGAGGGAACATCCGGGACAAAGGCCCAGATATGCCTTGTCACTTTCTCTTATAGTCACTTTCCAAAAATATTGATTTTTTAAATCATTATTGCTGAGCTATGTATTACAACTTTCTATATAGCAAAATTTTGAACCATTACTTTTTATTGATAATATAGTATCTTGACATTAAATACTAAGAGACACTAGAGGGCATTATTGAGTTTTACAAAATTTTCTTTTTTAGCTGAATTGCATAAATCAATTAAATAGTTAGGTAATGTGACCATCAAACCAACACTCCTCCCCTCCCCCCCAAAAAAGCAAAGAGAAACAAATTTTAGCCTTAAAAATAATTTATTTTATTTTAAAATGTATTGACAAAATGTCAATATGGACATTTCTTCCTCTAATTGAATGAGGGTTTTTTCTGTTTTGTTTTATTTTGCTTTGTTTCATTTTTTTCAGGGAAGAAGTTCCATCTTTTATTGATACCATAGATTTAGAAACAGAAAAAAAAATCTAGTGTAACTCCCTCATTTTACAGATGAGGAAGTTGAGGACCAGGAAAAATGAAGTGATATCCCAAAGACTTCACAAGTAGTAACTGACAAGACTGGATTTGAACCTAGCTCCTCTGCTTCCAAATATAGTACTCTCCATTTCCAGAATGATGCTTTCAACTTAGCCATTTCAACAAATATTCAACAAAGTCTCTATTAATATGCATAACTATCCTGGCTGTTGACAGAAATGCAAGTATTAAGAAAGGCATGGTTCTCAGCCTCAGTCTCTTATTGGGAGATGCTAGGGGTTCAGTGGAGGAAGGGACACACAATATATAAATATATTCTTTAAATGTATCTTACAGCTCAATCTAATTCAGCAAACATTTATTAAAGATTAGAGGAAGAAAAGAAAAATGATAGTCTCTGCCTCCTTTACAATTTAGTGGGGTATGTGATACATACACACATATATACCCCATATACATACATATATACAAATATATAAAATGAAAGTTCACACAAGAAAATTACTTAGGAGAGACCAGAGAATCACTGGGAAAGAAGAAAAAATATAACTTCTGGTCACCTTTTAGAATATGAAACCTTAAAAGCTTCAGCTTTCTCTGGTGATCTCCAGACTGGGGAAATCAGAGGAGCTGTCAAATTATGAAAAAGATGCTTAAAGATTACTTGCATATACAAACATTTTCTTTTATTATTCATTTCTTTTCACCAAATACTACCAAGATTTGTCATGTCCCTGACTTCCAGTCATTTAGCATCCATTTCTTTGGATCCTAACTAATTCTCCCTTTTATGTATATTAGTTCCTCCCTCTGACACATGCTCACCATGTGATCCATTTATTCTCTAAATTCTTATAAGCAATTCTAAATCCTTAAGTTATAGAACAGTGCTTATTTATAAAGGAAGTTTACCAAACCAGGAATTTCCTTCACCAATGAAGTAATAAATCTGGAGATATGCATTCACATGTGCATTCCATATATACATACATATGTAAGGTTGTCCAAACATACATATATATTTGCATTACTAAAGATTCTTCTTACCATATTCCTATTTTAATACAGTTAAGTTCTAGACCTGACTAGAATCAGGAAGATCTAAGTTCAAATCAAGTTTCAGACTAATTATATGATCTTAGATAAATCAGTTATCCTGTTAGCTTGCCTCAGTTTCCTCAACTATAAAATAAGGATAATAATAGTATCTACACCCCAAAGTTGTTGAGATAATATTTATAAAGCCCTTAGTACAGTGCCTGGCCAATAGTAGGGACTATATAAATTCTATTTGTTACTATCATTATTAATAAATACTTTCGTTTTCTTTCCATTACTGTGAATCCCACATCAGGAATAACATAAAGCTGCAAGATTCACAATCTAAATTCTGATCATCAGAGAAAGCTAAGGTTTTTAAGATCTCACATTCTAAAAGATGACCAGATGTTGTAAGGATCAGTCTATAACAGGAAGCTCCCCACCCACTCAAAATGTCAAGCTGAGTCCTGAGCAGGCTTCCTTTTCCCATTTCCTTTTTCCCCTCTCTCTAATTTTTTTTTCTTCAGAAACTATTCAAAAAGCTGTGCCAAAACCATCTTCCTCTATTGTTGTGCTGATGACATCACTCCATTCAATCCTTCTCCCTCCTCCTTCCCTGTCTTCTGACTCATAATAAAAATTGACCCTTATTTTTAGGGATTGCAATAGTTAATGCCACCTCTTCCACCACTACTACCCTCCAGGTTAAATTGTTTTTCTTTTGCTTCCCAATTCCTTTCAGTGAGTTCTACCAAGATTTAACAAGTCTTGGGTTTCCTTCCACTGATCCAGATCTATTTCCCTTAAATTCTAACTAGGGAGTCTTCCTATTCCAGTACATCAAGTTGATTTCATTCTCTTTGAAATCAATCTTGTTGATTTGTCATTCATTCATACAATGAGCATTCATTAAACAACTTCTTTATAAGCAATATAAAATTAAATTAAATGAGCATTTATTAAAGACCTCCTATATATAAGGCCCTAAACCAGGCAATGATAATCCAAAGATAACTCAAAAAAACAGTTATTCTCTTCAAGAAGTTATGGTTTTGTTCTGAAAAACTTGATAGGCAAATGATCAAGATTAATCCTTAAGAATGCAGGAAATTGGAAAACAACCCAAAATAACCTTAGGATGATAATAACAATAGCCGACATTTATAAATCACTTTAAGGTTTACAAAGTACTTTATCTAGAATATCTCATGATGGTACTAAGTTTTAGAGCCATTATAATTATAATTCTATCTATTTAGTTTTATGTGGATTATAAACAACTAAAAATTTTCATTGTCTATTTTAACATTAATGGAAAAGTCAAAAAAATTATTATTATTTACATTAATTGACACATTCCTTTAAAAAAAACTAAAAATTTCAAAAGCAATTGGGGGGGGGGATTCATAAGACCTCTTCTTTCTGAAAGTTGCTAGCACTTGTGAAGCATGTAAAGGAAATTCTGCCATACCAGCAGGTACAAACAAAGACTGGAGAAACACAGGAAAGACAGACAAGTTTATTTTTACAAAATTAAGCCAGACACTAAGATAATCCTTTAAAAAAGGATGTGGGGGGAAGATCATTTCATGGTGGACTGAAAATACTTGTAGTTATATAACTAAGGTCCATTCATGTATTTTCTGTAAGCCCATGCTCTTATCTGTAAGTTGTAAGAATTAATAATTTTCTCCCAGAATTGTTAAGTCCTTCCAGTAATGCCTGACTCCTCATGACCCCATTAGGATTCTTGGCAAGGACACTAGAATGGTTTACAATGTCCTTCTCCAGCTCATTTTATATTACTAGTAAGTATTTGAAGGCAGATTTGAATTCAAAAAGAGGAGTCTTCCTGATTCCAAGCCTAGTGCTCTATCAACTACCTAGCTCCCTATTTTGCAGCTTAATGTATAGAGTGCCTGGGCTGTATCAGGAAGACCAGAGTTCAAATTGGGCTTCAGACACTTACTAGCTGTGTGACCCAAAACAAGTCTTTTCATCCTGTTTGCCTGTTTCCTCATCTATAATATGAACTGGAAAAGGAAATGGCAAACCATTCCAGTATCTTTGCCAAGAAAACCATAAATGGGATTATGAAGAGTCAGACATGGTCGAAATGACCAAACAATGACCCAGAGTTGTTGTGAGGATCAAATAAGATAACGTATGTAATATGATTTGTAAACATAAAGTATTATACATATGTATGTGTCATTTCTTATTGTTTTTGTTATAAATTTTACATTGCTTTGGAATATTCTCTCTACTCATCTCCCTATCCTGGCTTTCTTGGCTTCTTTCAAATCTCAGCTAAAACTCTTTCTTCTATGAGAAACATTTCCTGATTCCTTTCAATTCAATCTTCCCTCTATTATCCCAAATTTATCCTATACATATTTTGTTTATTTTTTGCATGTTAGTCCTCCATTAAACTATAAACTTCTTAAGAGCAGAATATAACTTTTGGCTTTCTTTGGATTCCCAACACTTAGCACAGTACCTGACAAACTTAGGTAGGTATTTAATAAATGCTTTTGACTAGCTGATTGACTGAGGGCTGGCCAAAAAAAAAAAAAAAAAAAAAAAAAAAAAAAAAAACCCAAAAAACATGATTTTAAATACAATATATATAAATCTCAGATATGGACTTAGAGCATTGTATAGCAATTGTGGGGAAAAAAAGGTACTATTCAGAATTGAATTTGTGCTTTAGACTGATATTTTATAGATAGCTCTATCTGGGTATATTTCTTAGCCTATTTAGTTGTTATCTGTTAAGGAGAATAATAATACTTCATAGGTTTATTTTGAAAGTCAGATGAGATAATATATGTGAAATTGTTCTTAAAACTGCAAACTGCCTTGTAAATATAAAATTTAATTATTATTCTTTGATGTCTAAGAGTATATAGCTTGTTAACATAAGATAATTATGGGGAAAAAAAGCACTAATAATTTGGAGGCATCAGGAAAGACTTCTCATAGGAGATGGCACCTGCAATGCGTCTTAAAGGAAGCTAAGGATTTATCTGAAGAGTGAATACATTCCAAGCATGGGGAAACAACCTGGTAGGAGATGGAATGCTGACTTCTGGTAACAGTTTGACTGGAATGTTAAATGTATGAAGTGGAGAAATATGAAATAAGTTTGGAAAGATAGGTGAGGGCCTAGTTGTGGGGGACTCTAAATATTGGACTGAGGAGTTTATGCTTTATCATAGATGCAACTCAAGATTTTTTTCAACAGTCAGGCCTATGTTGTTCTGTGGAATATGAATTAGTGAAAGGCAAAACTAGAATTTGGAAAACCAATTAGGAATTTATTACAATAATCAAGGTGAGATAGTGCCACAGTAGTAGTCATATTAGTGAAAAAAAAAGTGATGGATGCCAGAGATGTTGTGGAAATCGAATCCATAGCACCTGGCAATTCTTCAGCTATGCATAGGATGTTAGGCAGACCTGACTCATGACAGTGCTCTGTTAGTTTGAATTTAGTGTTGAAATGAAATGAGAAACACAAGGGTCACTTGACAGTTAACAAAAGGATGTTTATTTAGAAAACACAGAAAGGATGTTCAATAAATAGCACTTAGCACATTAGTACTTAGTTTGATATTAGTTTATACCCTCTTTTCTCCATATCAAAATGCATCTGGTCATCAGGGCAAAGTGTGGTGACTCACTTCATCTTGAGGCTAAAGGCTAAAGGGTCCAGACTCCACATGATTAGACTTTTTATGTTCTTAGGTGATCAGGAAGCCAAATCAATACAGATAGTATATGAAAAGAGAATGGGAAAGTTTTTGCAAATGGCATTCTACAACATGCAAATCAAGATAGAAGAATAGATTGAGGACTGTCCTAAAAGATAGAAAGTTCTGGGTTTAAATTTGGTTTTCAGTATATACTGAAAGATAGACTCTCTATAAGTTCTTTCTGTGTCCAAAGCAATTCTTTAAGACTATAAATTATAGACAGGTTGATGTGTATTGATGGAAATAGTTTTTACACAAGAAATCCTCTTTACCATAACAAAATCCCAGATTTTTGTTTGGGAGTGAAGACATAAATTTGGTCACAAACTACATTTTTAGAGTCACACAGTTGACAGAAAAACAGTAAATCCTACTATGCTTGTTTGTTAAAACAGATGAAATTTGACTCCATACACCTAACCCTCCCTCGAAGACTCTCTTCCAGTGAGATAGCTCCCTGAATAAGTCAAAATTATGTAAAATTCCCTTGAAGATGGAACAACTGACACTATGATGTCCCTTTAATTATGTATGTCAAGCAAATCTTGAAACAGAGGTGTGTGTGTTTGCCTAAGATATTTGCTGCTATTATGGTGGAGATTTAGTACAAAGTCCAAGACCAAGCCAGATGGCAAGGTCTTCCAGATACTCCTATTTGTGAATGACATTTGTACTTCCTGGATCAAAAATGGAAACTCTGTAGAACTTCCTAAATACAATCCATAAGCATTTAAATTGTTTGCCCTAACTGCTCAATGGAGTGAATCAAGGATGATACAGTAGAGTGTACACTGGTACTAGCCAAAGGATTTAAGTTCATATTCTGCCTCTACTATAATTTGTGTGAATTTGGGCAAGTCACTTAACCTCAATTTCCTCATCTATAAAAAGAGAAGAATGAACTAAATGGCCCCTTAAGGCTCTTTGCAACTCTAAAACATGATTCTATAGATGCCTATTATAATGTGCCCTTAGATAACCTAAAGGGCTACTCCATTTGTGTGGGGGAGGAGGGGAGTATGAGAGAGTGAGATAGACACAGAGACAGAAATTGAACTGGACACAAAGATGAGAATCAATTGTCTTTGGGTAATTGTCTGAATTTCTCTCTGGGGGAAAAAAGGCATATTTTAATATCAATATTCTTCTGATGGTACATTATGGTTATAAGTCATGGTATGTCAATCTGTGAAGCATTAAAATTAAGGATAACTCAAAGCAAATATGACTAGGTTGCAACACAAAACCAAGGAAGAATTACTTGAAAGAAAAAAAGATTTAAAATATCATCAGAAAGATGTATGACACTTAAGAAGGTAGATCAATCATATAACAAGAGGGAAGAAAAGTTGTTTAATGTTCCTGTGTTCTTTCAGTATCTATATGATACTAAGAAATATGAGAAAAGGCTCTTTGCATGTTAAATGGATCACCTGTTAGAAGATTCACAGCAGTATGGAGACTAGTCACACTATATTAGAAGGCATGGATTGTCTTTAGGATCCATCATTGCAGGATGTACCCGAATCAGTGAGATCACAGATCCATTTAATTATCAAAGTAATGGTAGTGAACAATTAGTAGTGCTAAATTGGTAGTTGACTGAATATTTAAAATGGTATTTACCTTCTTTATTACATGATACTCAAAGACAATTAACACTAACAAGGAAAGAAGATAACATTTGAGTAGACAGAAATAGTAAAGTACTTTCTCTTTAATAAAGATGATGCTGTAAATTCAATAACAGACTTGTGTTCTATAAACATGATATTCCAATTAACTCTGAAGTTCTTTATACACAAAATATATCATAACAAAGTATAGTTTAGAAAAAAATACATCATCTGATCTAAACTAAGTGTATAGCACATAGTCTAGAATTTATCTTCCAACTACCTTTTCAATGGCAGATTTGAGTTGCAATGGAGGAGCAGTGCTACTTCTTTGGACCTTGAGAGGTCAGGATATATCTTTTTAATGTTACAGATCATAAGCCCCCATCAATGTGCTTCTCTTCAATGATTATCAATGATTTAACAATTAGCCAGCAGATTCAATTAACTTTTAGACTGGAATATTTTACCATTATAGTAATAATGGTGAGTACGTAATATTCTCTCATCCCACCCTATGTCCCCCCCCCAAAAAAAAAACCAATAATTCTGCAGCATGTTCTCTTACTAGCACATACAGAATCTGAGGGAACTGTTTGTTCTCTTCTCTAAGTTTCTACAAATTCAAATACCTGTTTTCCAAACTTTCCTTATAAGCCTTGGGCTCCTCAACTATTACCAATGCGCTACCTAGATGTGCAATATCACCTTCCTTCATCAAAGTTCAACAAGCACTTCTTGCACCTAGCTTAAGATCTACATTGATTAATTCAAAAGAGATCTTCTCACCTGCTTGATTCAGGTGAGCACTTTAAGTGGAAGCAGGAGGACTGAATCTGTAGAAATGATAAAAACCTTTCAGTGAAATGGGTGTGAATGATTGATTCAATTGATACTCCATTCTTATAGGTGGCATTTCATAGAACAAAATAATTCTCAATAAGTCTATTTTCTTTTATACTTTGTACTTGAGATTTGGGCTTTTGAGTTCTCATATAGCACATCCATGAGGTAAAAAGATAGGACACAGTGGATAGACTGCTAAATCTGAATTTAGGAAGAACTGATTCAAATCTGGCCTCCAATAGATGGCTTTGTGATACTAGGCAAGTCACTTAACTTTTATTTGTCTCAATTTCTTCATCTGTAAATCAGAAAAATAATAGTTGTGAAGATCAAATGAGATAATATTTGTAAAGTGCTTACCACAGTTACTAGCACATAGTAAGCACTATATAAATATTAGCTAATATTATTGTTATCATTATTACTACTACTTTTACCTATTTCACAGGGTTGTTGTGAGGATTTAATGAAGTAACATGTAAATCAAACTTTGAAGTACTTACATAAATGCTAGCTATTGAACCTATCTCAAAATAAAATGCCAGTGTATCGAAAAAATAGAGAGTTAGGAACATATGGTTTTGGTCAATATACTCATTTTATCTGTAGCATCCCTTAGATATCTGACATTGTTTGGATCTATATTCTATTACTCATGAACCCCCCCTTTCTTTCTAAATCTAAAGTAGCCAGAGTTACTCAAATGACTTCAGAGTAATACAAAAGGACATTTACTTAAAATAAAAAGGCAAGATAAATAAGTAGAAAATTACAATCAACAGCAAACACTCACTCACCACCCATTTTCCAAAACTACCTCCTCCCACCGAACACTTCAGGAGTTGCATACTTTAAGTCACTGACTACTGGGTGTTAAAAATAAGCCTCAGGAGCAATCTCTTTACTTAGTCACTTCAGCACATCAACCTAGAAAGCCTGGGATATGTTAGCTTCCATGAACTATATCAACATAAGTATCCAATCCCTCAGTAAGGGGGATTTTTGAAAGTCACATTTTGAAAACTGAGGTCCAGGAAATGTAACTGACTTGTCCAAGGTTATAAAAGTCATAAGGATCAGAAGTGGAATTTGAACCCAGGTGAACTGACTCCAAAGCCTACTGTCCTTTGACTATTGAAGCCTGGCTTCTAGTTCATAGCTGTCATTTTCTTCTTTCTTCATTTAATTTCATTCCTTTCATTTGAATGTCCTTGCCTCCCCTCTCTCTCAAAACATTCAGCCAACCTCTCATATTCCCTATAACAGCTTTCTTCCCATTACAATTGGTGCTAGGGCAAGTTCAGACCTGCTATCCTTTGCACAAGCTTATAGGGGATGAAGTCTCCTTTCTATCTGTAAGTACACTAAAGCCATACCTACAAGATGTATAACTGTATTACCCAGAGCAAAGTTAACATCAGAAAGAAAAGGACAGACACAAAGAAGGAAGGCTTTTGTTATTATTTTTATCATCCTAGATTCATTTATTTTAAATTCCTTTTCACAATTTTATATGTATCTAGGAAAACGATAGAATTCAATGAAAACTGTTAGGCATTCTTTAGCCAAATTTAGGCTCATCTGAGGTTGGACTCAGAATAAAGACTGAAAGAGACTTAGAGATCTAGGATTTCCTACTTTTCAATTAAGCATCAGAGACATAAAGTAATCTGTCCAATATACCAATACTGATAAAGAGCTGACACTTGAACCCATGTTCTTTCATTCCAAATTCTCTTCTGTATCATGCTACCTTAGAATAAGTTTTAGTTGACCAAAAATGATGAATAGTAAAGTAATGTTGGGTGAATGATACTTTAATATAGGAATTCCTACATTTTCTTTTGTTGTAAATTTAGCCCAAACTCAAGCCTATTTAATTAAGATTTCATTGGTGGAGATAAATTACTTTGATAATCCTTATCTATGTTAAAGGAGTAGTTATTGAGTACTTGCAAGAGAAAAAAATCTTACTTTTTTTAACTCATGGTTTTCAGTGAAAAAAAAATTCCATGAAGAAGCTAACATGCAGAGATCATCTATCATGATCTTATTCCCAGCTTAACCCACAAGAAAATGCAGAGAATTTTCCCTCCCATGAGAATTAGAACCCTTAATTCTCTCACTTTTAGTAAGATAGTTCATTCACTATCTGTACCTGCTGGTAAAATCTAACCTACATAAATTCTCCTATTTTTCTTTGCTTTCAGGAAAATTGGATTTATTTGCTATTTGCTAAGCCCCAGGTTACATAAGAAATAGTTGAACCCCACCTAATCTTTGTGATCTAATATATTGGTGGGGGAGAGGAGGGGATTGTTTATAATCTGTAACCCAGAAGAATGGGAGAAAAGCCCTGTTGAGGACTACCTTCTATCATTTCTCCTACCATATCAATATTTGTTACTTTTCTAATATTTTCCATCAACAGATCCAATATTATGGTATCAATAGAATTTTCTTGACAACCCTGAAATCACAATGTAATATGCTTAAGTATAGGCCCAGCTGTGACTGGGTCTGATTATTTTGTGGGATGAAAGAGGCATCCAAGGACTAAGGGTCCTAGAATTTGTAGTGCAGTGTCCCAGTAGGTTTTTCCCTAGTTGAGAAAGAGACGAGGTATCACAATATTTGGAATAGACCAGATGGAATTAGCTTAGCATGGAAAAATATTTTTATTGGACTGGTAAGAAAGATATGAAGAGATTGAAGAGAAGAAGAGAGCAAGAGACAGGAATGGACATTGGGTCCCTGCAGGTTTGTGGTATGTGTCCTGAGACAGCTCAGCTAGACTATGAGCTAGCTTCCAAGTCAAATCAAGTAGGGAATCATTTACTAAATACTTACTGTACCCCAGGCTCTGTACTAAGAACTGGGGAAATAAAGGCAAAAATAGCCTCTACCTTCACAGAGTTCACATTTAATGGGGTAGAGACCAAGTAGATACGAGATAAACAAAGGGTAAATTGGAAGATATCTCAGAGGAGACTCTAGCTTTGGGGGCAGACCAAGAATGGCAGAGTGGAGACTGGGTGAGAAAGAAATAAGCAGCATGACTATGGCACTAGTTCATCATTACTTATCTTGATTTTGCCTTGCCCCTGGACTCTGATGACTGAAGGAGACAGTGAGGCTGCTACTGACTTTGCCTGGCTCTGAATCCAGAGCCACTTAAATACAATCCTTGAGCAAGTTAAAACACCACCCTCATGATGTCATTGGTCTTCCAAGAACAAAGGAAAACAACAAAAATGGTTTTGGCTCTTCCAAATGTGACAATCCCAGATAGAGATTCACCAATAGCAAGCAGGCCTTAGGGCAGAATCATCCTTACTAGGGCAAGGTAGTTAGTATGAAAATGGGAAAGAAGAGGAACTGTCATAGTTTGCTGAGTAGGGGTCTCACTTTACTGCATATAATGATCACAACTGGAGAGAGGATAGACTTGATCAGAGTGGGAGATATTTGAGAGAGGGAGACCAACCAGGAGAGTATTGCAGTAGTCCAAGTTTGAAGTGTTAAGGGTCTGCAGAAGAATCAAAAGAGCAAAGGAATATATACAAGA
Source organism: Myrmecobius fasciatus (assembly GCA_023553655.1). Classification (NCBI taxonomy): domain Eukaryota; kingdom Metazoa; phylum Chordata; class Mammalia; order Dasyuromorphia; family Myrmecobiidae; genus Myrmecobius; species Myrmecobius fasciatus. The sequence goes on along the minus strand of JAJPUD010000855.1, from coordinate 342,359 downwards.
GATGACAGAAAGGTAAAAATGGCAGATTTTAACAAAGATTGGATATAATAGTGGTGATGAGTGAGAGTGAGGAGTTGAGTATGATCCCTAGGCTGCAATTTTGAATGACTGGTAGGATGTTGGCGCTCCTCACAGTTATAAGGAAGTTTAGAAGAGGGGAAGGATTGAGGAATAAGATATATTACATGTTAGACATGCTGAGTTTAAGACAATGACTAAAAGTAGAGTTCAACATGTCCACTAAGCAGTTAGATTTATGGTAAAGGAGACTGGTAGGACAGAAAGCAGCTTCACAAGAACCTAGAAGAGAGAATATTCAAGAGAAGGGAGTGGTTGACAATGTCAAAATCTTCAGAGAGGTTTAGAAGGATAAAGATTAAGCAATTAAGAAATCAATGAGAACTTCTGAGAGGGCTGTTGCAGTAGAATGATGAGATCAGAAGTCAGACTTCAGAGTTAAGAACAGATTGAGAGGAAAAGAAATGCAGGCACAAATTGTAGGTGATTTTTTCAAGGAATTTAGGCACTAAAGGGAGAGAGACAGAAGACAGTAGTTATCAGGGATGAACAGATAAAGTGAGGGTTTTTTGAAGAAGGAAGGATATGAGTCTGTTTGTGAGGGGTAGCAAGGGAGGTTGCAAGTAGGTAGGAGAGGGTTAGGTTTGCCTTGATGAGATGAGCTCTTTATGTGAGGCAACTGAGTGTAAAAGGTTATAGTCAGAATGAAGAACAGAATTAGGGGTTTTAAGGCAGAAGGAAAGAAAGAACGATAAGAGATTATCAACACATAATTGAATTTCAGAGTTCATGAACAAGAAAATGATACACTTGTGGGTTGATAGCCAGATCAAGGATACAACTGTCTCTATAAGTGGCTTAGGTAGAATAGAAAAGTAGGTCATAGACAATAAGAAAACTGAGGAGCTGAGAAATTAGAATATTTGAAGTCTCCTTTTATGTAGATCACAGCTACTAGAATCCTGATTGGATGCTAAATATGGACTGAATGAACCTCAGAGAGGAATTAGTGAGTGACAGTAGAAAGAAATTCTGGAAGTGACAGTGGGGAGCAAGAAGTATTCTAAGTCTCCTATCATGACCAGAGAATTGGGTTGTGAGGAGGAGATAATAGAGGGAGATTACAAGTGAAAGTTCAACTAGTACTATAAAGTGTGGTCAAGTATGCTATGTTATCAAGAAGAAACCAGATTTCAGAAGACAGAAGGAATAAGAAAGGAAAAAACTTTAAGATGAAAGCAAGTTTGCTATTTGTGGAGCATGATAACTATTGAGGAATGAGATTAAGAAGATTACCATTGACAGAGGAAGAAATCCATGAAGTGATGAGGCTGATGAGAGTATTGAAGGCTTTCCCTCAATGTCCAGCCAAAGGTCTGGATCTGAAAATAACACAGGGCATCCTGAAAGACAAGTGGGCTGCCTATATTTCTGACTGATGAAGGACTTCCTGAGAAGTCCTGGCAAGCAAGAGAGGCCACTGAAGAGTAGTCCATACCTGAGGCAATGCAAATGCTTCCTGGGAAGTCCCAAGACTGAAGACATTGGCCACAAAACTTTTAAGAAGCTCTAGAAAAAATTTTCTTTTTTGCAGTCTTGCCATCTCCATGACTGGCTGCTTACCTGGATTCCATTTATGATTTGTCTTCTTGCTATGTTTTAAGTTATTTCTTTATTCTGATTTTGTTTTCCCTAACATAGAAAAAAAAATGTGATTGGTGAAAGTTCTATATTGTGTTTTTGTACATTGGCAACATAAAGAGCAAATTAATAAGTATAATATTAAAACCTACCGTTTAGGGTTGTTTGTGAGAATCAAATGAGGTAATATATGTAAAGTGATTGGCTCAGGATTAATGAAAACTGGGACACTGATACATTGTTGGTGGAACTGTGAACGGATACAACAATTTTGGAGAGCAATTTGGAACTATGCTCAAAAAGTTATCAAACTGTGCATACCCTTTGGCCCAGTAGTGTTTTTATTGGGCTTATATCCCAAAGAGATCTTAAAGGAAGAAAAGAGCCCTACATGTGCAAGAATGTTTGTGGCAGCCCTTTTTGTAGTGGTTAGAAACTGGAAACTGAATGGATGCCCATCAATTGGGGAATGGCTGAACAAATTATGGTATATGAATGTCATGGAATATTATTGCTCTATGAGAAACGACCGTCAGGATGATTTCAGAGAGGCCTGGAGAGACTTGCATGAACTGATGCTGAGTGAAATGAACAGAACCAGAGAACATTATACACAGCATCAAGACTGTACAATGATCAATTCTGATGGACATGGCTCTCTTCAAAAATGAAATGTTTCAAACCAGTTCCAGTTGTTCAGTGAAGAAAGCTATATACACCCAGAGAGAGGGATGTGAAATGTGGACCACAACATAACATTTTCATGGTCTCTATCGATGTTTGTTTGCATTGGGTTTCTTTTCTCAGATATTTTTTGTTCTTGCTCAGCAAGATAAGTATGGAAATATGTATACATATATTCGACTTGTCAAGTATTTTAATATAATTAACATGTAGTGGACTTCCTGCCCTCTAGGGGAGGGGAGGGGACTAGGCGGAGAAATTTCTAATGGAAAGCTTTGTAAGGGTCAATGTTGAAGAACTGCCCATACATATGTTATGCAAATAAAAAGCTTTAATAAAAAAATTAAAATAAAATAAAATAAAAAATAAAAATAAAAAAGAAGTCCATACCTGATTTCCTCCTCATTTTCTTACACTTTCTTTAGTTAGTTCCCTTTTGGATCAAATAAATTATAACAGGAGATTTCACAGATCATATAGTATATATCCTGATTGAGTCATATTTTTTTTTTTTTATGCAGGGTTGTTCAACCAAGCATTAATCAAGATTCACTGTGGGCCTGGCTCTGTGCTGGGTGCTAGGAATACAAAGACAAAAGTAAAATGGTACCTACCCCAAGGGGATTATTTTGGGAGGGGTATGAGTGTGTGTGTGTGTGTGTGTGTGTGTGTGTGTGTGTGTAACTATAGACAACATGTATACAGAGTAAATGTAGGAAGGAAAGATGTACTAGCAGGTGAAGAGATCAAGAAAGACAAGATTTGGAGAAGGCTAGAGATGCTCAGAGTTGGAGTTGAAGATGAAAGGGGATTACATTTTAAATGTGAGGGTAGACTATACAAAGTCATGGAGACAGGTCATCCAAGGTTGTATGTGGAAAATAACACAAGAACCAGTTAGGCTGGACCACAGAATCTCTGTGGAAGGGAAGGGAAGTATAAAAAGCCCGGACAGGTAATATAGAACTTATGAAGACTAGCTGCTTTATTCAATAAAGGACAAATGCTTTTGTAGGTATGTAAAAAAAAAATTGATGTTCAAACAAATCTAAAGTGGCATCATATCATGCAGTATAAACAAGGATCTTTAACTTTCTTTTAGTCATGGATCCCTCTGACTGTTAGTGAAGCCCATGGAACCCTTATCAGAATAATGTTTTTAATGCACAAAATAAAACACACAATATTACCAAAAGGATCAATTATACTGAAATATAGTTTCTAAAATATTTTTCAAAAAAACATATGTACAGGCTCCCTGAAATCAATACTTAAGGGGTTCATGGACTCCAGGTTAAGAATCCCTATTCTAGAATGAAATTCAAAAAATAATGTTCATAAATTCCAAAGATAACAAAACAGTGATGTTTTATTTTTTTTAAGTATCTAGTTTATTTAAATTATTTAAACAATTTGAACAAGTTAAAAAGATAAAAAGAAGTCCATTTTCATGGGACATTTGTTAAGATTCAATATCTAATTAGAAATCTTCTCCTTAAAAAAATTAGTCTAGGGGCAGCTAGATGGCGCAGTGGATAGAGCACCAGCCCTGAAGTCAGGAGGACCTGAGTTCAAATCTGATCTGAGACACTTAACACTTCCTAGCTGTGTGACCCTGGGCAAGTCACTTAACCCCAATTGCCTCAGCAAAAAGCAAAAAAAAAAAAAAAAAAAAAAAAAAAAAATTAGTCTAAAAGTTTGGTATGTCTTACTTATTCCTAAGTGTCAATGGGCATTAAGAATCTATTTTACATTTGCATTGAAAAACAAATCCTATTTCTCTATATTAAGGTATTTTAAAAATACAATTTGTGGAGATCATAGAGTTTTTGTTCTTTTGAGTTTGAGATTGTAGAATTTAGAGTTGTTCTTTTTTCCAATTAATATATGATACTGCTCTTGTTTTGTCATCATGGACCTTTTAAAAACTGTGGTTACTATGGAAAGCTCAACTAACTATAAACTCTTGGCTTTTGGGATTAAAAGGTGAACCTTAACATTGAATTAGCCTAATTTGTTTTGTATTTAGTAAAATGATTATGCTGTATGTGAGGCAATTGCTCAGACAGGTCAGTTCTTTTGTTTAAAGATAATGTATGTAAGGGCATATAAATGGGAATCTGGATAGGTGGGAAACTGAAAACTCCAGAAAGTTTACTTTAATATAAGCTAGGTGTTTTTCTCTATTGTGTTTTCTTTTTTGGGAGGAAGTGTCACTTTTTTTCTATGAATGTTTTTCATCCTTTCTTAAGAATATGAAATTATTCTGAAGAGTTTAGTTAGAATTTCATATTACTGATTTATAAAAACTTTAACAAAATTTCCCTATATAGGCTATTACTCAGTTTAAACTATTCTGGAGTGAAAGAAACATAAGCTACATTTATAAATGGGGACTGAAAAAAAATCCATATTTTTCCCCTCCTATTTATCACAATCATGTGACCATGATACCAAATGAACTGTGATTCACTAGTTAACACAATTTCAAATATAACAAACTTAATTTTTGACCCACTGTTTTTTAATCATAATAATATGGTCAGAATTCTGACCATAGATTATAGTTGTAATATCAAGAATTTGTCAAAAATAGTTACTGACCTTGGAACAAACAAAAGTTATTCTTCTAGTTAAAATGAACTGACAGTTTTTACCCAAAGGAGATTGATTAAATACAAAGAGATGAAGATTAGAGAGCAGTAATATGACTTGCATTATATTACCAAATTTAGTAAATGATTTTCAACAGAATATGATACCAACATGAACAATAATAGCCTTTGTAGCAAAAAATGCAAGATTGTGGGTTTTTCTGAAAAAATAAAGTTAAATCAGGACTTTTGAAAACATGAATTTCTTAGAATCTTATTTTTTCATTCCAATGGATGTTTTTTCCTTCACTTATAAAGATTAAAACCCTTCTATACCCTAGTAAGCTGGGACAGGTAAGTGGCTTAGCAGATAAAGTACTGAACTTGGAAGATCTGAGTTCAAATGTGATGTCAGGTATTAGCTGTGTGACCCTGGGCAAGTACATTACCTGTTTGTTTCAGTTCCTCATTTGTCAAATGAGCTGGAGAAGCAAATGGCAAGCTGCTCCAGTTTCTTTGCCAAGAAAAACCCATTTGGGGTCATGAAAACCAACAACATAACCTAGCAGTAATAATCACAGTATTTTTATAGTACATTAAGGCTTGCAAAAAAAGAAATGGGCTTTCAGAGTTCCTTTCACCCCAAAGTCAAGGATCAATTTTTCCAGGTGATGAACTTTTCCTTAGCTCTCTAGGCTGGTCCTCATTAGATATACATGATATACAATCCATCACTGGATCCAGACTCAAAGTTTTGCCAACTTGGTTTGCATCTGCCCAAGTTTAATTTCTGCTTGTGTAACCTACAGATAAACTGTGCCATTAGAGAAGAACTTAGTGGAGATACGCACACTTATACATATTGAGGGAAAATGTGGAAAAAAAGGAGCAGAGATTCTGAGAGGAAAAGAAAGAAAATTAAGGGGATAAGAAAAAAAAGGGAAGAAAAAAAGTCAGTGTGGGTACATCATGCTACTACTTACAATTTACAGATTATCTAATTTTGGCATAAAGTTAAACATAGTTCTTAATAAGGAACTCTGATTAAAAGACAAGCTATAATACAACCAATTTAAAGAAATAATAGGCAATTCATTTATTCAGCAGCAAAGAGTATAAATAAGGAATGTTATTTGATTTGATGACAGCAAAGTACTCTTTCCACAATATTCAATATTAAAACTTCTGAAAAGAATAATAAAGTACTTTTTGGTCATTTAATGAATAGCAAGTTTTTTATGATGGCAATTCAAAAGATTTAATGATCCTTGTGGGAGAATGCAAAACTAAACTAAACTATTAAAAAATAATGAAACACAGAGGAATACTAAGTTTGAGCACTAACTTTTACCACTAACTAGTTGGAAAAATAACTTTACTCTATGGATCATTTCCATCTTTAAAATAAGAATCACCACCACTTTTCTCATATCTCATTTAAGAACATTTAAGTGAGAAAATAAAAGAATAGTCCCTTAGAATAATAAAGGATTTTAGAAGTTATTATGACCTAGAAGTTATATGGGCTTCTTAAACTTTTTCCATTCATGACCCTTCTTTACCCAAGAGATTTTTACATGACCTCACATATATATAAATTAAGTACACAAATCAAGCATCTACTGATAATAAATCATAAAGAAATTTATATTACAACAATTCTTTGGTATACTTACCATTTAGTAAAGATGAAAACAAATCTTCATACTAATGAAATGGGTGTGATTTTTTTTTTACATATAGAATTAAATCTTGGCAGAATATTTGATACTCTAGGATCTAAAGCATCTTCAATGTTTTTTCAGAGTTAATAGACATTTTGATATTTTGCAACACCCACATTCAGTTGTGTGATACCATACAATATTGTGCCCCACAGTTTAAGAAGCTTTGATCACTTCTAACTCCTTCATTTTACAGATAAGGAAATTAAAGCACAGAGATGATAAATGATTTTCCCAGAGAGTAGCAGAGTGAGCATTAGAATGCAGTTCACAGACTATTCTGAACCTGTTAACCATGTTAGTAAGAACATTTATACCTCAGAAATTGGCAAGTGCAATAAATCAGAGCTTGATTTATTGTTTTGCTGATTGTTGACTTAAGAAAGTGATAAAGAAAATATAAATAATGCAGATTAAACTTTAAAGTGTATCCTATATACATTCTCCCCCTTTCTACTCCCCCAAAGTTATTGTTATACATTTAGCAGCATTTAATTTTCAATCTAATGTTCCAACTAAAGTTCATCAATGACTACATAAATGCAAGGTATTTGATCTGGTATTATGAATTGTTTAGCTACCTAGTGATTTCAGGGATAAGAATCTTTAAATCGTTGTCCCAAATATGGTGCCTTACTTCAGATTCAATAGTTAATCCTTCACTTTTTATGAAAGGAGAATCAACATTTGTCACAAATAATAATGGTAACATAAAGTAGCCATTCAAAAAGAGAAAATGTTTTCAAAGGAAGGAGTTATTAGGTTGCTCTTATAAAGACTAAAGGTATGATTAAGACTCACAATTATGAGGTACATGTGAGTAATGAAAGCTATATTCTGTGGTTTTCTTAAATGTCACATATTACAATCAAGGAAAATTCAATATGCTTTTTTTAAGTTTTTAAGATTTTAAAAGGAAGCAGAAAGTAGAGAAAGCTGCACCCATGGACTTATGACCCATCAGCTGTATTCTTTATATTTGCAAAACTTATGCAGTACACATGATGTGAAGAAACAATTTGGTCTCCAAAGAATCAAAAGCATAAATCCCAAAGGTGGCTTGAAACAAGAGAAAGTAGAAGGAGGAGTGGCTTCCACAACTGTCTGTCTCCTTCAATATTATGAGGCAAAAAGGAAAAGAAACTCTGCTTGGTTCTGGCTTGATTCTAATTAGCTAAGAGACCCTGGGCAGGTTACTTTACCTCTGAATATACATTTATTCATTTGGAAATCTAGGGAAGCTTGATTGACTATATGATTTAATTTTTTCGGGCTCCAATATTCTGTCTTTGGATGTTTTATAAACCCTTCTGGCTTTGTGTGGTGAGGTATACCCATCATCCCTGCTACTGAAGAGGATGAGACTTGTGCATCACTTGAGCTTGTAGGTTCTGAGTTGCAGAGGATTGGATAACTGAGCATCTGGACTAAGCCTGACACCAACAAGGTGAGCTCAGGAGGGGTAAACTCACCTAAGTCAGAAAAGGAGAATAAAGTCCCCAATCTGATCAGCAATCTGTAAAGGACTTACACTAGCTACTGATTAGTGGCCTAGGTGAGATAGGAAGACCTATCCCCCAAATACAAACAACAAATAAACAGAACAAACAACCCCACCACCCATTTAATTCATATATGTTTATAGTAAGAGTGTGTGGATAAAAATTTAACAACTGGCTGATAAAAGGAAAACATGCAGCACATACTTTTGAATTTAATCTGTACTATTAAAATTTTCTCCACTACTTTTTTTTTTTTTTAAACTCCATAGACAATCAACAAAACAATAAATCAGGTCCTGAGCTGGGGCTTTTGCCTATTTCAGAGGTGTAAGTGATCACACAGAAAATATAACTATCAATCAGCTCTGGAAAGTCAGTCCAACACACTCAGAGATCCTTTAAGATGACTGAAGGGAACTGAAAGGTTGATGTCAAGTTTACAGGTGAAAGTAAGCAATTAAATACAAAATTTTTCAAGGAACTTTATTAGAGGCACTTTTAGGAACACTGCAGTTACTTAAGTAGCCAGGGAAATTTTTTTCTGATTATAGAGATAGCATAGTAATTGGTAGTGTTGTTGGGTTTTTGTTTGGTTAAGTTTTTTGGTTTTGGTTTGTCTTTTTTGTTTTTTTAATGAACTGTTCGCAACCAACCAGGAACACAAAGAGCAAGCTATGCTATGGAGTTGTGAGGGTTAGAGATCAACCTAAACTATATTGGAGGATAGACCTTTCTTTTTGTGTAAATGGACAAACAGCAAAAGAAAATCCCAGAGCAAAAGAAAATCCTCCTTAACCAGAGGAGAGGTTAAGAGAGCAATTAACACCTCTCTGGCTGAAAATGTAAACAAATAAGTGAAAGATTTAACATCCTATCCCTTGTAAGCAGGTGTGGCAGCTAGTAGAAACCAACAGATAGATAAGTAAAAACTTTCCAGAAAGGAAAAAAAAAAAAAAAAAGACAAGAAAAAAAAGAAAGTTCTTAAGTAGAGAGTTTACATTATATTCAGGTATTTGCCAGCGGTGAAATTCACAGAAAATATCCTTAGGGTTCCATAATATAGGTACTTGGTGGGAGATAAGCAAAAATTTAGAGATTAGCAGGAATCAACAGAACTTGGACTAGGCAGCTTGAAAGAATAAAGGCAAAAAGAGAGAGTTAATGGTGAGCATTCAGCTAAAACCATAATCATCTCCTCAAATTTCTCCTCTGTTGTTGCCTTTACAATAGGCAAGTTATAATAGATCTGGATTTACCAGTATTGGGGGATTACATATGACTTTGTACTCTACAATATCTGATCTAAGTGCCATCGGGATTGAGTGCTGAATTTGAATTCAAGAAAACTTGTTTCCCACCTCAGCCTGTTTCCTCATCTATTAAATGAGAATAGGAATAGTATATATTTTCTAGGATTATTTTTGAGGATCAAATGATATATGTATAGTGCTTTGTAAACTTCAAAGCTTATGTAAATGCTATTACTTTTAAAATTCATTTTTATTATTACAATTTTGCCAAACATTAATAAAAATCAAATAAGAAAACAAAAAATGAGGACCATGTGAAACATGAATCTCCATTAAGTACCAGTGGTTTTTTTCCAATATAATTCAAATTTAATACGGTAGTTCCAATATTCCCCTGATTGTCTGAATCCCCTTCTAAATTTCTTTCTGCTCTCTATTTTTCTTTTTCTTCCTCCCTTTCTTTCTTTCCTACTCTTGCTTTCTTTTTCTTTCCTTCCTGCCATCCTTCCTTCCACACAAAGTATGTATATATACATATATAATTTATAGTAATATAATGTAAATAAATATACATATATAATAATAAATAATAAGTACATTCCTTATTAGTATAAGGAAAATGTAAATTAAAACCACTCTGTGGTTAAATCTCTCCCATCAGATTGGCAAAGATAATAAAAGAGTAAAATAACAATTGTTGGAGGGTCTATGGGAAGACAAGCACAATAATGCATTGTTAATGGAATTATGAAGTGTTCCAAAAATTCTGGAAATCCTTTTGGAATTACAAATCAGTAGATTGATCACACTTTGTGTGGAAGGATGATGGCAGGAAGGAAAGAAAAAGAAAGAAAGAGAAGAAAAGAAAGGGAGGAAGAAAAAGAAAATTATATTGGTCTTATTCCACCTCAATCTTAGAACAGTATGATTTTATTTTAACACAGAATAATAGAATATTAATTTTATACATGAAATTATCTTTTTTTACATCATAACTTTATATATAATTTAAATATATAAAGTGAACACTAATGAATACTATTTTGCAAAATCAGCTGTAAAAAACCAAATCTATTATATTTGTGTGTTGTTTTACAGAAATTTCACAATTATGAGAATTTTTATACTATTTTTAAAAAATTTAAATAATTGGTGAAAAAAGTATGATTTCTTTAATTTTTGGTACAGATTATTGCCCCCTTCCACAAATTCTCTTACACATGGTTTCTTCCCTCTTCCAAATTTACTTTTAAATAATATTCCCTTCTTGAAACCTTCTTTTCGTTTTGCTTCTTTGAATTTGTACTTTACCTGGTCTTCTGCTTCACTGATACATCTTCTATTTCCTTTACTGAATCTTTTTTCCTTTTTTGCTGTCATATATATATATATATTTTAAAAATACCAAATTTCAAGAGATTTTTTACTCATAGCTTCAAGTATCAAGTCTATACAAATGACATTTTAATTTTAATTTTTTATTAAAGCTTTTTAATTTTCAAAAGATATGCATGAATAATTTTTCAACATTAACTCTTGCAAAACCTTGTGTTCCAATTTTCCCCTCTTTACCCCCACCCCTTCCCCTAGATAGCAAGTAATCCATTACATGTTAAACATGGTAAAAATATATGTTAAATTTAATATATGCATACATATTTATACAATTATCTTGCTGCAGAAGAAAAATCAAAATAAAAAAGGAAAAAAAAGGAGAGAGTAAAAGGCAAGCAAACAATAACAAACAGTGAAAATGCTATATGTTGATCCACACTCAGTTCCCACATTGCTCTCTCTGGGTTATACAAATGACTCTTAAAACTATACATATTTAGGGCAGCCAGATTGTGGAGTGGACCTGAGTTCAAATCTGCCTTCAGATACTTAATACTTCTTATCTGTGTGACCCTGGGCAAGTCTCTTAACTCCAACTGCCTCAGCAAGAAAACAAAAAACAAAAAAACCCTAAACATAAAATTATAGTTTTATATACATTTATATAACATAATTTAAGAGATGATATATGTATGTATATATGTATGTGTATGTTTTCCTGCTCTTTCCTATCTATATTTTCATAGTCACCTCAAAATATTCCAAAAGGGAACCCATCATAATTTATCTAAATCATTTATGTCAGTGGTCAGTCTCCCAAGTTATACAACAACACACACATAAAAACCCACTGATTCTCCCATTTCCTTGATCCTAAGTACTTATCTTTTTTCTTTCACTGAACATACTTTAGAGTCCCTATCATCCATTCCACTGCTATCCCTATTTGCATAGGCCTTGGTAGACACATTTGTAGTTTTATCTTATATTCTTAGACTTTTCTCCCATCCCCAATACATTCTGCATGATAATACCACGCAAATCTTCCTAAATCATTGCTCTCATCTGGTCATTTCCCTTATTTAAGAGGCTAAAATGACATCTAAATTTCTCTGATTAGCTTCTATGGTTTTTCATAATCTAGTTCTACTCTACCTAGTCAAAATTATTTTTTCTGCTCTCTAAAATGCATCTTCTACTCCAGTCCAGCAATTTGTCTCTGTATATGCCATGCTTAATTCACACTTTTGTCATTTGCTTTGCTTTTCACTTTTCTTCAATGCTCTCTCCTCTTTCATTTTCTTTTTTAAATCCTGTGTCTCTGAAAGCTCTGCTTATATCCTAACTTCTCTTTATGATGCTTTCTCTACTATTTCAGTTACTCCTGATTTCTCCTTTCTGTAAACTCATTTTGAGGGAGCTAGGTAGAGTAATAAATATCCTGCTGGATTTGAGTTTGGGGAAGGTCCAAGTGAAAAATGCTTTCTCAGATTTCTACTGAGACCTTAAGCAAATCTGGTTTAACCTCTAGCTGCAATTTCCTCACCTGTAAAAGGGTGTTATTAACAGCAACTATTTCCTAGGGTTATTGTGAGGATAAAATAAAATATTTACAAGATGTTTTGTAAATGTCAAAACACTATATAAATTCTAATTATTATATTATTTTGCACTTAAAAGTTTGTATCATATAACTATGCACTTGGAATTTGAAGAGATCCTAGAGATCATCATTTAGTCCAATTTCTTCATTTTACACATCTAGATACTGAGAAGTTAAGAACCCAAAGACATACTGGTAGTAATATGACACAAGAAGGATAATAAGATAATAGGTGGATTTCATCACTTAACTCCAAAGCCATGACTCTTTTCATTTACAACTCAATTGCTGATTCTGTATTTTTTGCTTCCTTATGAAAAGGCCATTATTTAAAATAATTTTGCTATGTTGAGTTCCGTTTTCATTCAGTCTTAAAGTTAAAGCTGGAAGGGACCTCAGAACATACCTAATCTAACCTCCTTAATTTACAGATGAGGAAAGATTCTCCACTCAGGAAAATGGAAAATCCAAGGTCACATAGTTTGTAAGTCCGAGGCAGTGTTCACACTTCAATTTTATATTGCAAGAATCTGATTCAGGGTTAATTATTCATTGATTGTAAAGGAAGGATAATAGTGAGCTAAGCATAAAAAGAGAAACTAAAACCTGGCTAAAAGGTGGTTAAATTACAGTACTTATTGATTAGCATTAGTGCTATTTTAATATTTGTTAAATTGAATTAAGTGTTTTAGAAGAAATCCAAAAGTTACCAACTAGTAGAGCATCCCCCCCCCCCCATTTTTGGTTGGGGTTTTTTTTTTTCTTTGACTTTTCTTTGGACAAAGATTATTACTTTTCAGAATTGTAACTCCACTTCCAAGTACTGCCCAAAAAATTCTTGGAGGGTTAAGGAAGAGAGGGAAGAAGGGTGGAGATTGGACCTGTTCAGACTTGTCATGGGCATTGACAATGATTTGTCCATGATCAGTCAAGTCTTCCTGATATCAACACCCAGCTCAAATCTAATCCTATTTACCTCAGTTTCCTCATCAGCAAAATGAGCCAGAGAAGAAAATGGCAAACCATTCCAGTTTCCTTGCAAAGAAAACCTCAAGTGAATTCACAAAGAGTTGGACATGACTGAAAAATGACTGAACTGAACAAAATTACTATCTGATACACCCTGGAATGAGCGCTAGACTTGAATATCAGAAGAGGAGTTTTAGTTTATACACTGAGTAACCTCTGATTCTTAGTTTCCTCTTTAGTAAAATGAACCTATAGCACCTATAATAGTCACCACACAGGTTTGTTGTGAGGCTCATGAAATAATATACACATGGTACTTTGCCCACTTTAAAGCACCCTGGTTCTGTGGAGAATCATGGATTGTTGTCAGAATATCTGAGATTACATGCCACCTTTGCCACTTATTATCTGTATGCCCCAACCGTCATTTAATTTCTCTAGGTCTTAATTTCCTTATCTGAAAAAGGAGGATATGGAAATACATGCTTCTTCTAAATCTATGATTCTGTGACAGCTATTATTATTATACAAAACAGTTATTATTAGCTATATGACTATAGGTCCAGTTACTTAACTTTACTGGGCCCCAACTTTCCCATTTGTAAAATGTGATGTTCTATCACAAATCTACTCTCAAGGGGCAGCTAGGTGGCCCAATGGATAGAGCATCAGTCCTGAAGTCAGGAGGACCTGAGTTCAAATCTAGCCTCAGACACTTAACATTCCCTCACTATGTGACCCTGGGCAAGTCACTTAACCCCAATTGCCTCAGCAAAAAAACAAATCTACTCTTGAAGGGCTGTTGTGAGATTCAAATGAGATACTAGATCAAAAAAGGTTTTGTAAGCTGTAAATATTGTGTAAATATAAGTTTTTATTATCATGGGTTAAAGTTTCAACTCCAGCTAGGAGGCATAGTGGTTAAAAATCCTAGTTTTGGAGTTGGGGAAAACAAGATAAAATCCCAACCTCAGGCACTTACCAGCTGTGTAATCTTGGACAAGTCATTTAACCTGTCTGCCTTAGTTTCCTATCTGTAAATGAGAATCATAATAGTTCTTATCTCACAGGGTTGGTGCAAGGATCAAAGAATGAGATAATTTGTAAATAGCTTTGCAAAAGTAAAAGAATTCCATAAATGCTGGCGATTATTATTATGATGATTATTAATGTAATCTCTTTTTGTTAGAAGTCTTTAGTGAATTTCTAAGAATGAAAAGAAGCATTATAGAGAGAATTATTACTCCAGCTAACTCCAAAACATTTTTACTTTTAGGAAGTCAAGCAGTTGCAGTTTTTAACTAAATGAAAATATTTTGAATTTGCTAAAATGAAATTTTTCTTACTTCCTAGTGTTTAAAATATATACAAACATAAGTATATCATTTTAACATTACTATAAAAAGGAAAGAGACAAGAACCTATCTTTTTGTTTAGTCTTTGTAAACTGATCTGTCAAGGCCTGTTACACCAAACTCAAAAGAAATTTTCTAAGTTATTGCTACACTAGAATTCTTTTGTATTGAATAGGGAGAGGGTCTCAACCAATAGTTTCATTGGTATCTGGAACTCCTAGGTGGGGAGTACCAATCAATGCAGGGAATCACTTTCTCTTCAATTTATAGTCTTTAGTCTACCTAGAGAAGTATTATTTGTTGAGGCTTTAAAAAAATTTATTTATATTTTGTTACATTTGTTGTAGTAGGATTTGACCTGTTTTTTACTTAAGAGTTAGGATACTGTTGTACAGGGTGATGGAAAGACAAAAGCAGGAGGGAAAGTATTATGGGAATCAAGGTGAGGAGATAAAAGAAGTGGAAGAGACACTAATAAAGAATATTGACAAAAAAAACTTAGGTATTTGACTCTTTTGGAACTCTAAGGTGAAACTCTCCATTTCCCAACACCTTGTTAAATCAGGAAGTCATTTTTAAGTTGCTTGCTTAAGAATAATTTTTAAGCCTTCTGAAGATGTAAAGGACCGAAATTCCCATGAACAAAAATAAAATTATGTTTTTCTACACAGGATGTTCTCATCACATTAGAAATTTAGGTCAAAAAAGCCACTTCTCTCTCCTGGAATTTACCTTCTAAGATAAATAATATCCAACTGGACCAAATACAATCTTTGAAAAAAAAGCTAAAAACAAGAAATCACACAAATAAAGCGAAAAGCGTGTGGGTAGAACTCAAATCATAAATATATAAATCGGGTGTTTTATTTTTAGCATTTTGGAGGGGAGAAGCTTATCTTTCTTTGTTTCTTTTCTGTATATACCTAACATCTATTCCATTCTATAAATCAGTTGAACTGATTTCTTTTTCAATCTCTGAACTTTCTAAGTTCCTAGAATACAGTCATAATACAATTGATATTTAGTACAGTTACCGAACATTCTTAACTTCACTTTTCACCAGCACACACAAAGGAAACCAGCTATCCCGAATGATTCTTGATAACTCTGTCCAAGAGGAAATACAAAGAGGAAGTCAATCTGAGAGCTGGACAAGACCGGAATAATTTCACCAGAACAAGACACAATATTCATAGAAGGTCAGAGCTGGAAGAGACCCAGCATGTGTTAGTAAGCTTTTTTGTGTGTGTCATGGACCACTTTGACAGTCTGGAGAAGTCTATGAATCTTTTCAAATGTATAAAATACACAGGAATACAAAGGAAACCAATGATAAGGAAAAGTTTTAAAAGTGCATATATTAAAAAAAAGCTCGGAAAATCCGAGTTCTAGTCCTAGAGTTTCACGTATTCTATCTCCCTCATTCAACAGGGAGGAAACAGGCAGTTTCAATTGACTTGACTAAGGACACACAATTATAGTAAATGCCTACAACGACATTTGAACTCAGCTCTTCTAACTCTTAATTTCTAAGTCAATTTCTCCGGACTACGAAAGCAATAAGGAGCCAGAGAAGTAAAGGGAGAATCGAGTAACCGTGGACTCAAGCCCTTGCACTCTTCGACTGTGAAATAGGCCACTGGTGGGGCTGAATCTCTGCTCAGCCCCCTTCTCGCGGAAAGTTCTGCGGCCCCTATTCTAACCTTGAATGACCTTGGGGTGTCACAGGACATCTCTAGGACCCTGCACTTTCAGGGAGCACCTGGGGAGAATTTAGAACTTCCCGGGCAAGCGGCACGCGGACACCCAATGGAGGGAGCCTCGTGCGAGCGCGAAATACCGGGGAAGGCTGGCTGGCTGGTGTCGGGGGTGGGAGAGGCATTCTCTCTGGATCGATTTGAGGGTTGCGGGAGGCCAGGCGGGCTCTGGGGAAACACAGGCCGAGAACGCCCATCTGCCTCATCCGGCTGGGCTGAGAATTTTAGTCTCGCGTACAAAGGATGGAAAAGCTTTGGGTTGAAGCTCAGGATGTTCTGGATGCACTGACTTCCATAAACAAACTCCCTCCACCCACCCCGCCGCGACGCAAAGCTCCGGCCCCGAACAACCACGAAGTGGCCCTACGAGGGCGGGCGAGGGAGGAGCTAACTCAAATCACCTCCTTAATTTCCCCACGGCTGCTTAAGTAGCTCAGTCCGTCTCTATGAAACTGGGGGGGGGGGAGGGGGGCGGGGGAAAAGGGGGGCCGGAGAAGCGCCTCCTTTGCTTGGGCTCTTTATTCATCCCCCCAGGAATCCGCCCCGGACCCCGCCGCCATGTTTGATCGGGATGTGTGACACGGTTTTGGCAGAGGCCGAGCCTAGGGGATTGCAGGGTGGGGCTGCTCTACGGCCCCTACCCCTGGGGAGAGAGGAGAGAGGCGCGTGACCCTGGCCGCAGAGAGGGCACTAGTGTGGGGTGTCCCCGCGTCGCTGCTGGGGGCCGGAAGGTGGGGTATACGAGAACAGGGTGGGGAGGTGCGAGTTCCGGTGTCCTCGGGACTTATTCCCTCCCTCCCTAGCCCGAGCAGGTAGCCGTTACAGACGAGGAGG
Organism: Myrmecobius fasciatus; assembly: GCA_023553655.1. Lineage (NCBI taxonomy): Eukaryota > Metazoa > Chordata > Mammalia > Dasyuromorphia > Myrmecobiidae > Myrmecobius > Myrmecobius fasciatus. The sequence continues at coordinate 325,093 of JAJPUD010000855.1, read as the reverse complement.
AGGAGGAGGAGGAGGAGGAGGAGGAGAAGGAGGAGGAGAAGGAGGAGGAGGAGGGGCGGGAGGAAAGTAAGAGAGGCGGAGCCGAGCGAGAGGGCGGGTGGTTAAGGGGAGGAGAGTGAGTGCCAGAGGTGGGGGGAGCCCGGGAATTCCCTCCTCCGAGAAGTAAGGAGTCCAGGGCTGGTTGCTGCTGCTGCTGCCGACAGGCGCTCACGGAGGTGGAGGAGGCGGTGAGGGCGGCGGAGGGAGAGGGAGGTCCCGCTGCCCGCCCGGATCCCGCGGCTCTCGCCTACCTCGGTTTTCCCTCCTCTCCACCTTCCTACCCAAGCTGCTCCCACCGCAGCCCACACTCATGTGAGCGGGCCGAAATCAGGTAAGACCCGGCAGTTCCCCCCGCCTCCCCTCTCCCCGCTGCACTCCCCAGGAAAGAAATCGCCCAAGCCCCGAGAGCGCTAGGCCCCAGCAGCTCTCGGAGGCCGCCTCCTTCCCCCTCCCCCTGGAAGCGCCCCCCTTCTCGCTTAGGGCTTCGCGTCTGGAAGTTGGGGAGAAACTTCTCTCTCCCGGTAGTGCCCCTTCCCGGGTCCGGGATTGGGGGGAGGGGCCGCGCTGCGCTCTGGCCGCTCCCCCGCCGCTCTCCCCTCCCCCAGCGGGTGTGTCTCGCTTCCTTCCAGGTAGACCAGGTCCCCCTCCCTTCGCGGCGCCCGCCAGGTCGGGGCTGAGCCTGGTCTCTGGCTGTTAGTGACTTCGGAGCGATGTAATCCTTCCGTCTTCATAGATGCCCGATGTAATCCTTCCGTCTTCATAGATGCCCGGTGCTGCTGCTACCCTTGCGGGAAGGGGAGGGCATTTACGAGGCGCCCCCTTCCCAACCTGGGTCCCCAACCGAGGTCCGACCGGGGAGGGAAGCCGTTCTCCGGCTTGACTTCGTGCGATCGGGACCTGTCTGTTGGCTGATGCCTGGTGACAACTGCTCTGGGCTTGGGGCGAGCCTCTCCCTTTACTGGAGTTGATTGAAAACCGCAACATGCAAAAGTTTTCCTTTGTTTTGGGCTGGGGGGTTGTCATTTAGGAACCACTTTCACCGTGTTGTGGCCACTTCACTTACTGTTCGCAGTTATATTTTCAGTTCTCAGGGGGAGTTAAAAACTTCATGTTTTGTTTTCTTTTTGTTCATTGTATCCAGGGTGTGCTTTATGGGAGTGGGGGCGGGTGATGTTTTAAGACGATATTCAGAGATGGTGTGTGTGTGTGTGTGTTTTTTTCCCCATTATCTTTTTAAAGTTTTGGCCCTTTTATGCTCTCACTGCTTTGGTTGTATAGTGATCAGAATACAGCACGGATTGGTTTTTGGTGAATGACCATTTATGAATAATTAATGCGAAAAATAAAACCCCACCTGAACACGGTTTAGGTGGCATTCATGAGGGCTAGAACTGGAACGAATTTTTCTCTCACCTTATACACAGCCCGGTTTAATGTTCGTTGAATGAATGTGTAGTCATAAGACACTCATAGGTATTATGATAGTAATGCTGATATTTCTGTTGGCATTGAAACATGTTACACTAATGCCTTTATGATCGTAGGCATCTCTGAATAGATATTTTCTGAAGTGGAACAAAAATAATTATTTTAGTCTGGTTTCTTAAGTACTAGGAATGTTACCTAGATAATATATAATATTCATGTACTAAGATTCCCTTATTTTTAAGCCAGATTTGTAAAGAAAATTCATTCACCTGTCATGTTAAAAGATTCAAGAAAAGGACATGCTTTTGAAGTTTTCTGGATTTTAATTTTTGACATTAGAAAAATAATTTCTAATTTCTAATCCAGGAAACAACTTGGAAAAAGGTTTTCTTTGTATTGATTCTATACCTGTGAAATTTTAACCCACTCTTCCCCCAGGGAAAAAGAGAAGTTCGCCCTATAACAAAAGTAGATCTTTGGCCACAATTACCATGATATTATAACACAGCTTTTATTTTGCAGTGTTTTTGCTGACTTCATAAACCACAAATTGACCCCTTTCTACTCAAAAGTAGACAATTCCTGAAGTGAAATTACAGCTTTGGCTTCTCTTTTTGGGATAGGTGGAATTTGTCTTATGGCTGAAATATATACTGGTGTAAGATTGAAAGGAATTTGTCAGTTATCAAGCAAAATGAACACTGTAATGCAGTTAAGTCTTCTTTATATCTATAATGTTGAAAAAATTTATACTGAAATAATCTAAAACTAGTGTGTTTTAACTGCAACATTAACACCTCACCTTTGAAGAAAAATTTTGATTGCTTAATCTTTCAAAGTCTGAGTAATTTTGAACAATAGTATTTCATTAATGTATGTAATTTATTACATAATACAAAAAGTTAATTTAGAACTGACATCTGTTTCA
>JAJPUD010000855.1:296307-312948 GCA_023553655.1 Myrmecobius fasciatus | reverse complement strand
TATAAAATCTATATATGTTTCTATAAACATTAAAGCTATTTTCTTTTTTCTCCCTCAGCAAAATGAGAAATCAGCCTAAGTATATGGAAGCATTTCTACACTGCAGATTATTTTGGTGGGGGTGGAGGAGAGGACTTAAATATTTACAAATACTTACAAATTAATATGCATTTCCAAATACCACTAAGATGTTCTAAAATCCTTTTATGCAAGAATTGCCCACAGATATTAGAAGAGCTTCATTTATTTCATTTTAGGAAAAAAATGGTGAAGAAAAAATGCATTTTTTTTTCCTCTATCATGTTCTTGTCCAGAAATTTCTTTTTTTCCCCCAGACTTTATTTATTTATTTATTTTTATTTTTTATTTATTAAAACTTTTTATCTGCAAAACATATGTATGGGTAATTCCTAAACATTAACCCTTACAAAGCTGTCTGTTACAAATTTTTCCCCCCTACTCCCCACCCCTCCCCTAGATGGCAGGATATCCACTACATGATAGTTATGTTAGAATACTTAAATCGAATATATGTATAGTTATTGCCACACATCATTTTTTGTGCAGGAGAAATCGTATCTACAAGAAATAATAATCTAATAAAGGAAATACAATGCAAGCAAACCTCAGTAGAGAACATGAAAATGTTATTTTGTGGTCCACATTTCACATCCCTCTCTCTGGGTGTATATGGCTTTCTTCACTGAACAATTGGAATTGGTTTGAAGCATTTCACTGTTGAAGAGTCATGTCCCTTAGAACTGATCCTCATATAGTATTGTTGTTGCCATGAATAATGATCTCCTGGTTCTGCTCACTTTACTGAGCATCAGTTCATGCAAGTCTCTCCAGGCCTCTCTGAAATTGTCCTGCTGGTTGTTTCTCACAGAGCAATAATATTCCATAACATTCATATACCATAATTTATTCAGCCACTCTCCAATTGATGGGCATCCACTCAGTTTCCAGTTTCTAGGCACTACAAAAAGGGCTGCCACAAACATTCTTGCACATGTGGGGCCCTTTCCTTCTTTTATGATTTCTTTGGGATATAAGCCCAATAGAAACACTGCTGGGTCAAAGGGTATGCATAGTTTGATAACTTTTTGAACATAGCTCCAAATTGCTCTCCAGAATGCTTGGATCCGTTCACAGCTCCACCAACAATGCATCAGTGTCCCAGTCTTCCCACATCCCCTCCAACATTCATTGTTATCTTTTCCTGTCATTCATCGTTATCTTTTCCTGTCATTTTAGCCAATCTGACAGGTGTGTAGTGGTACCTCAGAGTTGTCTTAATTTCAGAAATTTCTCTATCACTTTCAGTAATAACAATATCATTATTAAGGGTTTCCCATTCAATCTCCCTTAATAACCAAATGTTTCAAGTCGCTACATATTTGTAGACATAGTGAACCTAAACATGTATAAAAATTGATCAAACTTTCAACAGCAGTATCTTTTCTTGGAATGTATATTGACAAATATTTGAAAATAAAAAAAGTTTGTAATGGTAGTATGGAATAACGGAAAGAGAACCAACTTCAAAGACATAAACACCAGGGTTAAATGTCCCATATTGGCTGTGTGATTCTGGACAAGTCATTTAAACTAAGATAATAAGTTGCAGAGAAGGAGCTGCATTGGGTCAAAGAGTTTCAAATCCAATCTCTTCTTATACCCAAAATGTAATACCCATTGGACTCAGAGATATTTTTCTGAGAGAGCTTATCTTTTAGGTCAGAAATTGGAATGGATCATGGAATCATGAATATGTATTTCCTGCTTACTGTGTACCTAGTATTATGGTAGGTGCTATAGGAGTTAAAGAAAGTATAAGAATCTGTGTATCCTATAGTACCCATAGGTACTCGGACAAATGCCCAGAAGAAGCAGTCAAACTTCATGATTACAACTTAATGTTGACAGAGGCAATAAAATAAGAAATGAGATGCTAGAGCCAGATACCTATTTAATCTTTCAAAAGAGCTTTGATTTTGTGTTGGCTACACTCACTACTTTCCTAAACCTTACATAGTTTCACAAGTTTTTGTAGACCTCAAAAATGACGTTTGGCTTTTGACAAGATATTAAAACTTGGCTAGCCTGGCACTTTTATAATAGGCACCAAGTACTCCATTGTCAGACTTCTTTTGAAATCTTTTTCAGTAGTATCAAAGCATGTTTCATTGACATACTCTTTGTGAGTACATTTGTCATCTTTGCCAATCTGAAAGATGTGTAGTGGTACCTCAGAGTTGTCTTAATTTGCATTTCTCTGATCATTAGTGATGTAGAGCACCTTTTTTCGTGTGCCTAGAAATAGATCCAGTTTCTTCATCTGAAAATTGTCTTCATATCCTTTGATCATTTATCAGTTGGAGAATGGCTTGAACATAATGTCCTTATTCTTGATTAATTTTCAGGAATGTTGTAAATTTCAGTTATAGACCACATAGAAATCATACCAGGAGCTATGGAGCTATTGAAGCTATTCCTATACCAAATGTTCGTTTTTCATTCTGACATTTCATGCTTTTTGCCTTTGTGTCTGCCTTTAGCAATCACTTTTCTCCTCCTTAAAGTTTGGGTTTTTTTTTTTTTAAACATTCAATTTCTAATCAACTGAGAGGTAAAGTTATATAAGAGCTTATTAGAATTGGGTCTAAAATAAAAGTAGGATCTTCATAAGGACTTGTCTCCATATCTTCTCATTGTATAACTTTGTCTCATACTTTCTCTCTTATCCCTTTCCCCTTCCCCCCCCCCAACCCCCAATTCTGGCTGTTTGCCTAGAACTTTCCCTTCTCTCTTCTTCATCTCACATCATTCAGGTTTCTTTTGCCACAGTCACCTTCACTCTGGTCTTGAAGAAGTGACTTTTCACCCCGACAAAGCCAGCCTCAGTTACTGCAACTCTTGATCCCATTCTTCCCACAAATCTCCAGCAGATAGTCCTTTTCGTCTTCATTATCTGCCAGTCTCCTGATCTTTTCCCCTGATGTCTACAAACACATCTGTCTTATATTCTGAAAACTCTCCACTGATCTTATTATCTCTTTCCAGTAGCTGCCATTCCCCTTCTCTTTTCCCCTTCTACACTGGATATCTCCACTTTTTCCTTTCTTGAACCATCATTACCCCATCATTCAACTGGACCTTCCCTCATGAAGATTACCAGTGATCTTCATTTGCCAATCTAAAGGCCGCTTCTTGGTCTCAGTAGCATTGGCACTGTTGACCACCACTTCCTTCCCCCGGACTCACTTGCCTCTTTTGATTTTAGTGAGACTTTTCTCTATAGAGTTACTCTCTCCTGGTTCTCCCCATATGCCTGTCTGTCTGACCTCTCATCTTCTGGTTATTCATCTACGTCACTCTCCTTAACCATGGATATCTCTCAAGTCCGTTCTTTTCAAGACTTCCATGGGTTCAGGTATCATCTCACAGACCATTTCCTAAGTCAATCTATTCAGCTTAATGGCTCTCCTAAGCTCCCATTTCACAATTGCTTTTGGATATCTCAAATTCACAAGAATCTTAACCTTCATATATCCAAAATGTAACTCATTCTCTTTCCCCATGCTCTCCCCTCAGATTGCCTGTTCCCAGATTCATAATCTGCATCCATCTTTACAGGGAAACAATGTTAATATGTGATTTTCTAAGCCAATGTTCAGCCTATAGGGATCCTTATGTACTATTTAGTGGCCTTGTTTCTATTTGAGTTTTGACTTCACTATTTTCATTATTTTTATCAGGTACATGGGTGAAGTGTTTCAATTTGCCTAGTGAGTGAATTTTGAATAAATTTAATTCAAGAATTTCTTATTCTTCTAAGTACCTCCTATGCACAGAACACTTTTAGGCATGTGCTGGATAAATTAGAAAGTTTAAGTTCAATTCAATACACTTTAAAAATTTTATATTTTACTGAAAAAAAAAAACCCAGCATTAAAAAAAAGGAAAGCAAAACAAAAGAGAATATTGTCATGTGCCCAGCAGAACATATGGGAGAATTCAAAATATGTAACAAATTACTGGTTCAAGAAAGGATATATAATATTAGAAGAAATTATATTCATGAGTCTACATCTTTTCTTTACTTCCTGAAGGTTGTTCTTATGTTCTCTGCTATGCATTTTTTTACTTTCTTTTTTTCCCTTCATTCCTCCCCACCTCCCACTTCCCGCAAGCAGGCTATAGTTAAATAAAGATATATTTATGTATGCATAAATATATACATATACACACATATCTTTACTATTCTTGCTAGCTCTTTGCTTTAATTCTGCTCCTTAACTTGCCTTGGTATTCTTTAATCTCCCCCCACCCATGGATCCCTCCTCTGGCTTCTTCACCCTCCATCTATTTCTCCTTCCTTATTTCTTAATAGATTTTAGAGGGTACTATATACTTTTTTTTTTTTGCTGAGGCAATTGGGGTCAAGTGACTTGCCCAGGGTCACACAGCTAGGAAATGGTAAGTGTTTGAGACCAGATTTGAACTCAGGTCTTCCTGACTTCAGGGCTGGTGCTCTATTCACTACGTCACCTAGCTGCCCCTAGGTACTATATACTCTTGATGGTATATATGTAGTTTTCAGAACTATGGGCCCTCCTCTCTTCCCTAATGCCTGTGTCTATTATTCCTCTGCATTTTATTTGTATAACATTTTTATCTTAACTCTGCCCCAATCTTTTTGTTGAGTTATCCAATTGTTGATGTCAATTTTAAGCCTGTGCTATACATTGCCATGTAAGAAACATAAACAATTTATCTATGTTAAATTATTTGAAAATGATCTTTTATGTTGTCTCTTAAATATTAAATTTTCCAGTTTTTGATATTTCTGTTGCCCTGATCTTAATTTATTTCCCCATTCTTCTTCTAGCTCTCTTTTGAGATTCTTAATGCAATCATCCAGGTAAGCCTTCTGAAAGGGAGACCAACTTAAGTCTGCCTTTGTGGCTTCATCTGGGATTGTTTTCATAATGTCAGGATCTGGGGACTGTTCTATTTTTTCTCTGTAAAAGCTTTCTATGGTGAGAGCTCTCTTCTGCTTCTTGCTCATGATTTAAAGTTGGGATATTGGTCAAAACCAGAGAAAATTGCAACAATTTGTATTTGCCCTGGGGCAGTTTGCCGAGTTGACTTCCGGTCTGAGGCTGGTCGGGCTAGATTCGCACTAGGACCACGTTTTCAGCTGCTCTCCATCCACCCTTTTCCAAAGGCAGATCTGCCAAAGCACCTGCCCACAAGCAGAGCAAAGTGGCCCAGGCGTCTCCCAGGGGCTTCCTGGGTGCCCAAAATCCGCCCCTCTATCGCAGCCCTGACTTCCGCCCCGGCTGGAGTCTGATCGTGACCAGCGGCCGATTTCCCCTGAGGCTAACCTTCTCCGGAGTTCTTTCACGGTAGATCTTTGATAAAAGTGCGTTGTAGTCCAAATGCTTGGAGGTGCTCTCACTTAGAAACCAGTTGGAAGGCTTACTTTGTCTGGGTTTGAGGGAATGTCCCAGGAGTTCACAGAGAAAGCTGTCCACAGTTCGCCATCTTGGCTCCGCCCCCCTTAAATATTAAATTTTCTATTGAGTTCAGGTTTGATTGAAAGTTCTAAAAATATGCAAGTTCATTGAATGTCTATTTTTTTCATTCAGTATTATAGATAATTTTGCTGTATTTTTGTCTGCAGGCCTAGTTCTTTTGATCGACAGTATACATAATTCCTTGATCTGTGGCCTTTTATTATGACTGCTGTGATAAGTCCTGTACATTTCTAATTGTAGCTCCAGCATATTTGAATTGGGTTTTTTTTGTTTGTTTTTTTCTTATTTCTTGCAAATTTTTCTCTTTGATCTGGGGATTTTGACGTTTGGAAATAATATTCCTATGTGTTTTCCACAAAGGATGTTTTTGATGTGGTGATCGATGGATTTTTTTTTTTTAATTTCATTTCTACTTTTTCTACATGTTCTATCACTCCAGGACATTTCTCTTGGATTATTTCTTGCATTATTGTGTTAAGGTTCTTTCAGATAGTCCAATTATTTTTATATTTTCTCTTCCTGATCTACTTTCCAGATGTTTTTCTTAGCTGTTTCGAATGGGGACAGCTAGATGGCACAGTGGCTGATCTGAATTCAAATGCAGCCTCATTTAACACTTCCTAGCTGTATGACCCTGGGCAAGTCACTTAATCCCAATTGCCTCACAAAGGGGAAAAAAAAAGATAAAAAAGAAGTTTCACATTCTTTTCTATTTTCATTCTTTATATTTATTCTCTTTTGTTATTTCTTGGCCTTTTACAGCTTCACTGGTTTCCGCTTTTCCAATTCTAATTTTCAAAGAGTTTATTTTTTGTCTCTAAGATTCTGTATCTCCTTTTCTAATCAGTTATTTTTTTTTTTTACTATCTTGTTTTTCTTGTATAGTTTTTAGTTTTAGTTTTTCCTCAATGTCTCTCATTTGGTTTTTAAATTCTTTTTTGAGTTCTTCTATAAATTCTCTGTGAGTAGGGAGCCATTTAACATTACTCGTTGGGGTAGAACCCTTTTTTCCTAAATAAGTTTCTTTGTTTGGGTTCTTCTTTGCCCTTTTTTTTTTTAAATGAAGTATTAGAAAAGTATTAGTGTAAGCACCTCTAATCATTGGAGAGGGGGAGGGGGGATGGTGCCTTTAGCTTTAGCTCTCCACTCTGATCTGGAACTCAAAACCAAGAGCTTCCCTCTCCTTCGGGTGCCCACTGGCAGCATTGTCCTTGCCTCACTGCCTCTGCTGGTACCTCCCGACTAAGGCTGTCTTTGTAGCACAGCTGGGCCTAGCGTTCCTAATCAACTGAGGTTCACTCAGTCTTCTCAAGTCAGAACCCTGACTCCATATGCTGTCCAGGAGATGAAAGTGTCTGGTTTTTGCTGAGGTTCCCCTCAAACCCAGCCAGCCCCAGGGCTCCCCACTTGGTGTTTCTGTGGAGTTAGCTTGGTGGTTTTTGCACTTCACAGTATTTATGGCCTAGGGTCTTTGGATCTTCTTGGGTTGTACCAGAGCCTTGTTTTGCCTCAAGTCTAATTGATTTTTCACCAGTCTGTGTTTTCCCTGAGGCACAAATTTGTTTTATTTGTGGGAGAAATCTGGAGAGCTTGAAATTTACTATTCTGCCATCTTTCCAGAATTCTCCCCCTCAATAAACACTTTGAAAACATTTTGCTGTGTGCAAGATACTGTACCAAGTCCTAGCAATACAAATAAAAAAAGACAATTGCTGCCCTTTAGGAACTTAACTGGAGAAGACCAACACACAAAGGGAAGCTGAGAGAGGGGAGTGCCAGGAAATCAGGGACACCAGGATCCCCTCACAGAGGCATCTTATTAGTGGAGCTGAAACCAACCAAAGCTGCACATGGAAAGTAAAGTGAGCTGGAATCCAAATCCTTCCCTCTCTAAAGGAAATGATATGAAACATTTGTTAACAGCTCCTCTGTGCAAGGTGGCATGCTTGGTGCAGATTATTTAAAGACACACAGAATACTTGTCCTTAGGGAGCTTACATTTCATGGGTGAGGTGACACAAAGAGCATGTCTATTGATAAGTATAATCTGGGGTGTAATATGAGGAGTTAGTTAACAGCTGGGAATACTTCATGGAAGAGATGAAATTTAAACTGAACTTTTTACTAAGGAGATGTATTTGACAGGTCCATTTGAGGAAGGAGCACATTCCACATCTAAGGAATTCACCATAAGAGGAGATCAAATTGTGAGTTTAGGGAATCAACTAAGAGTGTAGTTTTATTGGAGAATATTTTGGTGTGTACTTTAGGATGAATTCAAGGTAGAGTTTTAATTGTGTTCCTGGGGGAAATAAGTAAATTCTACAAATTAAAAACTCCTTCAGAACCAGGTAACTTTTCTGATTTACCTTTATTTATATACCTAGTACAGAGAGCTTTTCTGGCAGTAAACATTTAATAATTGTTAAGTTGAAATATTTGAAATAATTAGTGATTCTAGATTTAGAGTTGGAAGGAACTGAAGAGATCCATCTAATTTAAGCCCCTTGGTTTGAGAAATGAAATTGAGGCTCAGTGAGGTGAAACAAATTGCCCAGTGTTCTGCAGACAAGGTAGCAGTTAGGTTTTCAAGTTGACTCAGACTCCAGTGCAATGTTTTTTTTCACTAAACCATTTTGTTACCATCAATTTATATGTTTATATTTGTATGCCAAAGACTTTTCTTTTTTTCTATATACTTTGTCAACAGCATAAGCTATTACTGAGTTCATTGACTTTTTATAACCCTAAGAATTTAGCTTTCCTTTTACAGAGATTTACAATGAATATATATACATATATATATTGCTCTTATAAAATTTATCTTCATTTATACTTTTTCCTTAACATTAAAAAATTAAAGCTTTATCATAGTAACTAAGCAAGAAGGAAAGGGATAGGGAAATGAACAATAATAATATCTAGCATTTACATAGCACTTTGTGACAGGCATTATGTTACAGTACTTTATAATTATTTCATTCGATCCTCTCAACAACCCTGGGAGCTAGGTGCCATTATAATACTATCATCCCCATTTTACAGTTGGGAGAAATTGAAAATTGAACTTAAATCCATTTTCCAGTCAGAGGAATTACAAGTAGTTCACCCTCCTGATGGCAGAATTGGTTTTGGGGGACAGCTATGCACACAATTTTCTAGCTTCCCTTGTTCAGTGGCAGATCTTTCATTTGCTTATTGTAATCCTCCCCCTTTTCTCCCCTTTCCCTTTTCTTCAACTCTCCTCTCTCTCTCTCTCTCTCTCTCTCTCTCTCTCTCTCTCTCTCTCTCTCTCTCTCTCTCTCTTCATCTCTTCACTCCTCTCTTCACTAAAAGGAAGAAATGAAATAAACATTATATGGTGCCTGCTCTGGTTCAGATACTCAGTCTTTACTGATATTGCCTCATTTGATAGTGGAAGTGCCTAATTGGGATATAGGGTGTTAACTGTAATTGTGGTTAGAAAGCCAAATGCTTAATAATAAATTATTTTGTCTGGGACACTATTATAATAAATTATGTGCCTGTAAATGAAAACTTCCACTTGATCATTTCATTAGCTCCCATGATTTCTATTATCATCTCTTTGATGTTTATTCCCAGGGGTCAGCTAGGTGGTGCAGTGGATAGAGCATCAGCCCTGAAGTCAGGAGGACCGGAGTTCAAATATGGTCTCAGGCACTTAACATTTCCTAGCTGTGTGACCCTGGGCAAGTCACTTTTAACCTCAATTGCCTCAGCAAAAAGCAAAAAAAAAAAAAAAAAAAGATGTTTATTCCCAGATCATGATATCTAGCCTTACCCTTCAGACTCTTATCTCCAGCTGACTGTGAAGACTTCTCAACCTGGATATCCTATAGACCATCTTAAACTCAACATGTCTAAAACTAAACTCATCTTTCCTCCCCCTTAATCATATTCCTTTCTTAACTTCCTTATTCCTGCTAATAGTACCCCCATTCTCCTAATTACTTTATCTAGGGTTGTAACTAAATATAAATTTCATTCTTACTCCCCCAAACCATCTGTTGCCAAGTCCTATCATTTTTCCCTTTATAATATCTTTCATGTCTACCCTTTTTGCTCTTATGACACTGCTACCAATCCAATGCAGGTCCTCATCATCTCACTCCTGGACAATTGCAGTAGCCTACTGGTTGATTTCCCTGCCACAAGCCTCTCCCTGCTCCAGTCCATCTTCAGCTCAGCTTTCAAATTGAACTTCCTAAAGCACAAGACTGAAAGTATCCTCTTGCCCTGTTCAATCCACTTCCTTGACTCCCTATTTTCAGGATGAAATATAAAATCTTTTGGCATTCAAAACCCTTCTTAACCTACCTGCCCGCATTCCTCCCTTCTTTTCAGTAGCATTGGCTGCCTTGCTGTTCCTGAAACAAGGAACACTCCCATCTCAAGACATGTTCACCCTACTTAGGATTCTGGGTCTTTCCCTTTACCTTGAAGTTGAACTTTGTTTTCAGTGTTATCCCTAATTGGACCGTGAGCTTTTTGTGTCTTCTTTATGTCTTAAATACTTAGCAGTATTTGGCATGTAGTAAGTGCTTTAAAAATATTTTTTCATTTATTCATTCACTTCCCAAGATAAATAATTACAGAAAGCAAACTACATTAGAATTCTGACAATAGATCACTTTGTTTGGCGGGGGGGAAGACATTTAAACGTTTTAGCTGTATTTTTAAAAATATTTTTATATTTTTTGTTGTGAGGCACTTAGGGATAAGTGACACTTGCTAGTAAGTGTCAAGCGTCTGAAGCTTTGAATTAAGATCTTCTTGACTGCAGGGCTGGTGCTCTGTCCTTTGGGCCTCTTAGTTGTCTCAAACATTTTAGCTTTAAAAGGGAGAAGAATATTGGTTGTGTCTGGCACAATACTTTTGTTATTATTTTAGATAGTTTTTTTTAAGAGAACCAATTTATTTTGTTGCCATCTTATTAATATCAAAGGATACATAAAAAGATAAGTTCTTGTTTTCTAGAAGTGACAGATAAACAGTCAAAATTCTTTGTCTCCAGGAGGAACTAATACACTCAAAATAACAAAATGGGACAGCTAGGTGACGCAGTGGATAGAGCTCCAACCTGAAGTTAAGAGGACTTGAGTTCAAATCTGGCTTCAGACACATAGCACTTCCTAGCTGTATGACCCTGGGCAAGTCACTTAACCCCTATTGCCTCAGCAAAATAACAAAATAATAATGAATGTTTATTCTTTAGCTTCACCTTTAGTGAAAATTGTTTTTCATTTTTGCATAATTTCATATGGACATGAAAATAAATAAGATGGAAGAATCAATTATCACTTTTTTTTTTTTTTGAGTGAATTCTTACTTATCTACAGTTATAAAATGAATAGGTATTGGGGCAGCTAGGTGGCGCAGTGGATAGAGCATCAGCCCTGAAGTCAGGAGGACCTGAGTTCAAATCTGGCCTCAGACACTTAACATTCCCTAGCTGTGTGACCCTGGGCAAGTCACTTAACCTCAATTGCCTCAGCAAAACAAAAAAAAAAAAGAACCTTTTCCTAAAGAAAGCTAAAATTCTTGTTTCTTAAAGAAAACCTTTGCCAAAATTTGAAATAAGCTTAAGTGATAATTACAAAAAATCTAGAATATAAAAACCTGTATATTATGATATCTTCAAAATTTCTATATAATGTCTCCAAAATGAAATGATTTTTAAATTACAATTGCAAAAAAAAAGACTTGTGTCACCTACAAGTTGTTATTATTAGACGTGCAATATTTATCAAATTAAGTGCAACTTAAGTCTAATCACATAGGTCTTTATAAAAAGTATTGGAAAATATAGCAAGAGGAGCAAGGTAATTATAGTTAACACTTTTAGAATAAGTTTTGATAAATGTAATTGTTTTCTGCAAAAAGTTAAAAGATTTTATTTCTTATTGTTTAGTAGAGCTTAGAAGTATGCAGTTTCATAAATTGTGGGGGTTTTTAAATTGAAAATGTTAAGTTCTTTTACACATTGCTAAAGAAGCATTGCTTACTTTCCCCCCTTTCTACCATGAAATTAGCATTTTTCTATACTTTTTTTTTTTTTTTTGCTGAGACAATTGGGGTTAAGTGACTTATCTAGCATCACACAGCTAGAAAGTGTTGTGTCTGAGACCAGATTTGAACTCAGGTCTTCTTGACTTCAGGGCTGGTGCTCTATCCACTGTGCCATCTAGCTGCCCCGACTTTTCTTCTTTGAAAAGAAAAAACGTTATGTTGAACTATATACCTTCTTTTACATTAGCACCTATCTATGCAATTATACTGGATGTGACTAGAGCTAGAAAGACTTTGTTTAAAATATTCATAAACTAATTTTTTTTAGTACATTTTATTTTCTTGGTTTTTTCCTTTTGGAAAATATATAAACAAAACCAGAAACTATCTGTTCATCATATAGCTTTTGGAAAAATATTAGCTAATTTCTGCCAGATTATTGTTCAGTTTTCCCAGAAGTTCTGGAGTCTATGGCTTTATGTAACACTTTATCACTATTTGTATTGTGTTGTGTACCTGCTTTGTTGCAGTGATCTACTTTCCCTTTTTTTGAACCAATACAAGTCATTTGGGAGATTTTTATTCTGTAGTACTATTTGAAATCTGGTATTATAGATCAGATCCCCTTCCTTTATACTTTTCTTCCATTATTAATATGAATTTTATTAGTACTCTTTCTAGGTCTGTAATTCATTCTTTTTTTTTTTTAAAGCTTTTTATTTGCAAAACATATGGGTAGTTCTTCAACATTGACCCTTATAAAGCTTTCCATTACACAGTTTTCCCCCCTAATCCCCTCCCCTCCCCTAGATGGCAGGAAGTCCACTACATGTTAATTATATTAAAATACTTGACAAGTCGAATATATATACATATTTCCATACTTATCTTGCTGTGCAAGAACAATCGTATCTACATGAACAAAAAATATCTGAGAAAGGAAACCCACTGCAAGCAAACATCGATAGAGAGCATGAAAATGTTATGTTGTAGTCCACATTTCATATCCCTCTCTCTGGGTGTATATGACTTTCTTCACTGAACAATTGGAACTGGTTTGAGACAATTCTTTGTTGCAGAGAGCCATGTCCATCAGAATTGATCATCATATAAAATTGTTGTTGCTGTGTATAATGATCTGGTTATGCTCGTTTCACTTAGCATCAGTTCATGCAAGTCTCTCCAAGCCTCTCTGAAATCATCCTGCTGGTCGTTTCTTACAGAACAATAATATCCATAACATTCATATACCATAATTTATTCAGCCATTCTCCAGTTGATGGGCATCCCTTCAGTTTCCAGTTTCTAGCCACTACAAAAAGGGCTGCCACAAACATTCTTGCACACGTGGGGCTCTTTCCTTCCTTTAAAATCTCTTTGGGATATAGGCCCAATAGAAACACTGCTGGGTCAAAGGGTATGCACAGTTTGATAACTTTTTGAGCATAGTTCCAAATTGCTTTCCAGGATGTTTGGATCCGTTCACAGTTCCACCAACAATGTATCAGTGTCCCAGTTTTCCCACATCCCCTCCAACATTCATCATTATCTTTTCCTGTCATTTTAGCCAATCTGACAGGGTGTAGTGGTACCTCAGAGTTGTCTTAATTTGCATTTCTCTGATCAATAGTGATTTGGAGCACCTTTTAATATGACTAGAAATGATTTTAATTTCATCATCTGAAAATTGTTCATAACCTTTGACCATTTATCAATTGGAGAATGGCTTGAATTCTCTATGAGACAGTTCTCTATATATTTTAGAAATGAGGCCTTTATCAGAACCAAATGTAAAAATGATTTCCCAATTTATTGCTTCCCTCCTAATCTTGTCTGCATTAGTTTTGTTTGTACAAAAAGTTTTTAACTTAATATAGTCAAAATTATCTATCTGGTGTTCAATTAAGAGTTCCATTTCTTCTTTGGACATAAATTTATTCCATCTCCACAGGTCTGAGAGGTAAACTATCCTATGTTCCTCTAATTTGCTTATAATATCACTCTTTATATCTGGATCATGAACCCATTTAGATCTTATTTTGGTATGTGGTGTTAGGTGTGGGTCAAGCCCTAATTTCTTCCACACTAGTTTCCAATTTTCCCAGCAGTTTTTGCCGAATGGTGAGTACTTATCCCAAAAGCTGGGGTCTTTGAGTTTATCAAACACTAAATTGCTCAAGTTATTGCCTAGATTGTCCTGATATCCTATCCTATGCCACTGATCGACTACTCTATTTCTCAGCCAGTACCAAATGGTTTTGATGACTGCTGCTTTATAATATAGTTTTAGATCTGGTACAGCAAGGCCACCTTCATCAGCCTTTTTTTTTTTTTTTTCATTAATTCCCTTGAAATTCTTGACCTTTTGTTCTTCCAAATGAACTTTGCTACTATTTTTTCTAGATCTGTAAAATAATTTCTTGGGAGTTTGATTGTATGGCACTAAATAAGTAAATTAGTTTGGGTAGTATTGTCATTTTTATTATATTTGATTGGCCTACCCATGAGCACTTAATGTTTTTCCAGTTGACTAGGTCTGACTTTATTTATGTGGAAAGTGTTTTGTAGTTTAGTTAATATAGTTCCTGACTTTTCCTTGGCAGATAGATTCTCAAATATTGTATACTATCAACCATTATTCTGAATGGAATTTCTTTTTCTACCTCTTGCTGCTGAACTTTGTTGGTAATATATAAAAATGCTGATGATTTATGTGGATTTATTTTGAATCCTGCAACTTTACTAAAGTTATGAATTGTTTCTAGTAGTTTTTTAATTGAGTCTCTAGGGTTCTCTAAGTATACCATCATGTCATCTGCAAAGAGTGATAATTTGGTTTCCTCATTACCTACTCTAATTCCTTTTATCTCTTTTTCTTCTCTTAGTGCCAAAGCTAACATTTCTTTTTTTTTTTTAATTTATTAATACTTTTTATTTGCAAAATATATGTATGGGTAATTCCTAAAGAAATCGAATATATGTATAGTTATTGCATCATTTTTTGTGCAGGAGAAATCGTATCTACAAGAAAGAATAATCAGATAAAGGAAATACAATGCAAGCAAACCTCAATAGAGAACATGAAAATGTTATGTTGTGGTCCACATTTCACATCCTTCTCTCTGGGTGTATATGGCTCTCTTCACCGAACAATTGGAACTGGTTTGAAGCATTTCATTGTTGAAGAGAGTCATGTCCATTAGAACTGATCCTCATATAGTATTGTTGTTGCCGTGAATAATGATCTCCTGGTTCTTCTCACTTCACTGAACATCAGTTCATGCAAGTCTCTCCAGGCCTCTCTGAAATTGTCCTGCTGGTTGTTTCTCACAGAGCAATAATATTCCATAACATTCATATACCATAATTTGTTCAGCCATTCTCCAATTGATGGGCATCCACTCAGTTTCCAGTTTCTAGCCACTATAAAAAGGGCTGCCACAAATGTTTTTGCACATGTGGGGCCCTTTCCTTCTTTTATGATTTCTTTGGGATATAAATCTAATAGAAACACTGCTGGGTCAAAGGGTATGTAGAGTTTGATAACTTTTTGAGCATCAAAGCTAACATTTCTAATACAATATTAAATAGTAATGGTGACAGTGGGCAGCCTTGTTTCACTCCTGATCTTATTGGGAATGGTTCTAGTTTGTCTCCATTACATATGATGTTTGCTGATGGTTTTAAGTAGATTCTACTAATCATTTTAAAGAAAAGCCCATTTATTCCTATACTCTCTGGTGTTTTTATTAGGAATGGGTGTTAGATTTTATCAAATTTTTTTCTGCATCTATTGAGATAATCATATGATTTTTGTTAGTTTGGTTATTAATATAATTGATTATGCTGATAGTTTTCCTAATATTTAACCAGCCTGGCATTCCTGGTATAAATCCTACTTGGTCATAGTGTCCTGTCCTGGGGGTGACTTTCTGTAATCTCATTGCTAATATCTTATGTAAAATTTTTGCATCAATATTCATTAGGGAAATTGGTCTATAGTTTTCTTTCTCTGTTTTCACCCTACCTGGTTCAGCTATCAGCACTATTATCTGTATCATAGAAGGAATTTGGTAGTATATCTTCTTTCCCTAATTTTTCAAATAATTTATATAGTATTGGAATTAATTGTTCTTTGAATGTTTGGTAGAATTCACATGTAAATCCATCCGGCCCTGAAGATTTTTTCTTAGGGAGTTGATTAATAGCTTGCTCTATTTCTTTTTCTAAAATGGGGCTATTTAAATAATTTATTTCCTCTTCTGTTAACCTGGGCAATCTACATTTTTGTAGATATTCCTCCATTTCATTTAGATTATCAAACTTACTGGCATAAAGTTGGGCAAAGTAACACCTTAATTATTACTCTAATTTCCTCTTCATTGGAGGAAAGTTCTCCCTTATTCTTGAGACTAACAATTTGATTTTCCTCTTTCCTTTTTCTGATCAAATTAACTAAAGGCTTATCTATTTTGTTGGTTTTTTCATAAAACCAACTCTTATTTTTATTTATTAATTAAATAGTTTTCTTATTTTCAATTTTATTGATCTCCCTTTTTATTTTTAGAATTTCCAATTTGGTATTTAAGGTTTTTAATTTGTTCTTTTTTTAGTTTTTTTTAATAATCCCAATTCGTTGATCTTCTCTTTCTCTATTTTATGCAAGTAAGCATCTAGAGATATAAAATTACCCCTTATAACTGCAAATTTTGGTATATTCTCTCATTGTTATTCTCCTGGATGAAATTATTGATTGTGTCTATAATTTGCTCTTTCACCCATTCATTCTTCAGGATTAGATTATTTAATTTACAATTAACTTTTGGTCTATTTTCTCCTGGCCTTATATTGCATGTGATTTTTATTGCATCATGATCTGAAAAAGATGCATTTACTATTTCTGCCATTCTGCATTTGATTTGAGGTTTTTATGCCCTAACACATGGTCAATTTTTATATAAGGTCCATGAATTGCAGAGAAAAAAAGTAAACTCCCTACTGTGTCCATTCAATTTTCTCGTAAGATCTATCATACCTAACTTTTCTAACAATTTGTTTACCTCCC
>JAJPUD010000855.1:273543-291307 GCA_023553655.1 Myrmecobius fasciatus | reverse complement strand
TTTTTGTTCAGATCTGGTCTTTTCATTAGAAATAGGTGAAATTCACCTATATCACTAAATAACCATCTTCTTCCCTAGAAGATAATGATCATTCTAGTTGGATAGGTTATTCTTGGCTGTAATCCAAGTTCCTTTGCCTTTTGGAATATCTGGTTCCAGGCCCTTCGATCCTTCAGTGTGGAGGCTGACAGATCATGTGTGATTCTAATTACAGTTCCTCGGTATTTGAATTGTTTCTTTCTCGCTGCTTGCAATATCTTTTCCTTGGTGCAATAGTCCTGAAATTTGGCCAGGATATTCCTTGGGGTTTTAATTTTGGGTCTCTTTCAGGAGGTGATTGGTGAATTCTTTTGATGGTGATTTTGCCTTCTGATTCTAAAACTTCAGGGCAGTTTTCTTTCAGGATTTCCTGGAAGATAGTGTTTAGATTCTTTTTTTCATCATGGCTTTCAGGAAGTCCAGTAATCCTTAGATTGTCTCTCCTAGATCTAGTTATTTTTTCCTAGGAGATATTTCATATTTTCTTCTATTTTTTCATTTTTTTTTGTTTGACTGATTTCTTGAAATTTTATTTAGCCATTCACTTGCATTTGTTCAGTCTAATTTTTAATGTATTGTTTTTTTTGGTCACTTTTTTCAGCTCCTTTTGTAACTGGCCAATTGTTCATTGCATATACTTTTTCCACTTCACCAATTTTGTTTTTCAATGCATTGTTGTCTATTTCCAATTCACCAATTTTGTTTTTCAGTGCATTGTTCTTTTTCCATTTCATCAATTTTGTTTTTCAGTAAATTGGTGTCTTTATCATATCTCTTTTGGAGGACTTCTTGCACAGATCTCAATTCATTTCCCCATTTGTCATCTAGCTCTCTTTTGAGATTCTTTATGTAGTCTTCCAGGAAGGCCTTGTGAAAAGGAGGACCAGGTCATATCTCCCTTGATGGCTTTCTTTGGAGTTGCTTTGCCTATAGGAACCTCAGGATCTGGGGTCTGCCCTTCTTTCTCTCCATAAAAGCTGTCTATGGTGAGAGCTCTCTTCTGCTTCTTAGTCATTTTTTTTTTTTTTTTAAAGCTTGGGGTCTGTTTAAAGCCTAGAAGCAGCCTGGTGCAATTCAGACAATTAACTTCTGGTGCTGGGCTAGTTGGGCTAGGACCTTGAGTTTGCTGAGGGTTATAATTTGCCTTTTACAAAAAGCAGATCTGCCAGAGCACCTGCCCACTATCAGTGCAGAGTGTCCCGAGAATCTCAGATAAACTCCCCAGGTGTTTGGAATTTCTGCCACTCTGAGTCCTGCCCTCTCTCCTGGACGCCTGGCAAACTGCTCAACCCCCTGCCCGACTGAAACAGACCTGCTCTGAAGCTCTTCAAAGGTATGTTCTGCAAGAAATGTTTTGTAATCAAAATATTTCTGGGTTCTTTGACTTAAAATCAGTTCAGAGGCTTATTTTGCTCTTGATTTGAGAGAAGGTCAGAAGAGGACATAGAGAGTTGCATCTTCACTCCGCCATGTTGGCTCCGCCCCTTCTGTAATTTATTCTTTAGGAAATTTGATTGCTATATTACCAAGTGAATCAATTTAATAATTTTTATTATGTTGGCTTGACCTACCCATGAACATTTCATGTTTCTCCAGTATATTGTTGAATCTATTAAGAATTCATATAATCTGCTAAGAGTCATATAATTCTTGGAAGAATTATGCCACCCTAATGGACTTCATTGTCCTTTTCACCAAGTGGGTTTTCCAGACATTTTCATCCCTTCTCAAATCTCCTATTGCTTTCTGTAACCCCATCTTTTCAGCTAAGAAACTTCCTTGGTAGCCCTTCTTGTCCTTGCACACATAAGCTCATTCCATCCCCTCTTTTTCTGTAGATTTTCTCCTCACTAATCTTTATTTCTTCTTGTCTACTCTGGTTTCCTATTGCTTACAAATGTGCCCATGTTTCCCCCATTATCAAAAACACTCTTACCTGGTCTGTCCATCCTTAGTAGCTGTCATCCTCTCTCTCCTTACTTCTGAAATTGAACTCCTTGAAAAGGTCATCTCCAATAGGGGCCTCCACTTTCTTTCCTTTTTTCTTAGCTCGCTTGCAGTCTGCTTCTAACCTCATCATTCAATTGAATATGCTGTCTCCAGAGGTACTAAAGATTTTTAATTGCATACTCTAATGACTCTATTTTAATTTCTCTTGCAGCCTTGACACTGCATTCCTTTCTCTTTTGGATACTTTTTCCCCCTAGGTTTTTGTGACACTTTGTCCTAGTTTTCCTCTGTATAGTGTCAGACTACTCTTCAATCTCCTTTACTGAATTATCATCCAGATTGTTCTTGCTAACCACAAGTGTCTTCCAAGACTATCCTGGACTCCCTTTTCCCCACTTTTTGCTTAATGTTCTTATCAGGTCCCAAGGTTTTAATCTTCAACTCTATGGAGATAATTCTCAAATTGCAACTTATTCCAACCCATCCTTTCTCTTGACCTCCAGTTTGAAATCTTCAAGTGCTTATTTATTAGACATTTCTAATTAGATGTCCTGCAGAACATCTTAAACTCAGCATGCTCAAAACAGAACTCTTATCTTTTTTCTGAAATTCTTCCTCTTTCTAATTCCTCTGGTGATGTCAAGGGTACCATTGTCTTCCCAAAACTCAGGCTCATAAACTAGTTGCCATTATTCACTCCTCACTCTCATTCTGCATAGCCAATATGCTTCCATAATCTGAGGTTTTTAATGTCTGTCATATATGCCCCTTTTCTATATTCTTGGAATTGCAACTATCTTGGTGCTGGTACTCATTTCATGCTTGGGTTATTGCAATAGTCTACAGATTGTCTGCTTGTCTCAAGTTTCTCCCTACTCCAGTCCAATCCTCCACACAGCTGTCAAATTGATCTTCCCAAATATAGCAATATATTTTTTGTTGAATTGTAACATTTTCTTATCTTGTCTTCCATAAGTTGCTCTCACCCCTCCTCACACTTCCATTGGTCTTATACCTTTGCTCTTATACCTTCACATATTCTGATCAGTGACATAAACCATCTTGCTGTTTCTTAGAGCACATGATACTTCATCTCTTGAGCATATTTATTGATGTTCCAGTGAACATCTCTGTAATACCTGGAACTCTTCCCTCCTCATCTTTGCTTTGTGACTTCCTTTAAATCTCAGCTAAAATCTCACCTCCTGCAAGAGTCTTGTAATCTCTAATTCTCCCATATGCAGCTGTCTTCCCTTTGAAATAGTCTGATTTAACTTTTATATAGCTTGATAGATTAAAATGTTATGTTTTGGAGAGTATTAAGTTTAAGGTTTTCTACATTTACTTAATTTTTGCATTTTATCTCCCCCATTAAACTGTCCTTAAGAGTAGAGGCTGTTATTTGCTTTTGTTTGTACCTTTTCACAGTATCTGGCTCACCAATGTAGTCTTTTATTTTTTTCTCAGTTGTATTTTATTGTTCCAATTACATGTAAAGATAGTTTTCAGCATTCATTTTTATAAGATTTTGAGTTCCAAGCTTTCCCCCCACCCAATGCAGGAAGTAATCTGATATAAACTTATTTTGATTAGAAGTTGCTTCATTCTTAGTACTCAGCAGAGTACCTGGTAATTAGAAAAGTACCTAAATAAATACTTGTTGAATGATTGTTACCATTCTTTATAATCCCCTCGACTTTCTGTCCTTTTAAGGAATCATCTATTATCTACTAGCTAGTGAGAGCAAACTTTTCCACCTCGCTTCTAAGGCCTGGGAAGCTGCAAACTTGAGAAATGGGAGAGCGAAAATGTTTTTAAAGTACTATTGAGGTAGAATCCTCAAATGTAGCAACAGATTAAATATAGAAAGATAATGGTATCATCAGTAGAAATTGAGAAATCAATAAGATCAGCAAATTTTAGGGAAAAAGATCATGAGTTCAGATTTATCCTGAACCTTTCATTTTCAGTTATTGGTAGCATATCCAGGTGCTGTTTTAGCAAGTAAGGTAACTGGAAGCATGGGACAGGATTTGGGAAGGAGTTACAGCTGAATGAAGACATTTGTGAATCATTGAAGACTTGGATTACAGTTAAGCTTGTCAGTGGAGAAATTGCAGAGAAGTCTACTTAGGTCAGAGCATTCTGAGACACCCATATTTACAAATTAAGATGATGATGGAAATCAGTGAGAGAGACAGTGGGGATTGTTAGACAGGAAAAGAATCAGAAGAGTGCTCTCTTGTAGTGTCTGGAAGATAAAAGGGAAAAAATATCAAGATATGATTAAGTGGTCATCAGTGTTCTTTTGTGCCAGTTAGGAGAGAAAGGAGATGAGGGGTGATCATAGGTGAATGTGAATTGGATACATTTAAGTGGAAAGCTACCTGTATATATATTCTCATTCATTTTCTCTTTGTCTCTCAATATTACCTAACTTGATTCACTTATTTAATAGTTTATCAATAGTCCAAGCATATGGTGATGAGGTCTTATACCAGGGTGGTTATAGTATTAGGAGGATAGAAGGCAGCATATTGGAAGAAAAGTTAAGGAGGTAAAATCAGCATAGTATAGCAACCAATTGGGTGTTAAAGCTAAGAGTGAGAAGTTGAGATTTACACATAAGTTGCAAGTCTGGGTGACTTGGGACTGGGGGTAACCTCAACAGTAATAGGGAAATTAGGAAATGAGAGTTTCTGGGGGAAATTTGAGTTCAATTTTGTACATGTTTAATTTAAGATAGCTTTACTGGACATTCAATTTGAGAGATATCTAATTGTCAGTTACAGTTTGAGTGAAGGTTACCTGAGAGAATTAGATTAAGATAAGTAGATTTGGGGATCTTTGCATAGAGATGATAAATGAATCCATTGAGAGATCATAAAAGATGGCATAAAGGATCTTAAAAGAGAGTTAGAAGAAATATGGGGAAACAAAATGAGATCATTGCAAAAAAAAATGGAAAAAAATGCAGTGAACAAAAAATGAAATTGGTCAAAATTGCAAAAGGAGCTAAAAACAGTAACTGAAGAAAAAGACATTAAAAATTAGAATTGAACAAATGGAAGTAAATGAATCAAGAAGACTTCAAGAATCAGTCAAACAAAAACAAAAAAAAATGAAAAGATAGAAGAAAATATGAAATATCTCCTAGGAAAAACAACTAACCTGGAAAATAGATCTAGGAGAGACAATCTAAGGATTATAGGGCTTCCTGAAAGCCATGATAAAAAAAAGAACCTAGACACTGTCTTCCAGGAAATCATGAAAGAAAACTGCCCTGATATTTTATTTTATTTTATTTATATTATATTAAAGCTTTGCCCTGATATTTTAGAATCAGAAGGCAAAATAACTATAGAAACAATCAACTGATCACCTTCTGAAAGAAACCCAAAAATTAACACCCCCCCAGGAATATCATGGATAATATCAGAACTATCATACCAAGGAAAAGATATTGTGAGCAGCCAGACAGAAACAATTTAAATACCAAGGAGCCACAATTAGGATCACCCAGGACCTAGCAGCTTCCACCTTAAAGGGCCTGGAATCTGATATTCCGGAAAGCAAAGGAACTGGGATTGCAGCCAAGAATAAGCTATTCAGCTAAAATGGGCATTATCTTTCAGGAAAGAAGGTGGACATCCAGTGATATAGGTGAATTTCACCTATTTCTAATGAAAAGACCAGAACTGAACAAAAAATTTGATTTCCAAACGCAGAACTCAAGAGAAACATAAAAAGGTAAAACAAACAAAAGAAAACAAAAAAAAAAACTCTTGAGAACTACATTTGTGTTATGGATATAGAGAATGAGGGTTGATTTTATTATGATTATTATGATACTATGAAAAAGAAATTAAAGATAAAAAAAGGATAACACCAGAAGAAGAGGAAAAAGGAGGCAAAATAAGGGAAATTACATCACATGTAGAGGCAAAGAAAACCTATTATAATTGAGGGAAAGAAAGGGGGATGAGCATTGTGTTAATCTTAATCTCATCAGATTTGGTTTTGAGAGAGATCATAGAAAAAAGAAAAGGCACTAGAACATGACTGAAAGGAGAACTCAGAGGAAGCAAAGAAAGGAGAAATCAGACAGGAGAGAATAGTCATGAAAATCTACAGAGGAATAGGTGGTCAGAAAAAGCAGAATAAAAGACAATTGGTAACTTTGGAGAAAGTAGTTTCTATTGAAAATAAAAGGTTGGAAGCCAGATTGCAAAGAATTTAGAACAATGAGATTTCTATCAACCAAGTAACAAAAACATATCAGAAATATACCTTGTTTCAAGTAATTTGCACACTCCTGTCTAAAATAGTTTTGGGGGAGACAACTGGAAAGATGAGGAACATCCTTTTGAAAAAACTGAGTTTGCAGAAAACTTGGATTCTAAGAGGTTGAGATGAAAAGGGACTGAGGCATGGTGGACTACCTGTGCAAGAGAATGGAGATGGGAGAAGGAATATGTATGAGAAACAGCCAAAAAAAAAAGTCACTTTTTTGAATTGCAAAATTTGTTTAAGGAAATAATGTTTATGGGTAGGGGGTGGGGGAGTTGCAGGCAAGGTTGTGAGGATTTTAAATCTGTAATTGGTTGTGGAAATAATCCAGAACCACAAGATTATCTTGATCAGGAGCAGTAGTGTAGTAAGACCTGTGCTTTAGGAAAATAACTTACAACTTTATAGATGGTAAACTGGAGAAGAGAAGAGAATCTTGAGGTTGGGAAACTAATTGGGAAACTTTTAATTGTGCCCTGAAAAGTATGAATGGAGAGGAAGAATCTAGATGGGAGAGATGTAGTAGGAGAATCAGTAGGACTTGGCAACCGATTATAAATTTATGAAGCAGGAGAAAATAAATAGTTGTGAACTAGGGTTCCTAGCCAATGGTGTTCATGACAAATAGAGAAATTTGAGAAAAGGATGGATTTGTGAGGGGAAAAATAATAGTTTGTTTTGGCCATGCTGAATTTGAGATATTTTTGAGATAACCCACTTTGAAATGACCACTAGATATTTAGAGATCAATGGGACTGGAATTCAGGAAAGACTTGAGCTGGATATATAAATCTGGGAGTCAGCTGAAAAGTGATAATTGAATTGATGATAATAATAATAACAATAAAGTGATAATAATTGAATCCATGGGAGTTGATAAGGTCACCAAGAGAAAGTAATAAGAACACAGGGCCCAGGGGCCTTAGGGTAAAGATGCAGGAGGAGAGGAAGACCAACAGTGTCATGTTGCAAGGAGTTCTCAAGAATGATGAGAGTTGAGAAAATGATTTTGATGATCAAAAGATTATTGATAACTTTGGAGAAAGGATTTCAGTTGAACAATGAGGTCAAAAATCAAATTTCAAGTGAATAAGAAAAGAGGAAATGAGGACAAAGAGGAGAATAAATAGCTTTTCTAGTTTGATTGTGAAAGGGAAAACATATATATATATGAAAGAAAGAATCATAACATATAGTCAAAGCAATAGGGAACACCTGCAACTGCTGGGTATTCTGTTACCCATCCATGAAGATGCAAAAGGTGATTTCAAGGTTCTTATTCTGGGGAACTTTGATAATGGTTGCATTATGTGTGTGTGTGTGTGTGTGTGTGTGTGTGTTTTTTTTTTTATAAAATAGAGGTGTGGGGGGAGGTGTAGGGATGGGGGTGGGAGTGGAGAGGAAGCAGAACCAGAAGAACAGACTGCACACAGACTGTATAAAATGTTAAGTGAATGGTAATAAATAGACAAGCAAAAAAGGTAATGGAGACTTAAAATGTTTGACATTATATGGGGACATTTCACATGTAGAAATTAATTTATTTAACATTAGCAATTGCAGACTTTTGTTTATGTCTAATGCTGTTTGTCTATAATTGTAAATTAAAAATAAAAATGAAATTGGAAAGGGAACCTAATTCAGAGATATGATTAGGTGTTTTCAGATGTGGGCTTATTGAATTTGAAATAGATTTTTCCACGTAAAAAATTTTGGAGCTTAGTTAAGAGATAAAACATGTAGATTCTGGAATAGTCAGCATAATGTATTGACTGGAATCATGTGTGAGAATGAACTCTTAAGTATAGAGGGGGAAAGGGCATAATACTCACATAGGCAATGAAAAGGGGAAACTTAAGAGTGTATAATGTACACATGTACATTACGGTTCATGGAACCTGAGGAAATAGAGTTTTGACAACAAACAAAAAAAGGTCATTTTGGATTTAGCAAAAAGAAAGTCATTAGTGACCCTAGAAAAGTCTTGTGAATGAAGCCAGACTGACTTAAAAGGATGAAAGGGATTGAAGAAGTGAAAGGGAAAGGACTCATTCAAGCAGCTTTAACAACCATGTGGAGGAGTCATTGGATCACAAGCAGGAGAAACAGGAAGGTCAGTTAAAGGGTGCTTTGTTGTTTTTATTGTAGGAGAATCCAAATCTAGTAGTGAAGGAAAAACTAGAGATAACTAGAGAAAGAAGGGATAATTGTAGAAACCAAGATTCCTCAGGCTAGGTGCATAATTAAAACTGCAATTAGGGGTGTTATTTTGGAAAGGAGGAGAAAGGGGCATCTTTGTCTTTAGAGACTTAAATATTTTGAGTTTCCCTTTTTTTTTTTTTTTCTGGGTTAGCTGCAACTGCAGATGTGCTTTTCTTAAGTGTAATCTTTTTATCTACTTGGCCTCAGTTACAGTATTTTCTTCTCCCTTTTATACTACTATGCCTTTCTCCCAGCTATGAAAATGATTGTGAGGCCAGTCGAGTATAAGCAAGTAACTCAGACCTGGTTATGGATTCAAACAAATGTGCCTTATCAAAACTTTTTCCCCTTTGACAAAAATTAGCAGATAGCTTGGATGGAATTCATCCATTTGGTGTTCATCATGGAGAAATGGCTTCACTTTTCAGAAGTTCTCTTCCCAACAAACTTTTTTGATATATATTTATTCTGTACATCTACAGATGGACCATATACTAAATACTGTTGTACAAAATCTAAATTTGTTTTTAATAAACAAATAAATCATAGGATGATTATCATGTTACATGATAATTTTCTATTTTTTAAAAAAATTGACTGCCTATTTTCTTTTAATAGTGAATTTCCCCTAGCATTTAGAATGCAGCCTAATTTATTTGTAGGTGGCTAACAGACTTTTCAACCATACTAATTACTATATTTTATAAATTGATACCATCTGGGATTCCATATGGTTTTAAAACCAAGAAATACACTTTCTAGGAATTAACCACTGTCATATTTTAAGCAACAAATTTCCAGTAGAATCTGAGAGTTTCAAGTTTATATTTGAATGTCATAGGTACACTGCACTGCGAGTAAATTAACTTCATATTCAGAGTGGTATTTGCATTGAAGTTTTTTCGGTATCAAATGTGGGACTCAGGTGTTTGCCACTGTCAAAAAGACTATCAAAAGTTCTGAGAGAAGATTGAATTCTCTCTATAGCTAGAAGCTTTCCAAATGCTCTTGCTGATTGAATTAATCCTTACAGAGCCTCTGCAGTGAGTTCAGTGATCCTTTTAAAAGATTCTGAACTGATGATCCACATTGGGGGTAGAAGTGGGGAATGCAATCTTGGGAAGCCTCTATAGGTAATCATCCAGCTGGACTCTAGACTGAGTAGTAGAACACTTTCAACCATCCCAAGCTTCTCCCTGAAACAAAATATCATCTTTTTATAAACTTTTTAGCAATGGTGCTATATGATTTATTCTTGGAACACCACAATCTCTGAAGAGTCAAAATTATAGTGATTTAAGGGACATTAAAGAAGATGTAGTAGAGGAGACATAAATTGGGACAATTGGGATATAGTGGAGGGAATGCCAGGCCTAGAGTCAAGAAGATTAATCTTGCTGAGTTCAGATCTGGCCTTTGGACATACATACTAAGAGCGTGACCCTGGACAAGTCAATCATGTTTCTTTCAATTTCCTCATCTGTAAAATGAGCTGGAGAAGGAAATAGCAAATCACTCCAGTATCTTTGCCAAGAAACTTTTCATGAATCTTGTATTTGTGGTTTGCAAAATATTTCAGATATATCATGATTATGTTACCTTGTTCATGAACAGCACCTATAGACATTCATAGCAACTGGATATGGTAGCTTAGCAAAGTATGAGGAACTCACTTTTAATATATAAAGTTCTGCCTAAATTTACTTTAATCTCTCATCTCTTATGAAACTTTTAGGTTTTTGTTTTGGTTTGGTTTGGTTTTCCCCATATATTCTTCCTGCTGTTATGATGTCTCCAGGGAATAAAAAAGGAAACACATTTAGTTTCTTAGTATTTGATTTTCTGTAACCAAACAGTGGTAAGCCTTTTGTAAGTTAATATGGGGAAATGAATTTTGGCTACTTAACTGATTTGTGATAACTTTTCCCTTTATGGCTTTCCCTTTTTTTTTCCCTTTTCTTTTTTTCAGCTGTGTACATTGGTAGATACTTGATAACAGTAGATCTGATAAGAGGCCAAAAAACTAGGCAGGAAGAAAGGGAAGAGAGGAATTGATTAAAGCTTAATGCTATTATGGCCAAGATTTAAGCCCTGTGTAATCTACAAAATTGCTAACTTTAAAGGATTTGCCATAGTAAAAATAGTAAATTTCATGCTTTCACAGATAAATTGAGCCTACAATAGAATTGTAAGTGAAGATTAAAGTATTTATGCCTAGTCCAAAAAACATAAATTAACTTGATGTCTTTAACTTTTTTTTTTTGCTGACGCAATTGGGGTTAAGTGACTTGCCCAGGGTCACACAGCTAGGAATTATTAAATGTCTGAGACCAGATTTGAACTCAGGTCCTCCTGACTTCAAGGCCGGCGCTCTATCCACTGCGCCACCTAGCTGCCCAGATGTCTTTAACTTTTAAAGATAGAAGAATCATGTGTTTTCTTCTGTTTGATTAATTGATAGATTTCATGGCCATTGCTAACAATATTTTAAATGAAGCAAAAATTAGTTTGGCTAATATTAAACCATCTACATACTTCTCTATAAATTCTACTTGATTCCACGGAATACTTTTAAAAATATCATGTTTTTAGAAGTATTCCATGGAATCAGTTGAATATATAGGGATGCCCATCAATTGGAGAATGGCTAAACAAGTTGTGGTGTGTTATTGTGATGGAATACTACTTTGTTTTTTTTTAAGAGGAAAAAAAAGCTGGTTGATTTTAGAAAAATATGGAAAGACTTGGCATGAAACAATGAAGAGCAAAATGAGCAAAATCAAGAGAACATAATATACAATAATATCAATATAGTTCAAAGAACAGCTGTGAACAACTAAGTTTTATTCTAAGTATTATAAATAAATCAATTACAAAAAACCTGTAGAAGAAGATGACACCCACCTGCAGAGAAAATGTGCCAGTGTAAGATGGGCACCTTTGCAATTTATAGTCAGTTTATATGATGTATGTCTAGGGAAACAAAGTTAATATGTATGAAGCAAAATTTAATCCAAATCCACCCAACTTTGAGGTGGGTCTCTTTATCTACTATTCTAGTCTGACTCTACTTTGTTGGAAGCTCTTATTTCTTTATATTATTATTGGATTGTAGTTTGTAAAAAACATTATTCTCTTCTGCTTTTGTACATTTATATATAAGTTCCTTATGCCCTGGCTTTTGTGTGTATGCCATGCAATCCTGAAAAATGGTGGGGTTTTTTTTTTTCAATATTGCTGTTCAGAAGTTTTTACAGGCCTCTCAGTTCTAATTTTTCTAATTTTTTTTCCACTTTCTTAATTTACTGTTATTTTTTTTCCTTGCTTTTGTCTAAGCCTGAGGAGGCATACTATATGACTGTAGTCTAGATTTTCTTTCAATTTATTTAATTTTTTTTCCTTTAGGTACTTAAATTGGTAAGCCATTTGGTGTATATATCTATATATAATGCTGATATTTATTTATGTTGCTTTTAGTTTAATATACTTCATATCCTTGTCTTTCAATTTATTACTGTTGTTTTTCTGAGATCAAAATTTCTACTTCATTTTCTTTGGACTAAAAAAACCCATCCAATCCCTCATTTCTCTAATAGACAAAAGTATTTTCTGCTCACAATAATGATCATGTAGTAACACCTGGAGTAATTTAATGTTAAATAATATTTTTATGATCATTCGAGATGTTAAGCTTTATTCATCAGATCAGGATTTTCCTTTTTCAAGTTAATTGTTTTTTGTGAGTTGGAATATAAATTCTTGTCACATGTAAGCTCTTGATAAATGCTTATCCACAATTTTATTCAGTTCCTTTAATAAAAAAGTATTTGTGTTAATGTAAAAAAAATCACTGTTAACTGAAAATTTTTTCTGTAATGGCAGCCAAAGTAAGGGCCAATTTCTTTTTTATTAGCTAATC
This sequence comes from Myrmecobius fasciatus, assembly GCA_023553655.1. Lineage (NCBI taxonomy): Eukaryota > Metazoa > Chordata > Mammalia > Dasyuromorphia > Myrmecobiidae > Myrmecobius > Myrmecobius fasciatus. The sequence continues at coordinate 278,907 of JAJPUD010000855.1, read as the reverse complement.
CCACTGAAAGCATCTTATGCTTATCCACTCTATAAAAGGGCTTCTTCTTTTTTTTAATATAAAAGTACTTCTTTACTATAAAAGTTGAAGTTGTATAAAGTTGACAAATAATGATTTTGATATTTTTAGTTTCTTCAGTTCCTTTTCCTTTGGAATGGAATAGCTTTTTCTAATATATTTCTAAATTAACATTCATATTTTTGCGTTAAAACTGTTATCTAAATATTATCTCTGAAAAGTGTATTGTTTTAGTTCTTAATCCATTAAGGGAAAGGAATAAACATTTTTATAGCATCTCTCACATGCCAGGTAGTGTGCTAAAAGCACTTCACTTATACTATCTTACACCAAACCTGTGAGATAGGTGCTGTTATCCCCTTTTTTAAAAGTGAAGAAGCTGAGACAAACAATATTTGAGTGATTTGCCATTCAGTGTCTGAGACTCTATTGTGATTTAGGTCTTCCTGACTCCAGACCCAGCGCTTTATCTGCTGTGATCCCTAGCCACCTAGGGGAGACCAAATATGTTTGCCTACTGCTCTCCCTGGCTGCTTTTAAGTCTCTACTAAAATCACATCTTTTCTAGAAACCTTCCTTAGTCCTCTTTAATTGTAGTGCTTCCTTTCCTCTTATTAATTATTTCTTCTTTGTCAGCTTGTAAACTCCTTGAGGGTAAGAACTGTCTCTACTTCCCCCCCCCCTCCACTACCTTTTTGGTATTTCAAGCACTTGGCACAATGCTTGGCACATAGCAGTGTTTATTAATTGATAATATAATTTTTTTGCATATATTTAAGATGTATTATAGAATATAGTGTAAGGTTTGGTCTAAGCATAATTTCTTCCAGACTGCTTTTCAATTTTTTCCCATCTGAATAGAATCGTACTTCCTATCCCCAATTTATTTCCATTTTTATCAGATACTGGGTTATTGAATTCTGTTTTTTGATTGTATTTTTTGCCAATGTCAGTTGGTTTTGATTATTGCTGTAACATCACTGTTTCAGATCTTTTTTTTTTCCCCAAAAAGACTTTTGTTGTTATATATCTTCTGGGTAATTTGATAGGCATATTAAAGTATAAATTAACTTTGACAGTATTGTAATTTTTAATATATCTGCAATGCCTAGCCATGAGCAATGAATTCCTTTAGCTATTTAAATTGTTTATTTCTTTAAGGAAAGTTGTAATTCAATATATGCAAATCTTTTTTGTGCTTTGATATCCTCAGATATTTTATACATTTTGTAGTTAGTTAGGATGGAACTTTTTACTTTTGGTTGTTGAGTTTTGTAAGTGATTACATGGAATTGCTGTTGATTTTTGAGGGTTTATTTCATTGCCCATAAGTTTGTAGAATTTCTTTTATTGTCTTAGTATCTTTGCTGATTCTATAGAATTTTCTAAGTATAACACTATGTCATTAGTAATCTTGACCCCTCTTATGCCTTTAATTTCTTTTTCTTTTTTTTTTTTTAAACCCTGGTTGCTAGCATTTCTAGAACTATGTAAAATAATATTCGGGAGAGTGGACAGTCTTGGTTCATTTTCAGTTTTTATTAGGAAAGGTTCTAGTATATTGCTGATAAAAAAAAAGTCAGTAAATCCTAGATCTATTTATCTTAGAAATTTAATTTTTTTAACTTCAGTTTATTCATTGAAGTGGAATTATGTGTATTAAATATCTTTTTGGAGTGATCATAATTTTCTTTTAGCATTTTAAGGTTTGCAGAGAGAATTATATACATTCTCATTTGATCTTCATAATAATCATGTAAAGTAGACACTAGTATTCTTCTTGTATTATAAATGAGGAAATTGAGATCATACCAGTAAAACGATTTACCCCCAAGTCAAAATCAAGTAGATTTATATTGTTATAGATATATATTGTTACTTACTTTTTGTTTTTTCTTCATCTTTGTAGAATCAACAATGGGGTGCATTAAAAGTAAGGAAAACAAAGGTCCAACTATGAAATATGGAACTGAAAGCAGTCCAGAGCCTATTAGTATAAATGTCAGTCATTTTGGATCAGAACTTACCCCAGTGTGCCAGCCATCTTCAGTAAAGGGATCAACTGTTAATTTTACCAGTCATTCCATGACACCATTTGGAGGTTCAGCAGGGATGACTCCTTTTGGAGGTGCTACTTCTGCCTTTTCATCTATGCCAACTTCACATTCTGCTGGTTTAACAGGTAAGTTTTAAGTGAATTCTCCGTTTTTCATTTTTTGACCCTGTCTTTAAGAAATATATTCTTATTTGTTTATACATTTTTAGAGATTTGTCAGTATTTATATATGTATATATATTAGATATGTGTATACATATATATCTTATTGGTGCTTTGTATTAACTTTTTTCTTAATTACAGATTATCATAAATTCCAGTTTTCTGAAGTATGATTTAATAATTTGGAAGCAAAATTCACTTTAAACAGTCAAATGGATGAGTGACAACATCAGTAAGATGATGTAGATCACTACTTATCTCCTGCCTACCTGGTCTCTGTGAGTGGTCAAAGGAGAACTCCTCCCTACCCCATCCACCCTTGGAGCATGTTGTCCTTTTCTTGTAGACACAGTTCTAACAACATTGATTATTAGATTTTCAAGTCCACAGCACATTAGAAAAAACAAATTAGAAGTGACCAGAATATGTTTGTTTAGAGGGAATGACTATCTCTAGAGCTAATATTAGATTGGCAGTATTAAGAACTTATAATTGGAACTGGAACTGTGAGGAAAGAGTCTTAAAAGCTTTTTGAAAAATCACTGGTTGTTGAATCATTCCAGTTGTATACAACTCTTAATTATCCTTTTTTGAGATTTTCTTGGCAAAGATACTATAGTGGTTTGCCATTACCTTCTTCAGCTCATTTTACAGAAACTGAGGCAAGCAAGGTAAGAAACTACTCAGGGTCACTTAGTTGTTATATGTCCAGAGTGCTATATGCTTATGTTATGTGTTATAACAGTGGAATAATGAAAGCCAGTAATGGTGGTGCAGAACCATGAAATACCTTAATTTTTCTTCTGTGTGCTTTGTGTTAAAGTTGGTGTAGGAAGTGTATAATAGATTTTAGAAAGATCTCCATCCAAAATAATTAGAAAAAAGTTTTGCATTTAAACATAATAAACCTTAGCTGTCTGGAAAATTCACTTTAAGTGGAACATACAATTCCCTTACATTGAAAGATAAATGTGTTCCTGGGTATTTATTTTTCTGTCTCAACTTTGCACCATTTTATTTTAGGAACAGGGACTGGGAACCAAATAGGAAGAGAAAAACAAGTGTCCTAAAAGCTTATTCTGCTTCTAAATCTTGCTTTTATCTTTTATAATATTCATTCTTCTATGTTACAACCATTGCTTTTCATCTTTTAAAAATATACATTAGAATACCAGCAAATTAATTAAACTACTAGCATGCTCATTAAAATATAGTAAAAAATAATAAATTTCTTGATAGGTTCAAAACTAGATTTTTAAATTTAATTTTTTCTCTTTTTTTTTTTTTTTTTGCTGAGGCAATTGGGATTAAGTGACTTGCGCAGAGTCACATAGCTAGGAAGTGTTAATTTGAACTCAGGTCCTCCTGACTTCAGGACTAGTGCTCTATCCACTGCACCAACTAGCTGCCCCCAAAACTCCAGATTTTTTTAAAAAAAGTTTTATTTTGTACTTAAAGTACTCAAAATAGGACATTTCCATAATATTTACCATAAAACAAAAAAGCGTTCTGTATGAAATGTCATATCCCTATTTCATTTTCCTTGCCTTTAAAAATAATTGTCTTTTATTCTCCCAATTGCATGTAAAAACAATTTTTCACATTTAAAAAAATTTTTTTGAGTTCCAAATGCTTCCTCCCATCTCTTCCCCTTCATTGAAAAAGCAAACAGTTTTATATAGGTTGTGCATGTGTATTCCTGCAAAAAGTATTTTCACATTAGAAATGTTGTGAAAGAAAACATACCGGAAAAAAAAATCCCAATAAAAATAAATTTTTTTAAAAAAAATTATGTTTTGATCTGCATTCTAACTCCCATCAGTTCTTTCTCTGGGGATAGCTAGCATTTTTCATCATAAGCCCTTCAGAATTGCCTTGGATCATTGTATTGCTAAGCACATAGCTAAGTCACAGTTGGCTGTTATTGTATACAATGTTGTCCTAGTTCATTTCCCTTTGCATCATTTCATGTAAGTATTTCTAAAAATCATCCTACTTGTCCTTTCTTAAAACATAATAATTTTCTTTCATAATCATATACCACAGCTTGTTCAACTATTCCCCAATTGATGGGCAGCTCCTCAATTTCTAGTTCTTTGCTACCAGAAAAGAGCTACTATAAATATTTTTTGTAAATACAGATCCTTTTTCTTTTTGTTTTTTTACCTCTTTGGAATACAGACCTAGTAGTAGTATTGCTGGGTCAAAAGGGTATGCATGATTTTTATAGCCTTTTGGGCAAAATACCAATGTTTCTTTGTCTTTAAAAGAAGTATATTAAAAATTCTGCAGGTTACTTTCAAAACTGTCTTGTCTTTTCTGACTTCCTATTTTTCTCTTCTGGGTATTTAAAAAAAATGTTTAATTGTTTTGGTGTCACTATTGCTGATCATACTTTCCAATTGCATTTCCCAGTTAAAAGCCAAAAGAAGGAAAAGGCGGGGGGTGGGGGGGGAATAAACATATTCAGGAAAAATTCCACATAGTGGCCATGCCCCAAAATAAATGTTTCTTTCTACACCTAGAATTCATCCCCTCTGGGACTGAAGGTAGATAAAACTTGCTTTTAACATAAGTCCTCTATATACATGGTTGATCATTTGGTTAATTAGAATACTTAAGTCAAAGTTTGTTTTTCTTTACAATGTGCTGTCTTTTTGTAAATTATTCTTCTGATTTCTTTTACTCACTTCATTTTGCATCAGGTCATAATCCCTTAGATTCTGTGAAATTGACTTGTGTTGTATTGTTCAACCATTCCCACAGTCTGTAGAAAACCCCTTAGGTTCTGATTCTTTTTTTCTGTCTCTATATCTCCCCCCCCCTTTTTTTTGTTGTTTTGATCCCCACTTCATGATGAGAACCTTTGTTTTGCTGGTGACTTCTATTCACAATATTATCCTTCCTTTTAATCACTTTCTCCATTTCCCTTTTTTTTTTCCATGTAGAATCAGATGTATTTCTACATTTCTGTACTCTGTGTGTGTGTGTGTGTGTGTGTGTGTGTGTGTGTGTGTGTTTTCAACCCTCCTTTGTCATTTCAAATAAGAATAATTGATTTCATTCCCTCCCCCTTTTTTTTCATGATTATATATTTTTATCATGTACTTGGTAGGAAAAATAGCAAG
>JAJPUD010000855.1:255341-273443 GCA_023553655.1 Myrmecobius fasciatus | reverse complement strand
TGTTTTTTTTTTTTTTTTTAAGTTAATTCTTTTCACTCCCTTTGAAGACATTAAAATTCTCAAGGGATACATGTTTCTTCTCCCTCTATTATAATGTCATCTTTTAGCTCCTTCCAATTGCTCAATTAAATTTATCTTTCTAGGTTTTTCTGGGTTCCTATGCTTGTATTTCAGTAGTTTCTCATTGGATTTATTGATCATTCAGGAAATGTTCAAACCTCAGGTTTTTGCTAGAATTAGGTACGTGGGAGCTTGGAGATCATCTTATTCAGGCAGCCTTGTTTGAAACAATCATAAATTGTTAATTTGCATATTAAAAGAAATTCATTTTATTTTTTAAGCATACCATAACTTCTCATAGGTAAATGGTATGCCTTAAATAACCTTATTAATTTCTTACATATGTTGCTAAAATAACAATTTGTGGTATCAAAACATCAAGCTGTGACATTTATAAAAATAGGAAGATAAGGCATCATTGGTAAATAAAGTTCCTGATTGCATCTTCATGTCTATAGTATTTGGAGGAAAACTTGCCCTCTTCTCAAGGTTGAAATTTTGTCATTATTGACTAGTGACCTCTATCAGCTTTTAATTTGATTTTCTGGTTTCATAGGATTTAGTTCCTGTAGTTTCACAGAATACCCCTTTTGTTCCCCCTATAACCCTAGCTTTGTTGAATCTCTGGTCAATCATTGTGAGTATTCTCTGCCCTTGTGCAAACTGCAACCCTCAACATCTTTATCCTAGTGAGATTGATCTTTGTTCTATAAGATCTCCCTAAAATACTGGAAGTCATGTAGGTCTTGGGTATTATTGCAGCACTCAGACTTTCCAGCTTTTCTCCTAGACCCTCCCTTCTCTCTCCTCCCCTTTATATGACTACTCCACATCCTTTTGCAACCCTCCATTTCCTGGATAATATCTTTTATATGTAGTCAATTCTTAGTCACTACTTAATAATATACTGAACATCAATTATTTACCCTCATTATGCATCTCTCCATTGCCCTTTGAGCTCCCTGCAATTTTTTTTCTTTTGGAAATCATGGTATTTACAGTGGTAGACATCCATATAACATCAACAAAAAAAATTGATTTTTTTTTTAATGGGAGCAGCCTGGGATTATTGAAAGTATTATATAGTTTCCCACATCCATCTTAGGCTATGCTCTTCCTCCTATTCAATTCTGGATCCATAGGTCTAAAATATACATACTAATGAAACTGCAATTTATAATCTGGACAATATGTTTAAGCTCTTGGTTTAACAGTTTACTTCAGCAAGCATTTCTTTTTTTTTTTTTTTTTTTGCTATTTTTTTTTATTTACAAAACATATGAGTGATTTTTCTACATTGACCTTTGCAAAAAACTTTTTTTTCCCAAGCTTTTCCCCTCCTTCCCCCCACCCCCCCCACCCCTAGATGACAGGTAATCTAATACATGCTAAATATGATAAATTATATGACAAATCCAATATATGTATACATATCTATACAGTTATCTTACTGCATAAGAAACGTCAGATCTAGAAAGAGAAGAAAAAAAAACAACCCAAGAAGGAAAACAAAATGCAGGGAAATATTCACAGAAAGCATTAAAATGCTGTGTTGTGGTTCACGCTCAGTTCCCTCAGGCCTCTCTCTGGATGATTATGACTATCTTTATCGCCGAACAATAGGAACTGGTTTGAATCACATCATTGTTGAAGAGAACCATGTCCATCAGAATTGATCATCATATAGTCTTGTTGCTGTGTATAATGTTCTCCTGGTTCTGCTGATTTCACTCAGCATCAGTTCATGCAAGTCTCTCCAGGCCTCTCTGAAATCGTCCTTCAGCAAGCATTTCTTAAGAATCTATTCTTTGCTAGGTACTGCACTAGGTGCTTGAAACAAAGACGAAAACAAAACATTCCCTACTCTTAATACACTTATGTATGTGATTAAGTAAAAACTTTAAATATATATAATAAATTAATTTTGGGCTGGGGCATTAACAAATAATGGTTTCAGTAAAGCCAAAGGATCATAGATTGAGAGTTGGAAAGGGGCCAAAGAGACTATTGAGGCCAAAGTGCCTCATTTTATAGTGGGCTAAGAGAATTTAAGATAGCTCCACATATTTAATAAATATGAAACTGGATTTGAACTGAGTTTTCCTGAATGTAAGACCAATGTGCACTGCCTCTGACTTCTACTACTTGGAGGGGGTTTTGAGCTGAATTCTAAAGGAAGCCAAAGGTTCCAAGATGGGAAATTGGGGAAAGAGTACTTTCTAGATTGGGGGGGGGATCATTTTCAGGGTTGGAAAATGGAATGTTGTATACTGTGGGCCATCAATTTAACTAGAATGGATGGTGTGATTGGCTAAGTACTGGGAATACAAATAATAAAATAATCCCTACCAGAAAGGAGCGCTAACGTTTTAATTGAAGACCTTAACAAACATCTAGAAAACTTCAAAATGTATATAGAGAATGCCTTTTCTATTTACACTACTGTAGGACATGAGATTCACACCTATTTAATGTAAAAATTGATTTAGATGAAGAACCTGAATCCATCTATATTACATTTAACTTCTGTTGATCTTAGTTCCCTCATCTGTAAAATGAGATTGAGCTAGACATTGTTTTAAGGATTCTTCAAGCTCTAAGAACATTTACCTGGTTTTGTCCATTTAATATTGACTATGAAATAGTCATTAAACAAAACAAAACTATTCTCAATTTTGTATGACTTTAAAATACTCCTGGTAAATACTTAAGAAGGCAAGCCTGTTAGGGTATTTTTTTTTTTTTGCCATACTTTAAATGGTTTTTATTTATTTGCTTGCTCTTAATCAACCAAAAATAAACATAGAATCTCATTTTCAAAAAATAGTTTGGGGCAAGAATCAAACTTTGAAAAAAAAATTTTTTTTTTTTTTAATGAGAATCTTCTGCTGTCCTATACAATTTGCCTGTGTATCATTTTTTTCTCTGTTAGGTGGTGTTACTATATTTGTGGCCTTATATGATTATGAAGCTAGAACTACAGAAGATCTTTCTTTTAAGAAGGGTGAAAGATTTCAAATAATTAACAATACGTGAGTATTATAATGATTCACTGGGAAATACTATGAAGTCAGCTTGTGAAAATCAGTATCAATTGTACTAATAGTGGTAAGGGTTCTGTAATCACTCAAAATATTTAAGGATAAAGTAATAGTATAAAGCCTTTAATATTAGTTAATAAGATGATAATTTCAGAAGTAATGTAGTTAATAATGTTACAAAGTCTGTAGCTTCAGGACACTATAGGGTTTGATGTGAACAGGTCATGTCTCTAATCACATTAGTACTACACACTGATAGCTTGTAGTCAAACCTCCTCTGTCTGCTTTGTATTTCTTTCTCACTTTAAACAAAATTCATCATGTAAATTTTAGACATGCTTGTTATTTTTTTTCTTTCACCCTCTCATTCCTCAATTCCTCTTCTCTTACCATTAAGCCATAATATACATTTGAAGTATATTAAAATTGAATATTCAAAACTAAGTGGTTTTCCTAAGGGTAGCCCTTACTTGTTCCCTCTTCATTTCAGTTTACCTGACATGTTTTTTTTGTTTGTTTTGTTTTGTTTTTTTAAGTTATAAAAGTTCTTCATAGCGAATGCTATCATTCATAAATGTGATTCAAGCATAGCAACCCAAATACAGTTTCAGGAAAGGATGTATTAATTGTCTTCACTATTTTTTTTTAATTGAGAAGTTTTATATCATTTTTAAAAAATATTTTACTTTTTCCAGTTACATGTAAAAACAATTTTTAAGATTCCTTTTTAAAGGTCACATCAGTTCATTCTGTCTTTATTAACGAACTCTTCAGGGCATCATAGTAGCTATCAAATTAATAAATCATTTCTTGACTTGAAGTTTATATTCTTTTTAAAGAGAATATGCAAAGAAGGAAAAAATACAAGATAAATAATAACTGAAGAAATCAGAGAAGCTGCCTCCTGATCTGAACTTGATTATTTGGTTACACCACAACTGAAATAAAAAATAATATTGCTAATTTGGAATAGCAGAATGTAAAGATTCATTCTATGTCTGAATTCCTTTGATTTGTCTAAGTTATTTTAGTATGTCTTAAGTGTGAACACTAATCAGGTTAACAGAAGAACAGCAAAAATTAAAATGTACCTCTTCTTAAAATTTGAAATGGAAAATAGCATTGCATATATTATACTTGGTTATTAACATATCTACCTTGTAGTAATTGCTTTTGTGTTACAGGGAAGGAGACTGGTGGGAAGCAAGATCCATAGCTACAGGAAAGACTGGATATATCCCTAGCAATTATGTAGCTCCTGCCGACTCCATTCAGGCGGAAGAGTAAGACACAACTTCATATTTTATTTATACTTTTTTTTCAAATGTGTTTCAATATGCATTCTACAATGATGTAATGACCACAAAATTTTATGCCAATATTAATACTACTAATGTATCCTATTAATAGAAGATGTTATGTAATACTCAATAATTCAGTGATAAACACTTAGAGTAAGATCATAAAAAATGAGTATTCAGTAAAAAATTATTTTAAAAGTTACAAGAAATCATGGATCCTTTGACAATCCAATAGTGGAACATCCCTCTCCCCTACATTTAGGAGCCATTTTCATGTTCTGCAGTTTTAGTCAGATTTAAAAGTTTACATTCTATCCCAAGTAGTTATTGGCTAAACTAATTTTATCACATAAATTGCGTATCTTGTAATTTCTTTCTTGTAAAATAGTAGAAAAGAAATTTCAACAAACCATTTAATTTCTCTAAATCTCATTTTTCTTCTGTGTACAATAAGAATTGCATTGCATGGACTCAAAGATCCTTTCCAGCTCTTCATTCTTTATAATAGCTCTTAAATAATTAAATAACTATACACACATTTATATAGAGGCACACCTATATCTGTGTATATCCATGTGTGTGTGCACGTGCGCATTTATAAATAATGTGTACATTTTATGGAAGGCATTACAATACAGTGGATAGAGTGCTAGACTTTGCTGGTCCTATGTTACTAGCCATGAGAATAAGGCCAGTTACATAATTTACCAGAACCTGAGTTTACTCATTTGTAAAATGGGAGTAATAATAATATAGCAAATACTTGCCATGTAGAGTTGTTGTAAAAAGTAAATGCGATCAAGTATATAAAATGCTTTGCAAACTTTGAAATGTGGTATAAATTTCAACTACATTTGTACTGTTAGACATGCTTTTCATTTTAGCCATTATATAATATTCTGTGTTTTAAATAAAGAACACAGATTCTTTTAGTTTTATATTTCTTCCTAGTACCTAGAAAGAGTAACAAATTTTGCTATTTATATCTGTCAGAAGTGATCAATTTACCCTTAGGAATATTCAGATTTATATATTAGGAATATATAAATTACTTTATATATAATTTTTTCATTTACATAGCATAGTTATTGTTAATTTATTGTATTAATGTGTGTGTCTATAGGTAGGTTGGAATAAAATCTTAGTAATCAAGATCCTTCCTAATAAAAAATTATCAAAAATTTAAATACCATATTAGTGATTCTGATTGCATATTGGATAATTAGATACATATTCAGGACATACAGCATGGATGCTACTGCCATTGATGCCACTGTAATATCTCCTGCCACATTTTCTCTGTTTTCATTTGATGTGGCTATTAACACAGGTTTTCCAAAGTTATTCATTCTCTGCCATCACTGTTCACTGATATACTATGGATATTTTAATAAATTGAATTTCTATTTATGTTGCTATTTACTTAAAGATTTGTATATGGCATTGGTCTCAACTTTTTTTTTTTTTTTCTTCTTCATGGTACAGTTTTGTTTTGTTTTTTGCTGTGATGAATTACATGTACAGAATTGTACATACATTTGCAGGAACACCCTTCAGCCACTCTCTGTAGAGTCAGTGGTAGCTGGGTAAGGCAGAGTGGATAGAGTGCCAGGTTTGGAGGCAGGAAGACCTGAATTCAAATTTGGCTGTAGATATTTACTAGCTGGGCGATTCACTGAACCCTGTTTACCTCAATTTCCTCATCTGTCAAATGAACTCGAGAAGGAAATGGCAAATCACTCCTATCTTTACCAGGAAAACCTCAAATGGAGTTACAAAAAGTATATGAGATGATTTTTAAGTATTTCACCTGTGCCAAAAATTAGCATGAAAAAAAATTTAAAATAACTTCTGTATTTAACTGTTTGGCTTTTCTTATATTTTCAGCCACCTGAATTCTTTTTTTTTCAAACCAGATACCTTAATGACTTAAGCCATTTAATGTGGCTTAAAAATAAAGCATTAGCTATCCATCATTGACTGTTTTTTTCCTCTGTTGTTTTGTTGTAATTTTCCTATCCTTGACTCCATATTTATATTCTAACACATTTTTTCCTCAGATGGTATTTTGGTAAAATGGGCAGAAAAGATGCTGAGAGACTACTTTTAAATCCTGGGAACCAGCGAGGTATCTTTTTAGTAAGAGAAAGTGAAACCACTAAAGGTATGGTCCTCTCTAAATTAACATAATTCCATAGCTAAAATAGTGTTTTATATAATGGCATTTTAAGAAAGATACAGTAAAAGGATTCATTCTTTTTAGGTGCTTTTTCCCTTTCTATTCGTGATTGGGATGAGATAAGGGGTGACAATGTGAAACACTACAAAATTAGGAAACTTGACAATGGTGGATACTATATCACAACCAGAGCACAGTTTGATACTTTGCAGAAACTAGTCAAACACTACACAGGTAGGTGAATACTTTAACTTTAAATTTTAAAATATAAGATTAGTAATGTATTTTCCATATGCTTCCTCAACTGGGTCCTCACTGAAGGAAGACAGTCCTTTTATTAGTCCCAGCTTTGTTCTCCACAGAAGCTATTACAGATCTTCTCTTCCCTCACCCTCCCTTGTCACTGAAAAACTTGAGGCCATTTGCTCTCAGTTACCATTCTCTTTATGTCATAATTCTCTCATTCTCTCCCTGTTTTCCCTGATGTCTACAAAAGAGCTAACTCTTCTCCTTGCCACCTGATCCTTTGCATCTACTCCAACAGATATTTTCAATCACACCCCTTTTCACATCTTCAGCTTCTTCTTATCAAGTGGTCCTTTCCTTACTGCCTTTAAACAAGTCTGAATCTTCTCCATTCTCAAAAAATCTTTATAGGCCCTACAATCCTCTTCCCTTTCTCAGCCAATGTTCTTTTTTTTTTTAATTAAAGCTTTTTCTTTTTCTTTTTTTTTTTTGTGTGTGTATACATATTTATATAATTATATTGTTGCATTCACAACTTTAGCAAAGTTGCAGGATACAAAATAAATCCACATAAATCATCAGTGTTTTTATATATTACCAACAAAGTTCAGCAGCAAGAGATAGAAAAAGAAATTCCATTCAGAATAAGTTATTCTGGACATGGTTCTCTTCAATAATGAGATGTTTCAAACCACTTCCAGTTGTTCAGTGATGAGGAGAGCCATGTGTACCCAGGGAGAGGCCTATGGGATCCGAGTCTGGACCACAACATAGCATTTTCACACAGTCTATCAATGTTTGCTTACATTATGTTTTCCTTCTCAGGTTTTTTTTTATTTTTTTCTCTTTCTATACAGCAAGATAACTGTATAAATATATATACACATAAAAAAATTTATATTGTTGCACAAGAAAAATCATATCTACAAAAAAAAATCTGAGAAGGGAAACATAATGCAAGAAAACAATAATAGAGAGCATGGAAATGTTATGTTGTTGTCCACATTGAGAGCCCTCTTTCTGGGTATATATGGCTTTCTTCATCACTGAACAATTGGAACTGGTTTGAAACATTTCACTGTTGAAGAGAACCATGACCTTCAGAATTGATCATCATAACAGTCTTGTTGTTACCATGTATATTGATCTCCTGGTTCTGTTCATTTCACTTAGCATCAGTTCATGCAGGTCTCTCTAGGCCTCTCTGAAATTATCCTGTTCATCGTTTCTTACAGAACAATAATATTCCATAACATTCATATACCATAATTTATTCAGCCATTCTCCAATTGATGGGCATCCATTCAGTTTTTAGTTTCTAGCCACTACAAAAAGAGCTGCCACAAACATTCTTGCATGTGTGGGTCCCTTTCCTTCCTTTAAGATCTCTTTGGGATATAGGCCCAATAGAAACACTGCTGGGTCAAAGGGTATGCACAGTTTAATAACTTTTTGAGCATTGTTCCAAATTGCTCTCTAGAATGGTTGGAGCAGTTCACAGTTCCACCAACAATGTATCAGTGTCCCAGTTTTCCCACATCCCCTCCAACATTTGTCATTATCTTTTCCTGTCATCTTAGCCAATCTGACAGGCATGTAGTGGTGTCTCGGAGTTGTCTTAATTTTCAGCCAATGTTCTTGAAAAAGTTGCCTATTTTCGTTGTCTGCTTCGTTTCTTATTACTCATTTCTCTACTCTTTTATTTCCTGTATTGTCATGCAACTAAATGTTATCTTCACAATTAGTAACAGTGTCTTTACATTGCCAAATTTAATAATCTTTTTTCAGTCTTTTTCTGCTGCATTTGACAGTGTTTGTGCTATGTTCTTTTACATATTCCCACAACCCTTTTGATTCACTTCCTTACTTGTCTGGCTCTCCCTTCTGATTTTCCTTTGCTATCATTTACATACCTCTTTAACTGTAAATATTCCCCAAAATTCTATCCTAGGACTTCTACCCTCATGATGACCTCATTTAGCTCTTAGTTTATCATGTCTCTACAAATGAATCCCAGATGTACATCTGACACTTTTATGTCTAAAACTGAACTAATTTTTTCCTCTAAAGCATTCACTTTTATAAACTTAGCAATTTCTGTTGAAGATACCAGTATCCTTCCAGTCTTAGAAATTTTTTAATCTTGGAATTATCCTGGACTCCCCTCTCCATCTCTTGCATCTAACACCTCTCCATATAAAACACATGGGCTACTTTGTCAGGCCTTTTCAGTCTCATAATTGGTCTCCCTGCCTCACAGCTCTCAACACTGCTGCCAAAGTAATTTTCCTTCAAGCACAGATCTGACCATGTGGATCTCCTACTCATTCCACTTCAGCTTTGTTTTGCCTCTAGGATAGGATTTTTTTTTTTATTAAAACTTTTTATTTGCAAAACATATGTATGGGTAATTCTTCAACATTAACCCTTACAAAGCTTTTTGTTACAAATTTTCCCTCCTACTCCCCACCCCTAGATAGCAGGAAATCTACTACATGTTAATTATGTTAAAATACTTGACAAATCGAATATATGTATACATATTTCCACACTTATTGCTGTGCAAGAAAAGTCGTATCTACAAGAAAGAAAAATCAGAGAAAGGAAACACAATGCAAGCAAACATCGACAGAGAGCATGAAAATGTTATGTTGTAGTCCACATTTCGTATCCCTCTCTCTGGGTGTATATGGCTTTCTTCACTGAAAAATTGGAACTGGTTTGAAACATTTCATTGTTGAAGAGAGCCATGTCTATCAGAATTGATCATCATATAGTCTTGCTGTTGCCGCGTACATTGATCTCCTGGTTCTGTTCATTTCGCTCAGCATCAGTTCATGCAAGTCTCTCCAGGCCTCTCTGAAATCCTCCTGCTGGTCGTTTCTCACAGAACAATAATATTCCATAACATTCATATGCCATAATTTGTTCTCCAATTGATGGGCAGCCATTCAGTTTCTAGTTTCTAGCCACTACAAAAAGGGCTGCCACAAACATTCTTGCACATGTGGGGCCTAGGATAGGATTCTTAACCCAGGATCTGTGAACTTAGGTTTTGTTGGATTTTTTTCTTTTAACACTTTGCTAACTATATATTTTTTATGCTAGCTATATTTCAGTATAATTTTTTACCTTTGTAATCTTATGTACTTTATGTATTTAAAAACATTCTGAGAAGTGATCTCTTGGCTTCACTAGACTGTCAAAGGTATCTATTACACAAAAAAGACTAAAAAGTAAAAACGCCTCTGTTTAGCTTTTGAAAACTGTAAAACCTGACCCCAGCCTTTTTTGAGCTTTATTAGATATCACTATTTGTCTCCTAGACTTTGAGATCTGCTACATTGATCATCTTTCTCTTGCTTATACATAACTACATCTGACTATAATTACTACTGGTTATCTCCCATGTTGGGAATATACTATCTCCTTAACTTTCAGCCTCATAAATTCTCTCTCTCTCTTCCTTTAAAACATAGCTCAGGCATTATGAGTGAAATCTTTCCTGATTTCCTCAGCTGCTAGTACCTTTGCTCCCCCTTAGGTATTTAACTACTTTTATGGATTTATTTTTATTCACTTTATGTTGTTTGTTTTCTTATGTAGTTGTCTCACTCATTAGAATATAGACTCCTTATGAGTAGATACTGTTTCATTCTTTTCATTAACATGCTCAATGCCTGGCATACAGTTTATGCATGCACTTAATAAATACTTTTTCATTTGATCCATATTTTTATATAGATGTTTCTGAGTAAGGTTGGCATTGTATTGCTCATGTTGTTATATGAAGTTTGTCATTTAAAATTTTTATTTAAAAAGGAAGTAAGTTTTTTTTCATGATTACTGTGTTCTAGACTCTTTGTTCATTGCCTTTACAAATATTACCTCATCTGATAAAAAATATTCATCTACTGTATACAGCTTAAATTTCCTAAGTAATGAAATTTCAAATGAACTTATATTTAATTCTTCAGAACATGCTGATGGCTTATGCCATAAGTTAACAAGTGTGTGTCCAACTGTGAAACCTCAGACACAAGGTTTGGCAAAAGATGCTTGGGAAATTCCTCGAGAATCTTTACGTCTGGAAGTTAAGTTGGGCCAAGGATGTTTTGGTGAAGTATGGATGGGTAAGAAGCAATGGCTTTTTAAAAATCTTTTTGCTCCAAACCTGTGATTTCCTTGGTGAGGGCAGTTCCTTCGATTGGAATCTCTTGCCACTAAATAGTAAACCGCCCAATTATTTTATTTCATTTGGGATATTTAGATATGAATTAAAATGTTATAACTGAAAGATAATTCTGACATGAATATTGAAAACTGACCCTGCTGGCTAATGCATTAGCAATATATAGCATATAGTATAGCAAAATAATAAGTGAACTAAAAATATTGATTCATAGCAATTTGGCACATCTAAATTAAGAGCTTTAGTGAATGCCAGCACTGCCTACATCAGGAGGAGAATTTTCTCTCAGCACAAGGAGAGAAAGAAAAGTATAAAATTCTCTAGTCATAGCTGATAACAATAGCTAACATTTGTATAGTACTTAACAGCATACTAGGCACTGTACTAAGTGCTTTATGTTAATTGTCTCATTTGACCTTCACAAGGACTCTGGGAAGGTGCTGTTATCCCTTTTACAGATGAGGAAATGAGGCAAGCTGTAGTTAAGTGATGTGCCACTTTCAAAGCTAGCAAGTATCTGAAACTGTATTTAAACTCAGGTCTTCCTGAGTCCTGGCCCACTGCTTATCCACTGTTCCAACAGTTGCTTATGGTGTGAAATATTGTCTAATGAAGAAAATCAGATTAACACTGATAGAATAGTAATGTATTGCAACATAGAATCAACATCTTCAAGTTCAGAGTCCTGTGAAGAATCCAGATGTTATTTGAAATGAATCAGTTTGTTCGGGAACTATAATTTTGTCAGTGTATCTCTTCCACTGACACAGATTATCATCCCTCTGTAACTTAGTAGATGCTCATTAAACATTCCTGTGACTAAGATTTATTATATGAAAGCCAACTAAATGATAAAATTTTCTGAGGACTTAGTGTCCTCAGATAACAAGCATCCTTTAGTGGGATTGTTCTTGAGCCTTGTCCAGTTTGGTAATTTTTGTGCTCTGCTATCATGATCTTTAAGAACCCAAGGTCTTTCTCAGAACATCCAAGATGAGGCATTAGGGCACTATTTGAATTAAGGGGTAATATTTTTAATAATACAGCTTAGGGGCATTTTTTCCATTTCAACAGCCTTGTAAAGTTAGGATAATCAGTCTGTTATGTGATAGCTGCTCTTTTGTATAATTAATAACATCTCCATACTTATCTTTTTTTCTTTCAAATATCTCAATAAAACTTATGTCATATAAAATTTGTAGCTGTTAACTTGTTTTATCTGCTACTCAATTTGACTTTTGCTACTGTTTTTACCATTAAACTTGAAATTTGGCACAAATGGCTTTAGTTGAAAATCTTCCAACACTAGAGAAAATAACAAGCTGTTGTTTCCTTAGGAACATGGAATGGAACCACAAAAGTAGCAATTAAAACACTGAAACCTGGTACAATGATGCCAGAAGCTTTTCTTCAGGAAGCTCAGATCATGAAGAAACTAAGACATGATAAACTTGTTCCCCTATATGCTGTTGTTTCTGAGGAACCAATTTATATTGTCACTGAATTTATGTCCAAAGGTATGTCTTTATGAACAGATGAGTAGAAATGAAGATATTTTTATGTCATTTAAAATGTTTTTAAAGGACTATTTGGGGATCATGTTATTTATATGGGTAAAATTTTTTTCCTGTTATGTTTCTAAAAAAAAGATGTTTTCAACAAAGCAGGTTTTTTTTTTTAATATAGGCATGTGAAATTTGGTGGGTTTACTAATGGGAAAGAGATTTTTACCAGTCATTTGGAAAAGTATGGAAGAAAAGTAAAAGTTTTGAATGGGAAAACAGACTGAAAAGGTGAAGGGGTATATATAACTATAGAAATGGAATGAATAGAAAAATATAATAAAAAGAAATAAGAATAATGATGCTATAAGAATGAAAAATTAAAGCATCAAGGGAAAAAAGCTCTGGTCTTTAGAGCCTAAAGCAAATCAAATTGGATCTCAAACAAATGAGACAAAAAACTTGGGTAAAATATGTGGGTGGTTCCTGATTTAAGTACTTGTGGACATCTCAATATACAAACAACTACCTCATCCACATGACAATTGGAACCCCATTTTACCATCATATGCAACACTCCTTTCTACCCATATTTAATTTGGACCTTACTTCTCACTTTGCTCCCTAATATAAATCTGGAGAAAAGTCTTTAATAAGGAGAACAGATAGTGATAGAAGAAAGTTGAGTAAATTCCTGGGGTTACTACCTTCTTTCTCTCTTGCTTTACCCAGAACATCTTCATTAATCCCAGAGGAATTCATGCTAGACTGCCCTAGATTTCTGTGAATGAGATGTCCAGACTATGGTTTTGGGGGGAGAGGAAAAGGGAGTAAAGATAGAAGTAAGACTGCATCAACAAAAACTGAAAAACAGAACCTGTTTTTGTTGCTGGTGGCTTTTTAAGTTGTTTGTTTTTATTTTTCAAATAAGTATTTTTTAAATGAATCTGCCCATCCACTACCTGCTCCTCCTTTTCCCTTTACCCCTATGAAAATTAAAACAAAAAATAGATAATTCAGTATGTAGCTATGTAATGTGGCAAAACAAAATTCTCATGTGCAAAATTTTTTGCATTTTTAATTCATCCCTTCTGTCAAGTATGTGGCATGTTTCTTCATTCTTTTGGACTTTATTGTTGTATTGCTTCTCAAAATTCTATTTTACTATAATATTTTTATTATTTAATAAATTGTTTTCCTGGTAATTCTCATTTCACTCTGCATTAGTTTTATAGTGTTCTTTCTAGTTTCCTATGAAATTATCAAATTCTTTATTTCTCATAGTACCATATTATTCTGTTTTATTCATTTATTATAATTTGTTTACAGGAGGGTATCTCCCTCCTTAGTTTTCACCATCTGACTACTATGAATCAATCAATCAATCAAATATTTATTAAGAACCTATTATGTGACAAGACACTATGCTATGCTCTGGGGATAAGAAGCAAAAGATAGCTCTTTAAAAGAGCTCTCAAATGGTTGAGACAACAAACAAACCAAATATATACAAATAAGCTATATCCAGGATAAATTAATTAATAGAGGGGGAAGGCACTGGAATTAAAAGAGGTTGGTTAAGTTCCAATTGTTCAGTGAAGAAAGCCATATTCACCTAGAAAGAGGGATATGAAATGTGGACCACAATATAACATTCTCATACTCTTGATTTTTGCTTACATTGGGTTTCCTTTCTCTGATTTTTCTTTCTTGTAGATATGACTTTTCTTGCACAGCGATAAGTGTGGAAATATGTATACATATATTCGATTTGTCAAGTATTTTAACATAATTAACATGTAGTAGATTTCCTGCTATCTAGGCAAGGGGTGGGGACTAGGGGGAAAAATGTGTAATGGAAAGCTTTGTAAGGGTCAGTGTTGAAGAATTACCCATACATATATTTTGCAAATAAAAACCTTTAATTTAAAAAAAAAAAAAAGAGAGAGAAAGAGAGAGGTTAGTTAAGGCTTCATATAGGAGGTGTGATTTTAATTGGGACTTAAAGTAAAACCATTGAGCTCAGTAGTTAGAATTGAAGAGGAAAAGCATTCCAGGGCATGCGGGATATCCAGAGAAAATGTCTGGAGCTGAGACATGAAGTATCTTGTTCATGGATCAGCCAGGAAGGCAGTGTATCACTGAATCTTTTTTTTTTTTTTTTGCTTTTTTTTGCTGAGGCAATTGGGGTTAAGTGACTTGCCCAGGGTCACACAGCTAGGAAGTGTCTGAGACCAGATTTGAACTCAGGTCCTCCTGACTTCAGGGCTGGTGCTCTAACCACTGCACCACCTAGCTGCCCCTCATCACTGAATCTTAAGAGAGTAGTTTGGTAGTAAGGTAAGACACTGGAAGGAGAAGCAGTTTAAGTGTGGGAGCTAGGATATAAAAGGCATTGAGTGCCAAGCAGAGCATTTTGTATTTGATCTTGGAGACAATAGGGAGCTACTGGAGTTTATTCGGTAGGACAGTGGTGGTGGGATTGGACTTGTGCTTTAGGAAAATCACTTTGCCAGCAGAATAAGGGGCATGTTGTAGTGAAAAGAACTGCTATAAATATTTTTGTATATTAGTGATCCTTATCCTCTTTCATTGATTTCTTTGGAATATAGTTTTATAACTTTCTGGATATAATTACAAATTTCTTTCCTGAATGGCTAGACCCATTTGATTCCCCCTGTTTTCTTCTTGTCATCTTTTTTTTTTCTTCCAGTTTTATAAATATGAGAGAACTTCAAAAGTTGTTTGTTTGCATTTTTCTGATTATTAGTGATTTAGATTATTATCTCTTCATATGCTTGTTGGTAGATTGGATTTCTTTTTTTGAAAACTGCCCAATCTTTTTGCCCTGTTTATCTAGTGGGGCAGTAAGTGGTACTATCATTACTCCCCATTTTATAGATGAGGAAACTGAAGCAGAGAGAAGTTAGGTGACTAAGGCAGGGTTTCATAGCTCTGTGGTATCTTGAATCCCAGTCTTCCTAGTCCTGGACCCAGCACTCTATCCATTGAACTACCCAGGCATCAATTTAAGCAGACCCAAGTGAAGAGGAAAGCACTTAGCTGCCAATGATGACTTTGTCACCCAACCCAAACTATACCCTAAGGAACAGAAAGAAGTAACATGGGATGTAAATGATTTCTGAAAGGTCATTGAAGGTGACAGAGATGTCCCAGAGTTAGAATTCAGTGAATATTATCCCAGTGACCTTAATTTTG
Organism: Myrmecobius fasciatus; assembly: GCA_023553655.1. Lineage (NCBI taxonomy): Eukaryota > Metazoa > Chordata > Mammalia > Dasyuromorphia > Myrmecobiidae > Myrmecobius > Myrmecobius fasciatus. The sequence continues at coordinate 257,703 of JAJPUD010000855.1, read as the reverse complement.
ATTCCAGATAATAAAGAGAAAACATAGTTAGAGAGTTGAGGTGAAAGTTCAGTTAATGTTTTGCTGTATCAGATAAAAATGCAGTCACTTAAATGCCCACACATCTTTCCTAAAAATCATTCATTCTCTCTAATTATTCTCTCCCAGTATTCTTCTTTCTACCTGGTCAAACATTAACTCTGTAGATACTTCTGTTAGTCAAATTTAGTGAAATTATTTTTCCTTCTTTGTCCGATTATTACTCCAATATTTCAGGGAGAAGTTTTGATGCTCTTGAATGCTTAGGTGTTTTCAGCCTTAGCCAACTTTGTGGCCCCATTTAGGTGGGTTTTCTTGGCAAAGATACTGAGATGATTTACCATGTCCTTTTCCAACTCATTTCAGAGATGAGGAATCTGAGGCAAATGGAATTAAGTGACTTTTCCAGGGTGACAGAGTTAATGTATAGGGCCAGATTTTTTTTTTATTTTTTTATTTTATTTGCATAACATATGTGTGGGTAATTCTTCAACAATAACCCTTACATAGCTTTCCGTTACAAATTTTCCCCCCAACTCCCCACCCCTCCCCTAGATGGCAGGATATCCACTACATGTTAATTATGTTAAAATATTGGCAAATCGAATATATGTATACATATTTCCAAACTTATCATTGTTGTGCAAGAAAAATCTTATCTACACAAATGATATATCAGATAAAGGAAACACAATGTAAGCAACCATCAATCAAGGAGTATGAGAATGTTATGTTGTGGTCCACATTTCACATCCCTCTCTCTGGGTGTATATGGCTTTCTTCAGTGAACAATTGGAGGTGGTTTGAAACATTTCATTGTTGAAGAGAGCCATGTCCATCAGAATTGATCATCATATAGTACTGTTGTTGCCGTGTATAATGATCTCCTGGTTCTGCTCATTTCACTCAGCATCAGTCTCTCCAGGCCTCTCTGAAATCATCTTGCTGGTCATTTCTTACAGAACAATAATATTCCATAATATTCATATACCATAATTTATTCAGCCATTCTCCAATTGAAGGGCATCTATTCAATTTCCAGTTTCTAGCCACTACAAAAAGGGCGTGCAAGAAAAATCTTATCTACACAAACGATATATCAGATAAAGGAAACACAATGTAAGCAAACATCAATCAAGGAGTATGAGAATGTTATGTTGTGCTCCACATTTCACATACCTCTCTGGGTGTATATGGCTTTCTTCAGTGAACAATTGGAGGTGGTTTGAAACATTTCATTGTTGAAGAGAGCCATGTCCATCAGAATTGATCATCATATAGTATTGTTGTTGCCGTGTATAATGATCTGCTCATTTCACTCAGCATCAGTTCATGTAAGTCTCTCCAAGCCTCTCTGAAATCATCTTGCTGGTTATTTCTTACAGAGCAATAATATTCCATAATATTCATATACCATAATTTATTCAGCCATTCTCCAATTGAAGGGCATCTATTCAATTTCCAGTTTCTAGCCACTACAAAAAGGGCTGCCACAAACATTCTTGCACATGTGCGGCCTTTTCCTTCCTTTATGATTTCTTTGGGATATAAGCCCAATAGAAATGCTGCTGGGTCAAAGGGTATGCACAGTTTGATAACTTTTTGAGCATAGCTCCAAATTGTTCTCCAGAATGGCTGTATCCGTTCACAACTCCACCAACAATGCATCAGTGTCCCAGCCCTCCCACATCCCCTCCAACATTCATCATTAACTTTTCCTGTCATTTTAGCCAATCTGACAGGTGTGAAGTGGTACCTCAGAATTTTCTTGATTTGCATTTCTCTGATCAATAGTGATTTGGAGCACCTTTTCATATGACTATAAATAGTTTTAATTTCATCCTCTGAAAATTGTCTGTTCATATCCTTTGACCATTTATTGATTGGAGAATGGCTTGAATTTTTATAAATATGAGACAATTCTCTATATATTTTAGAGATGAGACCTTTATCAGAACCCTTAAATGTAAAGATGATTTCCCAATTTATTGCTTCTCTCCTAATCTTGACTGCATTGGTTTTGTTTGTACAAAAACTTTTTAACTTAATATAGTCAAAGTTATCTATCTGGTTTTCAATTAAGAGTTCCAGTTCTTCTTTGGACATAAATTTATTCCATCTCCATAGGTCTGAGAGGTAAACTATATTACATTCCTCTAATTTACTTATAGTATCACTCTTTATATCCAGATCATGAACCCATTTAGATCTATCTTATCTTGGTATGTGGTGTTAGGTGTGGGTCAAGCCCTAATTTCTTCCACACTAGTTTCCAGTTTTCCCAGCAGTTTTTGTCAAATAGTGAATACTTATCCCAAAAGCTGGGGTCTTTGGGTTTATCAAA